>VZRQ01003998.1:513174-652790 GCA_013397975.1 Machaerirhynchus nigripectus | reverse complement strand
CGTACGGGAGCGCCTCGGCGCCTGCTCAGGGGCTGGGCGGGGCCGGCGCCGCCGTGAGGGGGGGACGGGGCGGGGCCGCCTCAGGCGCTGCTTTTGTCTCCTTCCGCTTCCCTCCCCATTGCAGTCGATTTCCGCGCTGCTGGATGGGTGTTCTGTGTGCCTGTGCCTCATCCACCGGTGCTGGGATCTGGAGCGCCCTCACCGGGGTGGGAGCGGCAAGGCCTGGGTGAGGGGCGAGAGTCGCTGCCGCGGTCACTCACGGCGGGGTTGTGAAGTAGCGTCGTGTGGGTCTCCAGTGTTTGGCCATAAGCACAAAAAGCTTATTCAGAGTATAGTTACCTGCTGAAATGAATTTTGTGCAGTAAAACTGAAGAAAAATTGTGTAGGATTTTGTTTTAGTTTGTTTGGTTTGGTTTCGGGGTTTTTTTGATTGTTCATATTTTAAAATGTTTTCTCTGTCATACCCTAACCAATGCTTATAGAAAAATCCACTGTGGATCTCACACTTAAGAGGAGATGCCTGGCCATAATTCCAGATGTTTTCACAGAGTTGGACTCTTCCCAGGATCTTTGGAAGTCACAGGGTTCCATGCATACAGAAGTTCTTGCTGGAGCTAGGTGGAACTTGTTTTCCTTATTTTAAGTGCTTGTGAAGGAGAGGAACTTGGTATTAAAAAAAAAAAAAACAACAGGTCGAAAAGGAGTCAGCTGCTGATTGTGTCACCCTTGCTTATTAATTTAAGTAGGGACATAAAACTTGGGAGTAGTTTCCTTTTTCTAGCACTTTCCTAGCACATTTTTGTGTAGGTGGGCAGAATTACTGCCTTAGGATTCAAATGGTTATAAATTTATTACTCTTAGATTAAGCCAGCACATGTTGTTCAGAACAGTGAGGCTGTGAGAGACACACAGATGCTTTTCATTTAAACATCTAGAATTGCATTATGCTGTTTTGAGTGCAGGTTGTCTAGTGAAGTCACGTCATTTTTATGATACAGACTGCATTTAGCATAGATCCATGTAATGGATTCATCACAAGTAACAGGCACCAATTTATGCTTTGTCCAAAGTTAACAGACAACATTGCAGAGCAGAGAGTACGTTTATCCTGCAGGCTTGGAACTACAGTGAAATGGAGAACTTTGGGAGCAGGTAAGCAATAATAAGAAGCTACCACATCAAAGACCTCAGCTGTAATTTATTTTGATTTTATATTTATGACATCTTAAGATTTCCATGGGACAGAAGAAAGTTGAGTTATTCTCACAGAAGGGCTTATTGGTGTCTATAGAACTTTGTTAACCAGAAAATATTCCTCTTAAAAGCAAAGTAAAAAAAAAAGAACACCGCACCCCCAAACCAATCATGAAACACAACTTTTCATGGGTTTACATTATCATAACATTTAGATATAAAACTGATACTAGTGAGCTTGAGATACTAGACTGGAACATAAGATACTTGGACACAGTTGTTGGCCCAGCCACAGATTTGCTCCGTGTTGTTACTTCTCTTATGCTTCCCAGACTTTCATTTTCTAACTTCAGAAGGGAGAAATGATCCTTCTTTGACTCTTATTTTTCATGGTCACTTGCCATAAATTTTGGAGGACATAGGCTGTCATTAAATATGTGGAGCACATAACAGTGTTTCAAATAGAGAAATAATCGGTGTAAAAGTAAATATGTTGGAAAATGATTAGATATTCATACACCTTAAAATTACTAGATATTCACCCACCTTAGACTGTAATACAAAACCTTTGCATGTTTAACCCAAGTTTGATTTTTTCGACTCCTTTATGTGAGATTGTCATTGCATATGGTCAGACCAGGCTTACCTTTGGAGCAGATGAAATAGTTTTAAAGGGAGTTGGGCCTCATAGGTGTGTACAATTTGTGCTGAAAACTGTTGCATAAATTTTAAAGTGCCTGAAACACCTCTTCAAAAGTGCATAGAGTTGCCTTAACTGTACATTTTGATGTGAACAGAATTCTTTTGTCTGCTGGACAGGGCCTACCTCTTTCAGAAAACATTCAGATAATATTTTATAGACTAAGAATTTCTCACACAAATACCGGTCTTGTTTTCTTCCATTAACTTTTTTTTTTTTAACTCTTTGCAGCCTGTTGGAACAAGCCAAAAATACTGTATTTCCTCCCAGTGATTTGTTGTTAATAGTGGTTATTCAGCTGAACTTTTGAAACTTGCGTTGTTCAATCACTTTCTGAAAACAATACTTTTTTTTCTGGCTGCAGCCATGTTTTCCCTAGCTCAGTTCAGGAGATTATTAGGGTGGGATTTCAGATTATCCCCTTCTGTTGCCTCTTCTGGAACTCAAGAATGTGTTTGTGGTTCTAATGTGCAAATTTTCAGAGTGGTGGCAGCATTTGTTTTGGGAAAGAAGCTTAAATGAACCTGTTCAGCAATTTTTATCTGCATAGGGGTTTTTTTATCCTTGTTTTCAGAAAATTCCCGAGAAAAAATACTTAGAATTCATAAAAACACACATGTTATTTTTCAGTTTAGAATTACATGTGAAAGTAAACTGTGTGATGGAAAAACATCTTATTTGTTTTTTAGTGATGAATATGTAAAATCAGAAGACATTTTCAGGGTTTTTTTAAAGAAGAAACAGTTAAAATATGAACAAAACTAGGAAAGAGCTCCTTGTAAAAGAGCATTTTATGTTAAAATGGAAAATTCTCACTTCATTTCACTAGTGCTTAAGAGAATTTGTCAGCAGTAGATAGAATACCGTGATATGTTTGAGACTAAAAGGCAGAAAACCAGAGTCAGATCTTGTCTGTCAAGACACTCTGTGTGTACACACACAAATGCATTTGAGTGCTTTTTCATTTTAACTTTAGAGGAGAAAAGAGTTGTCTGTGACATGATTGCACTGAAATGTATCTTCCTGGTTGTGTTGGGAAAAGTTTAAAATACCAGATACTGCAGAACACCTGATAAAGAAACAATAAATGTTTTAGCATTTTGTAGCTATCATGTTCTGTATGGGATTAGATACCTTTGTTACAGACCAAAGTATTGAAATAATGCCACTTCTTTGCAGGTAATACAATTTTCCACAAAATATTTCTCCTTTCCTTTCAAGTTCAAAATCCCTGATGGTGCGTGAAATCAACAACCACCTGAGCATCAAGTTCATGCAGCTGGGCAATTTGTTGCTCCCCAGTCTGCAACACATGAATTTCAGGACAGAGGTCATGACAAACCAGGTCAGATTAGGTATACCTGGATTCAAAGAAGAATGTTAAAAAAATTCCAATACAGGTGATAAGTACAAAACATGTTTTTCACTAAATGGAGCAGGGGATCAGATGTAAAAATGTCTGGGTTTAGTGGTACCAGTGAAGGTTACAGCAGGAGTTTTAGTTCATGGCCATGGCAGACAGTTCTGAAGATGCCTTGTGGTTACTTGGGGACAAGGATTGACTGTCAGATTTCACATTTTTTTTATTTTCAAAGGCAAATTTTAAAATGGCTATTTAATAGTATTCTTTGATACACTGCCAGGTGTAATGATTTCTTCTTGCCCTCCTCTAGTGTATTTTTTTTTTGCTTCTTTTGTTCATTGAGAGAAACTTGACAAACGTGGGATGAAATTTTAGAGATTAAAAGCCTATCATTTGTTGAGCTGATGGAGCAGCTCAGAGCTGCTGGAAGAGGGAGGCCCACCTTCTGGCTGTATGCTTTAACTAATTACCATGTGAAGCTTTTTGGTGCTTATTGGGGTCCTCCGTGTGCCAATTAACTCTAAAATGCATTGAGAAAAAAGGGGAGAAGGGTGACAGTGTCACAGTGACACATTAATGAGCTGAGCTGCTGTTGGGAGAAACTTGTGAAGATGTGGAACTCCCAAGGGGAGGTGGGAAGAAGGAAGATCTGCTGGCTTCAGACAGGGCCAGACATTAGATTGGCTCAAGTATTCTGGACTCAGCTGGTCAACTTGAGGGAAACAGTGATGTTACCACATTGAAATCTCAGAAAGGGCCCCCAGTCAGCCAGCACCCTGCTCAGTAGTATCACTGGGTTTAAGAGGGATGCTTGGAATGCATTTTGGCTACCCAGTGTTCCTAAAGAAGTACATCCCAATTCAAGTTTTGCAGTGATGGTTGGGCCTCTTTATGAATTGCTCTGTTACCGATACTAATTTCAGGGTCTAAATATTTCATATATGCATTAATCTCTGAAAACCAGACCCTTACTTTTATTACTGAAACTAGAATGAAAGTTCCTATTTTCACTGCTGCCTGGGAATTTGCAGAGGAGGAATACAAAGGCAACTAACCTTTCCTTATATTCCAGATATCTAGCAAGGAAGTTCTTCTGTCTGTGGGCAGAAAAGACATTTGGACAAGTTCTTCCTTCCAAAGCCAGGTAGATAAAATTACAGAACTCAGGAGTGGGTTTTTTTGTTTTTGCTTTTGGGTTTTTGTTTTTCTTTTAAGTGGCTTAGTGATAAACCATTGGGCTAAGAGATTACTGGCTGCCAAAAAAAAAAATTTGGATGTATTTTGAGATCACTTGAAGGTTTTCTTTGGGTACCTTTCTTGTTCTTGCTTTTTTGTTTTTAATAATCATGGTTAAACTTTTACTAACCAAATTCATAGGATTTGTGTTTTGATAACGTGCATATAAATGATGGGATGTGATTGGGATACCTGCTTTAAATTTAACTATTTCCCAAAGTTATGATGACAGAGATTTCACAGAATATTCTGAGTTGGAAGGGATCCACAAGGATCATTGAGTCCAACTCTTAATATGAAATTCAGTTAGTATTACTATTTGCACTGTTGTTCTTAATGTATATTTGTATATGTTTGGTAGCTGTCTGACTTGGAAATACCTGTGGCAGATAATTACTTTCTGCTGTCAGTGCTCTGTGAGCTACTGAAACCCCATGCTTTGATACTCATTTCTTGTTCTGCATTAATTTGCATGTTCATTCTTGCTTGACCACACCCTTTGGAACTGAAGCAGTTCCCAGTTGGGAAGGTTTGCATTTGGAATAAGATCAGTCGTTCAGTTAGTCATTCAGTTTCATTTTTCTGTATCAAATATATTCTGTTTCTGCCTTAGTTGGTAAACGGAAATTGTCCTGTGAACCTCACCTTTCCTCTTGTCCTATCTACTGAATTGGCACTACTTTGGCTGTCTATAAGTGCAGCACAATGATTAATTTATTTTTTAGGGGAAATAGATTTTATAAAGACCAGCAAGGAGCATAAGCAATAATGAATTGCTTTTCTAGATTTAAAAGTCCCCAGTTTTCCATAGCTTTAATTTGCAATACCTGTTAATGCATGTGCAATACTGTTAAGGCACCAAATCCAAAAAAATAACATATAGCTCATTTCTTCTTTTTTTTTCCTTTTCTGCATGAGTGCTTGGAATGACTTAGCAGCGTGGCTTGGGGTAGGTGGCTGTGAATTGCAGCATGTGAGAGGATTGATGTGTTTCACTGAGAGACCTCTAGGTATTCTGGGCCTAATTCTGCAGTTACTACATGATAGAAACATCAAAGCATTATAAAATTTGATGTAGCTTTTTTATTTATTTTTATATATATATAATATTCTGTGTTAAAATAGCAAAGAACAAAATTAGAAAGGAAAATACATGTATTGTTATCAACTGTTCTGGTTGTTAGAATAAAACACAGAACTGAGCATAAAAGATGTGAATAGGTCTAAAGTCAACTGTCACTCTGATGTTCGACAAGTTAACAACATCTGTCTTTTATTCCTTGTCTTTATGTGAAGTATTTACAGTCAGTAAAATGATTGCTTCTTGCAGTACTTCACAGAGTCTTGGAATAAAGTGTCACAGTAGGGTTGTGGTTTTAAATGCAATTAGACGTTTTTAGGCTAATCAGGCAAGCCTGAAGAAGAGGTGGTATAATCTTCATTAAAACTGATCTGTGGTTACCCTAGAAGCCTGTATGGTGTTTCTCCTGTCCAAATCTTTCAACTGTTCAGATGCTTTTATGATCAGAAGATTCTTCAGAAAACTTTTGGGGAGTGGAAGGAGCAGTGGACAGTTTGCAGAGAAAGGAAGCTCAGCCGCAGAGAAGACAACCGATACAGGTTAGTGAAATTACTTCCCATTGGGGTGTGTCTGAGAAATTTTCCTTAGGTTCTGAAGGAGCTTTTAATATCAGTAAGCAAGTTACATCCATGGTACATCTAGGCCAAGAGCAATGTTTTCATTGCTTATTTCAATATTTTGCTGAATGGCACTTCTTTCATTTTTCAGGCATTTGCTCCTTAATTTGATATTCAAGGCTTGGAGAGGCTATGTATGCCAGCAGCAAGGAAAGAGGAACAAGTATTATATTGCAGAGTCTCATGGTAAGTGAGGTGATGGTAATTACCAGTATTTGGGGACATACTGAGATGAGAGTTTCCATGGGAAATACATACCAGAATCTGCGTCCCCTGTGCGTGTTTGCAACCTGAGCTCCCCCACCCCATGGCGGTGCAGTGCTTGCAGGAGCAGATGGCAGAGGAGTTCTGTTATAGGGGTGTAGCTATATAGTTGTTTGGGGATGCTGGTGAATAAGCTTAAGGGCCTCTCCATCTGCTCTGGATTGCAGTGTTTGTTTTTGAGGGGGTGGTTTGATTTTTGTTTGGTTTTTTGTTTGGTTGTTTTTTGTTGGTTTTTTTTTTCTTAATCACAGTATGTTTTTGCGTGGATTTTTTTGATAGAATGTATTATTGGAATTCTCTATCAACTGTTGCTATAGACATTAGATAGTAATTTCCTGTGGTTTTAACTGCACTTATTTAAGGTCTATTGACTGTTCCTGACAGCTTGTGTTGTGCAATTGAAAGAAGCCTAAACTTTTGACGTGCCCTTTGTCTTACTGTGTAGGTTATTTGCACTGCAAGGGATTTGTCTTGGAGCTGTCTATACTGGTAGCAACTTTCTTGGGTTCAGGGAATATGTTTTGCTGAAGGGATATTGACCCTTGTTTAAAGATGATACTGTGGTTTTGTTCCGTGCTGATTTGCAGAAAAAATTAACTGGTCTCTTTGCACATAAACCGTAGCTTCAGAATGTCCTAGAGACCGGCATCTTTGGACACAAACTGACAGGCTACCCAGACATCCGTTTCTGCTGAGTGAGGCCGGAGTACTTTGAGCAGAAGCTGTGTGTTACTCAGTCAAAAATAGAAAAAGGTGTCCTGTTTCAAGGTTAATGCTTGATTCACAAGGAAATCCTAAAAAAAAAAAAAAGTCTGGGGTTTTTTAATGTATAAATGTAAAGTGGCATAGAATCAATGATGTTTTTTTCTAAAAACTTTGCTTCAAAAGTGTCAGGTCTGACAAGCCAGCCTGCTGTGAGGAGAAAGTGTGGCACACTGCATAAAGTGGTAAACTGGAATTTGTGACACAGCTTCTGTTTTTAGCTGCATGACCAGCATGCTAAATAAACTTGACTTGTTTCTGGTTGATTTCTCTTCTTGTAGTAGAGAGTAACTTTAAAAGCAACTGATGAACCTGATGAACTTTAAACCAAACCAAAGAAAATCCTCTAATTCTTACCCAGTACGGTCATTACACTGAATATTGTTCTACAGTTATTTCCCCTGTAAGCACTGAAGACAAAGTGATTATTGGCCATTGTCCAGTAATTCACGCTGCTCTGAACAAATGACGTGGACGGTGCTGTCAGCGATTCTGAGACTTCTCACTGTGACAGCCTCGACCAGGGGGAGGGTTGCTGTCATTTTAGGGTTTCCCACAAGGTGTCCCTGCAGGTTGAGGGCACAGGAGTTGGGGGCGATCTGCAGTGGAGTGGTTAAGATGTGCCAGATTCCTGTGTGAACTTAAGATGCTGCCATTTTTTGTCGTACACAGCAAAGAAGCAAACTATGCTCAGGACCTGGCAGCACTGGCTGGTTTATGTTGATGTTCAAAGGACAAAACATGGGATGCAGTCTGTGGCACTGGCATTCAGGGAAAGAAGCTGTTTGCGGTAAGGATGGAATACAAACAGGCAGAGAGGCACTGATCATAAGGCCATGGCTTTTATCTGTGTTATCTTCTCCTGCAGTGACTCTGTTGAGTATTTGATTTTTTTTTTTTAAGAATTCTTTTGCTTTCTGGGATGTGTGAGTTCTTCTGGCACACCCATAGACTGTGAAGTTAAGAGACCTTATATAGCAGCCTGCCAATACCTAAAGGGAGCCTACAGGAAGGTTGGAGAGTGATTTTTGCAAAGGCATGCAGTGAGAGGACAAGGGGGAATGGCTTTAAGCTGAAAGAGGGTAGCTTTAGATTGAGTATTAGGAAGAAATTGACTGTGAGGGTGGTGAGGCACTGAACCAGGTCACCCAGAGATGATGTTGATGTCCCATCCCTGGAGGTGTTCAGGGTCAGGTTGGAAGGGACTTGGAGCAGCCTGGGATAGTGAAAGATGTCTCTGCCCATGGCAGGGGGTTGGAACAAGATGATGTTTAAGGTCCCTTTTCAACCCAAACCATTCTGTGGTTCTTTGAAAAGATTGTTGTTCATACGTTTTTCCAGTGAGATGATGAAAGTGATTTCTTGCACCAAATTATGGCACCTGTGTTTGAACTTGTCTGTAACGTTGTTTTGGCAGCGTTTCATGGGCAGTGTGGAGAAGACAACACTACCAGAAATGCTCTGGACATAAAATGAATATTTTGGCTCTGCAGCACTGGGCCCAGAGCCTCCAATTTCGAGTAAGTCTCAGGAGCTTCAGCTACTGCCATTTCTAATGTTTAAGGTGCACACATATGAAAAATTAGGCCTTATACTCATTTCCTTTGCAGATTGCAGTACTTAAAATTGAATAGAATATCAGGACATGGGGAAATGGAATGAAGCTGTGTCAGGTCAAGTTCAGACTGGACATTAGGAAAAGGCTCTACCCTGAGAGGGTGGTCAGTCCCTGAAACAGACTCCCCAGGGAAGTGGTCACAGCACCACACCTGTCAGAGTCCAAGGTGCATCAAGTCCAACTTCCTGCTTCTTGCAGGACTACCTAAAAATGCATCAGATGACTAAGAGTGTTGTCCAGATGGTTGATCTTAGCTGAAGTGAAAACAGTATGGGTTTCTTTTTCTTGCACTGAAACTGTGGCTTTTTGTCCATTTCATTAAAAAGAAGGGATGGTATTTAATTTGACCTGCACTGTAAGATGTAACACGGCCTGTTTTAGGGCAGTATTCTTCTAAGGAAACAAACTTGGACCTTGGGAAGTCTTAACCTGTCTCATTATGTGATTCCCTTTTATATGAAAATACTCTGAAAGAAAGCCTTTTGGCAGAAGAAAAGTATTATATTGGTCTTTCAATAGGAAAAAGTGTGAAAGTATTTAAAAATGTGAAAAACAAGTTTGATTTTGACATCTTTGACCATTTCTGTTCTGACGTTCCTTTGGTGTTTGTTTGGGTTTTGTTGGGTTGTTTTCCCCTCTTATGGGGGGAATCTCATTGCCCATGGCTTTCACCTTTAGAACTTATACGGCATTTCCTACTGTGTATGTGTTCTTCCTCTCCTTCTCTTTGTTCTATTTCCCTAATTCTTGTCTGTTTTTTCCCCTTACTGCCCTTGCTCCTTAATCGTTCCTTCAGGCTTGGTTGCAGTGGCAAGAGCTGTATTTATACACCCAGAATGAGAAGCAGAAGGACACCAGGGCAGTAACTCACCAGCAACATTGGGAATTGAGGAGATGCATGGGAGCTTGGCTGGGATACCTGAACCTCAACAGGGTAAAGAAACGCCAGAATGGTGAGTGAAAATGGTGAGTTAGGACAGAACAGGGCTCAGCCCTTTTGCTTAGGGCACAGTGATGATTTTTTCTGTTCCAGGAGACACTGTGATGTCTCTTCCCACCAGGTCGTGAGATGCAGCTTGGGCTGTACACTGTGACAGGCCTGGCTAGCTCAGCTCATATGCTGAACTGTCAGGAAGATCACCTGCTTTTCATGTGATTTACAAGAAAATGCTTTACAGTTTCCTTGATGAGAACTTGCATATTGTCTATTATATTTTGACTGATATCTGTGAGACAGATGTATTCAAGACTTTGATCAGTCAAGTCTGTGGATTGTCTTGGATTTTCTGGATTTTCTTCTTTTGGATAATCAGTCAAGTCACAACTCCTATAGGATGGTAAAGATTATTAGACCAGTTCTTTTGTTTCTTCCCTAGAAAGGGAATGAGTTCAGATATTTGTATGAATTGCTTTTTGATTGGTGGCAGTGGAAAAGAATCTATCTTGGATATGTAGGAACTAGTAATAGGAGTATGCTGAAATGTAAGCAAGCTTGAGTATGTTGAAAAAGAAATAGAGTGTCCTAACTTCCCTTTCTTAAGTCAGTACAGTAGGTTACTACTTTAAAACTGCGTTTGTGATCAATAGGAAGAATATGATCTGTAGCTGAGTGTTAATGTGTATTCTTTTAACCATTTTTCAGTGTTAGAGCTTACATCACTTCTGAACCAGTGGCTCAGATGCCAGGATCTCATCTGATATGAATGAGCCTAGGACAGAACAAGCCATGAGTGATTTGTGTTTGTCTCCTAGAGCTGGCCCAAGAGTTCCACCGAAGCAGGACGCTCCGGAGGTGCTTCTCCAATTGGCAGCTGTCGTGGGAGTGCAGGAGAAGAATGCATGCTCACCAAAGGGACCTGGAAAAACAAGCAGCAAAGATTGCCTTATGGAGAGTCTTTGCACACTGGAAGCATTGTATCCAATCTGTGTTTGGTCCCTAGCAAAGACAAGTTAGAAGCATCCCTGCAGGGGAAAGATCCAGTTAATAAGTAGGAATGTTGTGCAGTAGCGTGAGTGACAACAAACATGTTGTCATTAGGTGTATGTAATGCCATACTAACCATTCATTAAACCCTTGTAATTACAGTATATTAGCAGCTGAGAGCCTGCAGAAGATAATTTATGGTTGTTATTTAAGAGCGAATCAGAAACCTATTGTGATAAGCCAGCAGAATCTAAAAGTTTGACTGTAGTCAAAACTTTTGCAGATAACAGTGCTGGAAATTCAAACACTGAAACAAATTTAGATGGAGATGTAGTGCCCCTCTCTGGGAGAAGGCTGTTCCTGTGTAAAATATACTTTAACTAAGTGACAGATGTTGTGCTGTGTGTGGAAGAGGCTCAGCAGTGTGAGCTGGCTGAAAAGCACTACAAGTGTCACCTGTTGGTAGGAGCACTGTTTCGTGGCGGGTGGCAGGGGCTGCGGAGTGTCCTTGTAATACTGACAGTGGTGTGTGGGTGTTAAGTGGGAGATACACCAGGTTTCTAAATTTCAGCTATTCTGGAATCTGCCAGTTGAATCCAAATGGGGAAACCGTGCTGCTCTCCAGAACAGCTATTCTTCCAATTGGGAAACTGGTGAAGTAGATTCATCTTGAGGGTGTTGGGTTACCTGCTCCCTGGCTATTCCATCATGAGATTGCTTTTTCCCCTTGATTTTCTTTTCTTAGGCTGTTTGCTACAAGAATTACTTTTTCTTCTCTGCAGTAATGTGTGCATGCTGCTTTTCTCATGAGACCAAAGATAGCTTACTGCATGTGTGAGTAGTTGAGTGTTTTGGGGTTTTGTATAGGCTTTAGGGTTTTTTAAAGAAATAATAAATCCCTGAAGGCTGTCTGTAAGGTGGGCACAAGCAAGCCTCCAGCTTTTTGGAACTGAACTATTTTTGAGGTTGGATCAGTACTGATTATTAAAAGAATACCAATAAACTAGTTTGGATTCTGAAGTGAAAACATTAGTGATTATAAGAGCAGGATCATTAGTGATTTGAAGCAGGATGCTCTCATAATTCTGTTTACCATGTTCTGCCCTTCACTCAAGGAATTCTAGAATTGTAGACCAGTTCTAAATTACCTGATTTGGATTACACATGAAAGGTGTGTTTTTTTCTTTTTGTTGCAGGAACTTGGCTTTAAGGGTCTTCGGCAGAATGTCCTGGACACTCGTCTTCAGCGAATGAGAACAAATCTGTCGTCCCATCAGCATCGAGTCACAGTGAGTTTGACTTCGGTTCTTGTGTTAGTTTGTCTTGAGCTGTCCTATTGACTTCCACTGTCACCTACAAAATAAGTATTTTTTTATTACAGCAATGGCTTTGTACTTAAATACTAATAGCCACAGAAAATCTCCTGTATGAGTCAACTGCCACTCTTAGATATGTTATTTTAGTTTTTTGTTTCCCTGTGTTTATGGTGGATTTTTTCTTTTACCAGAAAAACCTGTAGGAGGTTATACAGTTTGGTATGTGAAGCAGTGAAGGAGGCAACCATTGCCATATGCAGTTTCAGTAGAACTTTAATAACTTCTTTCTTTGCATTCTTCTCCCCACTTGATATCTTTGGGCGGTTTTGTATCTTTCTTGTTTTATTTGAGGTGCTGCAGAAGTTCTGGAACTTTTGGAAGTCCCGTTTGGAAGAGAAGGAGGAAGAACAGCAGCAGACCTTAACATCAGTGGCTCATGCCCGTTATAGGTATGCAGGGAAATATTAATATGAACTTGTACAAATGTGGAATTTGTGGGCCTTTGGTTCTCTTCTAAAGTATGGTAATACCTTTGGGGGCATGACTTGATGGCAGTTGCTATGACATTTTCTGTGAGTAATGAACAATTTACACCTCCTGGTTCTCTGTGGAATGTAAGAGGGAGATTGGTTAAGCCTAGCTCTGAGGATCATTTAGCCAGTTGACATTGCTAAAATCAATATGTTTTCTGAAGGAATTCTCTCTTGGGCTGACATTCCCCCTTTTTGCTTGCCAGGAGGGTGTTGTTGAGACACATATTTGACACATGGCTACTGAAGGCCTGCAAGCTACAAGAATATCGAATGGGAGAGAAGAGGGTAAATGTAACTTTTGCACCCTGCTTAGGAAATTGAGGGGATGATTTCATAGTCACTGTCTGTGAATATGAGTTAGCATGAGATGAACTTGGCTGTTGTAAATTCCCTTTTCCTTGGTGAGAGATCAAGTCTGGGGAAACAGATTACAACCAGTATTTACTGATCACCTTTTTTAAGTTAAGCAGTTTGTTAATAATAGAATCAAGTTATTGTTAGAGGATAGCCATTCACATAGTTCATTCACTTATTCCATCACCCTGTATAAGTGTGTGTGCTCTCTCTCTCTCTCACACACTGTCTCATAGTTACTTCATTGAAATAATAATAATACTAAAGGGCCAACCCCAGCCTATTTAAGAAATGTGGGGTTGTACTGACAAATTAGTTGCTTCTAGGTAGGTGTCCATAAAGTTTTTTTTTACAGGGCCCTTCATTTTCTAAGGGTTGTGTGTGTATATATGTATATAGTCCTGGAGTCTTTACATGTAGCAGCCACTGTGGCCTTTTATGTGGTCTCTTACACAACTCCAAGTTGACAGTAGCACGTGTTGGTGTCCTAGTGCAGGTATGGCTCACCCTTGGTGGTGTGAGATTATCAGTTCTTGTAAATTCAACAGGACTGGTTTCTGGAACTTACCGGTTCTTAGGAGTCCTTCATGTGCTATTTATCAACTTGTGCTTTTACTCTCTTTGGCCTGCTGTTTTTTGATAACAGCTCCTCCATCCACATGCACACAGCTACCTGCAGAGCATGTCATGTAACCTTACAGCAAAGGAGCTTTGGTGGTGTGTCCATTGCCGTTCAACCTCAGAAAAAAAAACATGGGACAGTTCTGTGCATGTCATCTATAAGGGTTTGTTTTCTGTTGTTTGTAGCTGGCCTGTGCTGTGCATTCATGGCCACCTTCTGTCCCTTTCAGGCTGTCCTTCATTTCGAAAGGCAGCTCTTGCACTGTTTCTGGTGCTGCTGGCGTAGGAGAACAGCTGCACGTTTGGAGGAGCAGGAGGGCTTGGTTCGTGCAAGAGATCACTACAGTAACCAGCTGCTGCTAAAGGCCTTCTGTCTGTGGAAGCAAAAGACTCAGGCGAGAGAAACAGAGTAAGAATTTTTTTCAAACAGTGATTTGGATTGGCCATGTGGCAGCCTGCTTTGGACAAACAGCATTTAATTCACAATGGTGTGCACTCCTTTTTTGTGCTTTGGAGTCTACTAAGTTGTCTTTCAGTAAATGAATTACTAAAAATAAGAAATGTGCGCTCAAGTCTGTGCTAGAAGTGTTCAGTAACATGGATTGCATTGTAGGCCAAATAATTATTTTTCTTATAGGAGGCTCAAGGAGACAGAAGCTTTAAGATTTCACTGTTCAAAGTGTGTGCAGCAGACTTGGAACAAGTGGAGAGAGGTGAGCGAGTTAACAGATGGGGAAGAGTGTGAATTCTTTCTGTTACGCCTTGTACCCATTATGGCTAGAAGTTAAATTGTTTATTTTAAACACTAGTCATTCCTAAGCTCTCCTGCCTTTTCAGGTGGATAAAACCAGTTCAGTGTGGGTGGAACAGGAACTGTGTAGGGAGGAGAGGGGATTCTTTTTGTTCATGTATCTAGATATGGTGAGAATGGGAATATAGTTTAGATGTACCTGGGAATGTAACCAGAGTTAGTGTGATGAAATTGTCCCTAGCCAGTACTGGGCGTGTCCTTCTCAAAACTTGAGTTAAATTAGAAGTTTGCAGCCAGGCCTTTGTGTATGGCTTGTATTTATGTACAGGTTGTAGCAAACACTGTCACGGAGTACTTTCATGCTGGGCCTTTTCCTTACCATTACATGAGGTACGAGATGTGCCTTGCATCACATCTTGAGAATCTGTGAGAAATTTTATAGTTGGAGCTGCTAGGTTGGCGCAGACCTCTTAACTTAAATGGATTGCATTTGTCTTCAAGAGGATGCCTACAAAGGGCGGGAAAAAAAGCACCTCAGCTAGGCCTTTTGGGGAAATAGTAGAATGCAGCACCAGTTTGAGTGAAAACCTGTTACAGCAATGTGAAGGAGTGATGTTTCTCCAGAGACTGGGAATGGTCCTTTTCCCTCCTCTCTCTGCCATTGCCTGTTTTCCCTCCTTCGTGTGTACGAATCTGTTGGGTTTCTTCCACTTCCTCCTTATAGCATGTGGGACATCAGCGTGAGAAATGGAAGAAGTTGGTGCAAGCAGACCTGCACTATCGATATATGTTACTGGGCAAAACTTTGGCATCTTGGAAGGTAGGATGGAACAGCCTTTTCTTTGAGGCACTTGTCTGCATGTGCTGTAGTGTTTATGTGAGAGCTGAAGAGCTGTCACACTGCTTCACTCGAGGCATGTACATACCACGTGTGCCAGGTAGAATGGAGGCTTGTGTATGTAGGGCTGTATGAGCTCTAGCATTACTTTCTGGAGCAGAAGAACCAAGGCAATCTTGTAGCACTGGTGAATGGTATATCATAGCATTAACTATTGTGTAATGACTGCTTGTCACGGAAAAGCAGCATTTGCTTTCAGTGGCTGTATTTCTTCCCCCTGTACTCTACTGCCAGTGCTACTTATGTGCTGCTACTAAGAGTTTCTAGATGTTGCCTCTCCTCACAGGTGTTGAGGTAAATTTACCTCTCAATACTATTTCTTTTTCAGATGTACCAACAAAATGTACGGTGTATTCTGTATCAAGTAACTGAGCAGGAGAAACAGCATGCTCGACTGCTGCTGCGGTGAGCCTT
The DNA here is from genome assembly GCA_013397975.1 of Machaerirhynchus nigripectus. NCBI lineage: Eukaryota > Metazoa > Chordata > Aves > Passeriformes > Dicruridae > Machaerirhynchus > Machaerirhynchus nigripectus. The sequence goes on along the minus strand of VZRQ01003998.1, from coordinate 637,144 downwards.
TTCCTAGGCAGCATGAGAGAAGTGACTGCTCTGCAGTCAAATTAATTACTTTCTTTCACTGCCACCTTTGTAACTTTTTGAATGTTCAGTGCTGGGAGTTGACTCTGCCATGCACTGCTGTTTCTTTGCATGCAGGTCATCTAGTTAAAAGAAAGCAGCCTCTTCCTGTTTGCTATCTGTTTTGCTTGAGTATTTTTTAAATCTCTGTTTAGTCCTGTGAGATTCATCAGACAGCAAACTGCATCATTCCCTGTCTGTTACGATATTAAAGCAGCCTGGAAGATGCGGAGGCTCTCTTGCATTACAGTGAGGAGAGTGATTAAAGATATTACCACATTGCATTGGTTGTATTTACTTTAGTTTTAATTACCTTATTTGTTTTAATGCTATACAGCTTGAGTCACTTGCAGAGCATGATAGGCTCAGCTGAAGCTGCTGGATTTCAGAGTGTGTTCTGTTTTGCACTGCTTTCTCTTCAGCGGAGACCTGAAGGGGCAGAAGTTGATTTGCACAACTGAGTTTATAGATGCAGCTGGTTTTGGTTCCTTTGTGAGTAGGAAAGTGCCAAATGAACAAGTGAGAATCATTCTTAATGGGTTTGTTTGTTTTTAAATGTGTGTATTTTTGCCTTCAGACAGGTGCTGTGCACATGGAGAGAAAATGCCCTTGCTCTTATACATGACTCTAAGGCAGATGAGCACTACAGGAAAGCAATCCTGTCAAAGGTAGGATCTGTACAGCAGATGCCAAGGTCTCAGTACAGGTGCTGGTTCAGGCAGGGGTCAGGTAATACAATTAGAAGGACCAAAAACTTAATCTAAGAGCCAATACTAAGAGAGATGTGAAAAGTGGGAGTCTCATCTTGTTTTTACAGGTGTCTCTGAAACTTGTCTCTGTGAACTGATGGCTTTTTCTTTCCCTTCTTCTTCTCATTTCTTAGAAGGAAGGGAAAACCAGTAGTACTATACAGCATAGTAGTATTGGTGAGGTGGGGCAGGGAGGGGATGGATGGAATAGAAGAACACCTTGAAAAATGCCAAGGGGACCCTCTGAAATACTTCTGTATTTAATTTGTAGGAAATCCTTACTGTCCTGCTGAACCTTTTGTGAAAAATGAGGTGGAAATAGTTATGTTCCCAGTGATGGGGGGAGCACATTGTGTCCCCTTCCATTGCAGTGCCAGTCTGTGTCCCATCTCCTGTTTGCATTGTATCTTCAGGTGCTGCTGCAGTGGAGAGACACTGCCTGGCGACGAGCATGTCACCGCCATCTGAAGGTGACAGCTGTGGTGGAGGCCAGAAAACATTTGGATATAGGTGAGCTGATGTAGATGTTGAACTCTCAAAAGACCTCGTTGCCTGTGTATGAGCCAAGGGCAGTCTGTTGTGTCATCTGTACAGATGAAGTGACTGGATGCTCTGTTGGCTTACAGAGGATGTCCCCAGAGAAGGGAGAGTGACTTGGGACTCCAATGATCTGCTGAATGCTGCTTGTGTTACTTATGCTTCTGTGTTTGTTCCTTGTACTAAATAAGGGATGGTAACACTTTCTTCCTCAAAGGAATTTTCCATTACTAATTTTGAGAACCTTGGACATCTGTTTTGAGGGCAATGCAGGTAGTCTTATCAATTACTGCTTCAGTCATTCTCTAATAATTCATACTGAAAGACCCTCAAACTCTGCAAGCATTTTCATGGTACCATGGTACATTCTTGACACAAGGACTCTGAAGCACAGAGGGCAAATAATTTCCTAAAGGTTATAAAGAATGTCAGTGGCAGCAGGGAAGACTTGCAAGTCACAGGTCCCTGTCTGTTACATGAAGTATTTCGCAGTTCTTCTTCCTATACTGAATACTGTCAGTGCTGAGTGTAGTCCAAGTTAAGTATTGCTGAAACAAGTCTGGAAGAGTAGCTGATCATGTGGTACTCTGAGATTAATAGTCTTCTTTTGGTACATGAGTTAATTATCTTCCCCTAACAGTGTATTTACAGACCCTGTTTCTTCACTGGAAGGAATTAACGAGGGAGTCTCTGATGCTGAGGGCTCAGCACCACAGGGCAGCACAGCACCACCAGCAACACCTGCTCCAGAAGTACCTGGTGAAATGGAAAAACTATCATCAGCAGTGCCTTGGGAAAAAGGTGAGAAGAATCGGCAACCTCCTCAGCCTGTGGGAAGTTACGGGTGTGGAGAAATACTCTGTTCCCTGGTGAAGGGAATGGCAGTCTTGGCTGAGAAGGAGCATGACAGCTTTATGTACTGAGGAGGATGGAGCCTGGCTGTGTCTTGCCTGAAGAAACTGATAGAAGTAACAGACTTAACAAGACAACCTGAGCTTGCCAGGGTGGGACCATTTACTGCGAATTAAATCCTTGCTGGGCTCGTAGTTATCTGTGAATGGGGTTACACTGTAGGGCACTTGGGTATTGAGGGTGGCCTCAACAGAGCAAAGGGAGGGTGATAAAGGCTGTTTGGTAGCAGTTCTAATAGCATTTGGCTCAGATAAATGGGATTTGTCTGCAAGTGACTCACTGTTTTGGTTGCATTGCAGCTGCTGCAGAGAAGGGGATATGAACTAATGACTCATAGACTTTGCTCTGCTTCCTTCTCTTGCTGGAAAACTCGGGTAAGGAATTTTCCCCTGGGTAGATACCTAACTCCTTGCTAGTCATTCTCCCTTCTCCTTCATGTTCCATTTATACAAGGACCAAGAAAACTTTATTTAAACATTTTCAGGATTTTTTGGTTCAGCTAACATGAGGACCATAGACCGGGTGAACTGAGTAGGTTTTTCTGCTCTGGCTCTACCATCACTTTCTCCTTGCATGATGCTTTGGCTGGTGTTCCTGGTGTTGGGTATGTCAACTCCTAACCTGGTTGCTGTGCATTTCTTTCCCCTAATAGCTGTTGCAGCAGCAATGGGAAAAGCGGAAGACGGTGCAAGCATTGTGGCACTGGTCCCTTTCAGTGCAGAAAAAGGTAAGGGAGTGTGCAGGGCAGGGGCAGGCAAGTGAGTTTGCAGATGTGCGGATCATGTGCAAATTTGAGTGCAGTCAGCAGAGTGCACACTGAATGTCTGTTTCCTTTGCTCTTTGGGGTGCCTGCCTATCTTATTTTGGGATGCTGGAAAACTCCTTAAATTTCTTAGCTGATTAGAAAATGCACACATTTTTCCTCCATCTGGCCTCAGCTGACTTAAATATCTGTCCCTCTGTCATTGTGGCTGTGTCCTGCTGTTGCTGTAGCTCTGCCTATTCCTATCCAGTGGAAGGGAGAGTGTTGCTGCAAGGGGAGTCTCTGGCCTGGAACCTGTCAGTATAATACTCCCAGCTCTCATTGTTCCTGTTGTAGGTATTTGATGCTTGGCTCAGGTTTGCCAAGGGGCAGCAGGAGAAGAAAGATGGCATTGGAAATGTCACAGGAGTTCACCACACAACTCCTTTGAGAGAAGATGTAACCCGTGCCTTGAGAAACACTGCTGGCATCAAACAGCTGCAGGGTCAGCTCCACGCCCAGTACCAGATGGAGGTGAAAGAGTGATTGCTCATATATATATCCAGAACTGGGCTGCTCTGGTCTTTGCTCTGTGTGTGTGGTGTGTGTATGTGCATGTATGTATCTTGGAGCTCCACATCCCAGATGTTGTTTAGATCTTACATACACTTCTGTCTCTGGTTCAAAGCATTTCATTCAGCTGAGACTAGAGTACTTCAGACTCATTGGGAACCTTTCTTAATGAAACTATTTCAAAACTGGCCAATTCCTGCCACAGACAGTATTCCTGATTGAAGCCTTTGCATGTGAGTCAGATCTCTAAATTCTGTGCTAGAATGAAGCATTAGAGACTACATCTGATCCTGTCTTAGCATTAGCAGTGCCTATACCTTCATATGTGGGCTTGTGTCACTTCTGCCTTTGAGTATCAACCCAGCCCTGTGTGTGAAAAGGATGCCTGTATTGACTGCTCTCTTCCTGCTTCTGGGCAGTGTTCCCAGCTCTTTTTTGGGTTATCAAGATACCATTTGCTAATTTGTTCCATTTGCTAATGTGCAGCTTGCCTTGGTGCAGAAGTACCCAGTTAATTCTCCTCAGCCAAATGTTACCACAGTGGACCTCTTGATTTAGTTTAGAGAGCTGGTATAGCTGTCAGGGCATCAGAAATCTCGGATCCTTCTCCCTAGGTGATGTGGTGCTTCCTGCTCTCAGCCATCAGATGCTCTGCTATTCTTGGTGTTGGCAGGCAGCCTATAGTCTTTACCAGTCAGTGTATTGTTGTGCCATGCTGTGGAAACAGAAGGCTCTCTCCCAGAAATTAAATAAGCCTTTTTCTTTTTTGCCACCCTTGAAGAAGCAAGTGACATTGAAAAGGTCTGATGTTAGTCCTGAGACAAGAGGGCATTCATCAGAGGAAGAGCCATGGCCTTCAAAATGCAGACATCTACCACTTCACCCTGCTGATGGGGGCTCAGTTCTCTGTGGCCTGTGAGTGTAAATTTCCGGTCCCTCCCCTGTTTCTCTGGCATATAAGTAACTTTGCATATATGTAATCTATCTGCATGTGTCTCATTTTTGTGTATCCAAGTTTTCTCATTGATGACTTAGTTCCATATGCATTCTCCTTAACTCTGACTCTGCGTCATGTGGCTGGTGGTAGAGAGTTATACAAGAGCTGCTGTGTAATGCAAGCATCAGCCCACACATAATGAAGGTATTTGTGATTGTACATGCCAGTGACAGATAGAACCAGCTCAGCTGTAGACCTTCCACTTTGTGTTTCTCAAGGTACAACTGAATTTGTGGAGCACTGGCCATTTGTCATAGGAACAGTTACATAGAGAAATATTTGAAAGATACCTTTGATGGGACTTTGGCCATGAGGAGAGCTTATCTTGCCCAAGTGACCTAGTGTCACTGAAGCTCATGTTTCTTTCACTGAAGTCATCTGATGAAATGATAAACATCAAGATCGTGGTGTACAGAAGCTGAACTTTCTTCTTGCCCCTTTTTGTTCCCTGGGGAAGCTATTCCTTAAAAAATTCCTATTGATCATGGAGCAGTTGCAAGGAAGAATTGTCTATAAAGCTTCTCAGTGCAGGTCAGGAACCCTACAGGGAAATAAGATGGTAACTTTACATTGCTTTAAGCAAGTTTATGCTGCCAAAAGAAGAGTTTCTGCCCTGTTCAGTTGTGTCACTTCCTACTCTTCATGTTGGGACAACCAGTCACGTGGTGAACTAGATCCTCACATTAATACACGTTGAAATTTAATCTTTAAGAGTCATTATTGCATGCACGGAGAATGTTGCAGAGCAGGGATGAATGATCAAACAGGACTGTTTCTTTGGCTGCAATACCAGCTTATGCCAGTTTACAACAATCATAAGTCTGGGGCATTCTTTGTTCTGTTGTACTTTTCAGAAATGCCATTCAAGAAGCCAGGTTACCACCACAGAAGCCTGACTTCCCTCTGGAGTCTCTAGAAAGCAAGGAACTGCTGGGACCACCTTTCACTAGGTAGAAAATCAATTTTAAAAGTAAAGAGGGTTACTGAGAGTGGGCATTGTAGAGCAGCTAATGGGAGAGTTGTATGCAAGGGAATGACAAGTGTCTCCCCTTTTTTGCAGTGACTGCAAAGGACAAGGCCAACAGGTTGCAATGTATAGTGACCTTATCTTTCTTCCTGTACAGGTCAGAGGTGCCCTTTCAGCGAACATCTGTGAATAAATGTTTTGCACAGACTGGGAACTTAATGGTGACACCTCACATGGAAGAAAGTACCTGTAAATGTGTATCTCAGATGGGCAATGCTGCTCATCCCCATCCCTCTCTCACTTGTGCTGCTCTCCCCTCTCTCCCCTCATGGACACAGGACATTCACTGTGCTGGGCAGTGGCCAGAGCTATGGTCTCCTGCATCTTTCATGTCCCAAATGAAAGCTGGCTCAGAAAAGGTGAGTGTATTGCTGAAGGAACAATTAGTGTGTGTACTGGGTGTCATGGTTTGAAAGACAGGTGTCTGCTAAGGAAGACAGGAGCCTCCCTTGGAATGGAAAATGTAGCCCCCTTCCCTCTAAATTATTATAATTTTGAAATTAAGGGGCTTTCAGGCAATTATATGAGAAATAAGAATAACAGTTCTTTACTATATATATAACAAGGCAATAATACAGAAATACTGGCTTAACCTGACAGAGTCAGGATACGACCTGGCACCCTGTTGGTCAGGGTGGTGGTAGCAGTCTGATTAGGTGGTGGCTGCAGTCCTCTTTGAAGTGGTTCTGTTGAAGTGGTGATCCTGTAGAAGGGTCTGGTCCTCCTCTGAAGGTCCAGTGGTGGTTATGTAGCTCTTGTCCTCTGGGAAACCAGTAGGTAGGGCTGTTTGTGATGTTCCAAACCTCAGATTATGTCCAGGTAGGAATGCTTGGTTCCTCCCCCTGGGCGGAGCATCTCACAATGGGATGATGTAATTTTATGAGTCATGCAGGGAGGTTAGTTGGCCCATTAACAGAGATGGCTCATGGAGGGTGTTATCAGGGATGTGTCACAGAAGAGATAAAGAATCCTGCCCCACCCGGTTTCAACAGATGGTGATAGAATACATACTTTTGGGTTACATCTTATATTGTAACCTAAGACACTGGGCTGCTGTCAATAGGCCCATTGCTTATTGCTGTTTTCTTGTGGTTCTTCTGAACTGCCCACCTAGATGTTGAGCTGTTTTTCACTTGTTCTAGCTGTCATCTTTAAAGCTGACCAAGTGAACTGCCTTTGAATGCCCAAGAACTGTTTACCCCAAGTCTTAACCGATCCACATGTGTGTTGTACTGTATGTCATGCCTTTTTCCTGGTGGTCTTCCTAGCCAGATCTTTTCCCAGCAAGTGATGTGAGGGTGCTACCTCTTCAGAGTTCAGAGCAGTTACAGTTTGCTCTCCAGATTGCAGGGATTTGAGAGAAACTCAATTTAGGAGCAGTGGGTGTGTCTGAGAGCCTCAAAAAATTGAAATTTCACTTGACCTGCAAGTAGGTGCTTGCATTTTGAACTCCTTGTTCCACACAGAGTGGGAAGTTCTAATCTTGGTGAAGTATATCCATGCTAGAAATCAAAGAGCCCATCTTTTAAGCTCTGCTTATTCTATGGGATTTTATGAGTAGGGGTCAGCACGTACAGGAGTTGTCTGAGTGGGAGTAGGACTGAATAGGTCAGGCACATCCTACTTGTAGGGCTTACTTAAGAAAATCCTTTGAGGAAAAACCCGATAACATTCTGACCTTCTAGAGAGGAGGTCAGCCTGTGAATGGTCACAAAGGAGCCCATTCCCAAGACTCTCAACAGAATTCTGTGGAGAAGAAGTTGCGACCAAATTTGCAGCCACATTTGCTGTCACCTGAAGACTTGGTGGGAAAAGGGAGTCACCAGACTGCAGGTAGGTCCTCAGATCTGAACTGTAGCAGTTGCTCATTCTCCTCTCTCATCTATATGAGACTGCAAGTCACTGCCACAAAATGTATGGGAGACAGGGCAATCTCGTGTGCTAGCATCAGGAGGTAAAGGATATCAGTATTCCTTTCTGGGATGGTAAATGCAGTCGTATGGATCCTGCTGAGTCTAGGGGCTAAAGCCCTGCTCCAGGCATTGAGGATGGGAACTGCTTGAGGCCAGCTTCTTTTAGCAAGAAAGAATGGGGTGTTCTTATGTACAACAGAACTTACTTCAGGAGGGAAGAGTTCACCCAGTTAGGCTGAGATTCCCTGTACTTACAGTATGGCTGTAAAGGGGACAGATGGTGTCTAAGCACCTCTCATTGTGGTGTTTTAATGACATCAGAGCATGAAATGTGTTCTGCAGGACTAGACTGTACTTAATTACTTCTAGACTGAATGTAGAAGACGAAATGCAGAACAGGCCAAAACAGTATCTGTAGTACTAAACCATCCACTAGAGCATTTCTTTTTTGAGTTCAAACTGAGTCTTCAGAGCTTGTACTGCTGTCAGAATTCCTGCCCTCTCACTGTACCTGATCCTTTAGGGTGAATAGGTACATGTTACAGGGTAACAAAACATGTGAAAAGGACTTGGGAGGGTTCCGTATTTCCTGTCATTAAAAATATTTCCTCTTTCTTTGATAAGAAGGAAGAGTCAGTATTTGTTCTACTTCCATTGCTTGTGCCTTGTATCTTCTATTCAGCTGAAGGGGAAAGAAGGGAGCACAGTTCTAGAGAAGAAATGGTGTTGCAGAGAAAGGTGGAAGTTGAACTCCGACATATCCAGCAGCAGATGCAGTACTACTACAGCAGGAAGCAGGAACTCAAGTATGTTGCAATGCCTCTTTAGCCAGCCTTTCTTAATGTTGTCAACTCTGTTGCACTTTTTCTGTGTATCTACTCTGAAAATAATTGGTCTGTTCACATTAGAACTGTGAATGAAACAGAGAAGTTCTAGAGATTTTTATTTTCTCCTTTTGAGTTCACTCCAGGTGGAGGAGAGTAGGTGCATAACTACTTCTGTAGTCAGCCAAGTGGTTTAATTATACCTTTGGCCGCTCTTGGAGAAGCATGTCAGAGGTATCACTGGGTGTAATCTGAAGACAGTACAAATGAATTGCACAGAGTTGTTGAAATTTAGCTTTTCGTTATTTTATCAAGAGGAGTGAGGACTGAGCTTTTCCAGCTTTCAATTAAAAAAGTTAAATATGGCTGGTATTTGATAACTGCTCTACTAGGACAAGAAAAGAGAAATGCTTAAAAGAAAATGGGGCATGGGGGGATTTAACTGTCAGGAAAGGGAGAAGTCAGGGACTAGAAACGGGAGATGGAAACAACAGGTTTCAGATTCCTCTGGTTTCCAGCATCTTTTTTTTTAAAACCTTTTAAAAAAGATTTAAACCACTGACTGATTTGAGACAAAAAAATGGGTCTTATTGCAAGTATCAGTTGCAAGTCCAAGTTGGCTTAGACTGTTGAGCTCTTAATTGGGATAAGAATCCTTCTAATCCATTTTATCAGGTGCTGTCAACAGCAGGCACAGATTCTGCAGCAGTGGCTGGAAATGAGCATGCAGCCAGGAGCCCAAGATGGTGTGCAAGGAGTTCAGGAAGAATTGGGTCAGGTGTGTACACAGCATTTAAATTGAAGCTACTGAAGTGATTATCCCTGTGCTAAGCACTTAGCCTAAAGGCTGGTGGTAGCTGTGAGGAGTTGTGTAGTAAGCTGTTAGTAAAATGCCAAGAGAAGGGAAATTTGTAGTCAAGTGAGCTGAGGAGCAGAATAGTCTGCGTAGATGCATCTTCCTGTTAATTCAGAAATGTAACTCCTGCTCCAGCAGACCTTTCTGAGGCTATTTCCAAGCTATGCATCAGCCTTTCATAGACTCAGTCTCAAATTTTTTTCTGCAATTTCTCAAGACAATTCCCTGTGTGCAGACTGCATCTGCACTGCTGTCAGGCCCCAGGTTCACACAGCCAGGTGTGGGTACTGGTACCTCTGACTCCAGCCAGTACCGAGCTGTTCCTGAGTGACGCAATCTGTCACTTACTGGCCCTCAAGTGAAATAATGTAAAAGCTGGTGGAGCATTTCTTGCTGTCAAAGACTAAATACTGTACAAACTTATGTTCATGCTCATGCACTTGTCTTCCCTTTCAGTTGCAGGTGAGGATCAGTACTCTCACCAAAGCACAGCTAGCTGAGAGACATCATGTGCAGACCCTGCTTGCCCGCCTGCGAGATATCCAGCTTGCCCTGGATCTGTAATACATGTGAGCCAACTTCTCAGCTCAGGGGTAGGACTTTTTGCCCCTTTCATAGGAGGGAATGATGGAAGAGATGTATCCATTCACTTAGTTCTATGTATGGCATTCATATTTGATAAATTAAAATAATTTTGCTTTTTTATTGTTACTCTACCTGATCAAAGCCATACTGGAGCTGCATCTACCTCATGCTGCTCTTCCAATACCCAGTTTAGGTTACCTGTCATGCCACAAAGATAAGCAACACAGATAAGACTCTTTATTTCAAAATGTTTGCAATTAAACGAGTTCATGTCAGTAAGTCATACACTTTGACATACAAAAATACTGTGCTACTGATACAGTTGAATTAAATGGATTCTCCATGGAGGAGAAATTAACAGCATTATCAGTACCCTCAAGGAACTTTGTTTTCACTCCTGGGGTGCATTACTGGCCCCTGCATCACCAGCAATGTTGGTTTATTAGCTCATTCTGCACAGTATTAAAACCATCATAAAAACAGCCACTTGCATGCTGAATCCTTTCCTCCTTCTGAGATTTCTAATAAAGCAAACATCAAGCAACCCATCCTCCATCACTAGGCTAATAGTTATCTTCAGATACTATGGATGATGCTGCTGAATAGGAAGAAATCAAGGCTTAAACTTCCTTTGGCTCTGTCTGGCTGTCATAGGCCCCAGTGGGAAAGAGGGAAGAGATTCATTTGTCTTATTCTTTCATCTAATGGAACAAATTTTCTTTCTCTTGTTAACATGACACTGAAGTTTAATCAAAAAGCTCACCGTAACTTTATCCTCTCGGTGCTGATATTTGCCTTACTCTTTTCTCACTCTCAAAGGTTTAAAAAGACTTGGATCTGGTACTATACTGTTGCAGGAGTAAACTTGCTAATGCCAAGCAGTTTACCAAGAGAGGTGGCTGAGAGCCACTTCAAGCTTTCAAACTCCTCCCCTGTGTAAAGTAAGGAAACACTGACTCCTGGAGCCAAATGAATTTTCTCCTGCTTGTCACCCAAACAGCCACCCTCCTCTGACTCATGGCTGGGCTACATCACTTAGAAGCAGTTTTATCATCCCCTCCTTCCCGATGACAAGCTAAGCATACAGGACTTGGCAAACTGGACATTTGTACAACAAAATTATATTCCATTTTCTCTGGTGCATACAAAGAAGGGTTTCTTTAGGAGATGAGAGCTGGTCCAAAGCCTGACATCTCCTTGAAGTAGCAGAAAAGTAGCTCAAGCAAGGAAGTAGTAATGAGAAATCTTTCAGAAAGCACAAAGGCAGGTTTTGTAAGCATGTTCACTCCCAACAAGCTCTGGACAGCAAAATCAGTTCTAAATGTTTGAGTGCTGGGACTTGAAACAGTTTATTCTCAAAAAACAAGCGCTACATTGCTTTAAAACTCAATTCCTCTTCACTTTGGCAGTCGTTTTTGTCAGTGCCACATGCAGTAGATCCAAGGTGTTAGATTTTAACTCTTCTTGATGGGAAGTCACAAAGAGGCTCTAAAATTTTACAGTGGATTAAGCTTCAGCACAAAGCTTTCAGCCCCCAGCACCTTCCTAGCATTAACTATGAGGGCAGAAGTCAGAGCCCATGTAGGGTTTTATTTATATTTTGAATAAGACGAAATTGTTGCCAGTCAAGGGAGGGCCAGATTGGCACCTGGGAAGCAACAGGGGATTTCTTCAAAGAGCCATAAATATTTTAAACACAGTCAGTGCATAGGGCATTTCACTCTTGTGCAATAAAAATTGGTCCTGAAGTAGCTGAAGCTGTCCTGTAATAGAGGAACTAATTCTTCAAGAATTTAGTGACAAAGTAACAATTAAGATATATAGCAAGTAAAAACATATTTTAGTTGCTATCACATCACCAAAGAAAAATACGCCGTGTCTTCTAACTTCGTAACGCAAGAGGTGAAGTTAACTGTCTCTCATGAAGACAAAAACTTTAAGGCCTGGAATAGCGAAATAAAACCATGGATTAGGAAGAGGACACAGAGCTTTGTCTGTCTTTTAAAAAAAAAAAAAAAAGAAAATGGCAAGATGACAAGTTCTGTTGTCTGGAATGTAGACACTCTTTTCAGGTTTAAAATACAATGCAAAGTCCATCTTTAAAGGGACAATGTCAGACAAAAGAACTAAAGTTGTCTAACAGTACAAAACTCGGGATGAGTGTCATTCATTGTACTGACTGACTGCTGTACATTTTGCTTTGTTAGGGCCATGAAGCCACTCCAGCCAATTTCACTGTTTGGCTCTCTGTGCATTCAGAGACTGCCTTTATCTAAGAATTTGGGCAGAGTTTCTTAGAATAAAATAAATATGAGAACATACTCTTTACTCAAGGTCTGAAAAACAGATACTGCAGATATAAGGTACAAGGTCTGACTTAGCCTGTCAGTGTCCCTTTAGATACAGGTAACCTCTGCCTCCACACCCTTTCCCACTGCACCTGCCTAGGAAGGCTTAAAAGGGACTTAGAGGCTCTAAGAACATAATTATCCTGTGGCACATTCAGGGGAGAACGTGAAAGACTACAGGCACAGGGTGGGCCAGAAACCACCATGGGCAACATCTTTAAAGGCAGCTGTACCCAATACATCCATGATCATTCAATTAAGTTTCTACATTCAGCAGCAGGTAAATGTAGACCATATACTTTCAAGTTTAACGCAGCAGTGACATCTTCTTTTCTGCTCACCCAGGTCCTGCTGAGTGATACAAACTTGATATGTGAAACACTCAGTGGTGTGAAGAGAGTCCCTTTGTATAGAAAATCTTGCTGACACAGTTTCTATAGAGAGCCCAGTGCTTCTCCAAAGCGGATTTTCTGTCCGGCTTTGAGGTTGAATTTGAAGTCCTTGGGTGCCTCAAAGATTAGTACGATCGTAGAGCCTAAGTTAAATTCTCCTAAATGTTCCCCTTTCCTCATGGGGATTCCCTCCTTGTTGTTGGATATGAAGCTGAAGTCATTGTAGGAACCTTTAGAGTAACGTGGACTGTTCGTGTGCAAGTCCTGTACAGAGGAGGAAGAAGAGAAGGATTTACTGGAGGATTTCAGTGCTCTGTATTCATTCATCACCACAGCTGTGGACTGTACATTCTCAGGCATTTTCCATGCAGGAACTCACAGTTCAAAGGTGCAACAGGAATATTAAAAAAAATAGTCTGTATTGGAGACAACACTGTTTAAATCAGTCCTAGAATATCAGTATTGTGAAACACCCTAATTTCAGGGTATTAAGATTTTTTTTTTTAATTTTGTTACGCTGCACCAATCTCAACCATTAACATCAGGAAGGTGCCTACTATGATCCTACTTACCTGGTCGAAGTAGATGCGGATGGAGCCCACATTTGTTGCTCCTACAGCTGTTAATGAGAAAAAGCCATGTTTCCAGTCACCTGTAAGGACAACCCGTTCATTGTGGCAGAACAGTTCCTTGATCCAGCGAGCAACTCCAGGATTCACAGACATCAGAGAGCCTGAAGAAGTGAGAAAGTATTCAGGGTCGGTTGTCTGGTTTGTAGCAATATTGTAATGCCACTCAGATGGTGTTTTCAGTATAACTGGAGCTGATCCATTAAACAACTCTGTCAGTTATTTGTAGGAAGAGAGGCAAGTGCCAGGCAGAGCAAATGAAAGAGAAGTCTGTGGTGAAAACAAAGGGGTCACAGAAGGATGGGTGTGTCAGGTCAATCTCTCTCACGGTGTTTGAAACCAAAACCAAATAAGTAGGTTTTTGCTGGATACCAAGAAGTAAAATATTTTTGTTATCTGCAAAAACATCTGATAGCAGCTCCAGTAGTGTAACTGTTCAGTTGCATTTTCTTTGCCAAGCAGAGATCATACTTTAGGCTAATGTTTGGTGTGATCTGCAGAACTATCTGTATTTGAAGTGCAAACTGAATAAACAGTGTTTGGGAACAAATCAGGTCAGCATGCATCAAGGGGTACTTCAGAGAGCTCAAACAACTTTGAAGACAACATTACTGTTTTCACCATTTATATGTGATTTGCTCTCATAAACTGTACAGCTGTTACTGTTTGTGACAAACCATTTTTCTACCATTATCTATCATGTTACTGTACAACTTCTGCACTGGTGTGTCTCATTCTAGTGGCCCACAGCAGTGCTTCCCTCCATAGCTGCTCTGCAGTTGTTTTCTAGGAACAGAAACCAACCTGGGAAATGCCGTCGGTGTGACACTGTCCAGTCCGTGGGCGAGTGGAAACAGTGATAATCCCCTGGTGCAAGGTAAATTACACAGTGGTAGAGCTCATTCCCCTCCTTTGTCACCAGTTGTTGCTGAAAAGAGTTACCAGGTGGGGCTGCAGAGAAAGCAGGGAAAGGAAGGGGTTAAAGATATTCCTCCTGAAGTCATCTACCATAGCCAGGCAGTCTGTTTTAGAGCCAGTGCAATAGCAGAGGAATAAATGCAGCCCCCATGGATTGGTGAGTCTACAAAAACATACATTTCATCCAGGAATCCAGTATTTCCAAGTGTTCCTTTCCCTTTACAACAAAATTACATCCTGGATTGTTTTAATCATAGTGAAAATTTTTCTTCTGGAGTTTGCCCTTCCCTAAGCAAAAGAGCAGAAGCTGAAATCCAGTACAACAGAATTTTTTTTAAAGCTACCCTTTAAGAACAGAATTTGTGAAGAGTCCTCTAAATCCTTAGAGAGGTAGTGCTTGAGCTCAGATGTTGTTAAGGAGTAGCTTACACAGTTTTTGCTAGCCAGTGCTTTGGGTCCATTTCAGTGTGACAGCAGAAGTGCTGTCGTGGTATAGCAACAGATCTTGGAGTCAAGTGTAGGAATCAAACAACTCAGTTCAGAAAATCAGAATGAGCCAGGCATGACTGTATAAAGCCACTGGTGAGAAAGAGAAGAACTAGAACAGCAACATGGTTACCCCCAAATAAAACAAACCAAAAAACAGACCGGCTTTTGTTCCTGACAATGCAAGAAAATGTTTTTTTTTTTCATCTAAGTCTCGTGATTGCTGAGAACACTGAAAGGGCAGAGCAGAATAAATGCAGAACTGACACAGAACTCACCCTGATTAAAACGCATTTCCTCTGTGGAGATGCGAGGTCCCAAGAAGGATTCCAGAGAATAAGTAACCCCTTTTACTTGCTCCACTTCACAATTTTTTACCTGTCCGAAATTAAGGATCTTTCCATCAGAGGGACTAATCTACAGCAAAGAGAAAAAATTGAAACAGTTAGAAGTTCATTAATTCCTCATGAAGCAGTGCCATTCCTTTGGGGGCTGAGGGAAGCTGGCAGTGCTGGGTAAAGCCCTCACTTCCTTTCACTCACCACACTATGCACGCAGCAGACTGGCCGCACTTGTGGTTTCAGCTTCCTGCGGAAGAACTCACTGAGGTTCCTGTAGTGATGCAGATCCTCCACAGCTGCCTCCTTCATGTTCACCCCAAAGGTCCAGATGTACAGGCTGTACACAGGCTTCCGCAGCCATGTGGGCAGCTCCACCTGGTTCAGGCGACCCCAGGCTCGTGAGAGCAGCCGCGTTGGGACCGACTTGTACAGGGCAACCTGAAGGAAGAACTGCAGCAGGTCAGTATTCTCCCCAGTGATGGCTTTCTTACTGCTTCCCGTAACACAGGAAGGATCAAACTGTTCCTGCAAACCCCTCCCTTGAATTCATGAGTTACACCAAGTAGCCTTTAAGGCAGCAAAAAATTAACACTGCACTTCATCCTCATTCCCTCCATTCTGGTGAGAGTAGATAAGAGACAGGATGAAACTTAATATAACTTTATAGTGAAGCCAGAATTTCCACTCCCTGCAGGCTGAAGCTCCACCTTGGAGTTACTGGAAACTGCCCAATGTGAGGCTTACAGAAAAAAAGACATAGCACATATTGTAGTAGAATGCTAATCAGAAAGGCTTAATATTACCAATGTATAAATTTGTGTGAATAACCATATAAAAATTGACTGGATGACGTGCTTGTCGATGCATGGACTACTGAGGGTGTTTCCCACACCCAGTACTGTGTGTTGCACTGCTGTAATGACACAAGTACCATCAAAGAAATGTACCCACATGGATGCAGCTACACAGGTATAAACTTACACCAGCGTTACTCCTTTCACAACAATGGGAGTTGCTAATTTCAAGAATATGAAGTGACTTTATTTCTGTAGAAATACACCTTTTGACTTGCACCAAAGCCCAAGTTTTAGCAAGGAAAACAAATGAAACTAAGTTGGCAAGAGGTATCTGCTGTTGATGTAAGTGGACAGATGATAACATCTTTCTGTTGATATTTCCAGCAGCCAACTTTTCTGGGGTTTGTGGTACTTCCTGCCAGCCAGGAAGCTTATATGGCTACGATGTAACTGGGGGGAGCTGGGGAGTATGGACCAAGGGAACTGAACCCCCTAAAACCAGTTTTGCAAAGGAAGTGGTGCTGTGTTTTTGAACAGTACAGCTCAGTTACATTCAACTCACAGCTAAAACTTGGTTTTATTCTTAGTGAGAGTCATCAGTTGTTCTCAGTCATATCTTTCATAATGAAGTCTTGCAGAAGACAGCCATAAACACAAACAGAAGCACACACTGGCTCCATGGTATCAAATACAACAAATTAAGATTTCATTTACAAATCACCACCCTGTGTACATACAGGGTTATTTCAGAAAGGAAGTATTAACAGATAAAACCTAAATGAACAGTACCTTAGATTATGTAAGCTGAAATCCTGATGAAAAAAATGTGTTGCCATTTTATTTGACATGTCCTATACTGTATTAATTTCTAGAATTAACTTTGCTGTTTTCCACCAACACAGAGAATGTACATACAACTGTAAAATCACACAAATTGTCAAGTGGTATTTCCTAGTAGCCCCTTCTCTTCAAAGGAGCTTGGGTTTTCAAGTTGATGGGATCAAACAGAACAGATGTTCAGTGAAACAGACTTAAGAATGGCAATTTTGTTCCTGTTTTCAATCAAAATACTTGGTTGTTGGATTCTGAAATCGCATTATTTGTGGGGAGAATTACTATGTGCAAGGCATCCCGCACCCTGCTCTCAACAGTGTCAGAGCAGAGATTTGCTTATCATTTGGACATGCTGGACTACAAATGCTCAATGAACTTGAGGAACAAACCCTCTCAGTGTGAAAATAAGAAAAAACAAGAGACCATTTCAACGTGACCAGGAAAAGGAACTTGCCAAGAGGTTTGGTCTTCCTTTTCCTAGCCCTGGTATTGTGAGGTGACTGAATTCCTTCAGAAGTTTCTGTTGACTTTCCCTGACTGTTGGAAGACAAAGTAATTCTCTGCTCCTGAAAAAGTCACTTGTTTGTGAAGCCATTAGTCAACACAACCATGAACAGTAAAAACTAAACAGAAGCATGAATTGCATCTCTGCTTTCACACCAGTGATCACCAGGCTGTCCTGCATGAAGCAACTTTCCCCCCAGCTGCTGCCAGCTCCTCCAGGACACACAGCTCCCAGACACGGCGCATGAGAGACCTGCTCACACTTACCCTGCTCACAGGCCTCCATCCCACTCTGGTCAAGGGTTTAAGAGCACCGAAAGGCAGAAGGTAATAGAGAATAGTCAGAGGCCAAGAACGGAGTTTCAGAGCAGGCCTAGACATACAGCTCAGCTGGCCCAACCTTCGCCTCAGGGCCAGCTGGGGGAACTGCAACCTGAAAGATTACATACACAGCATCAGAGGGTCAGGCATCTCAGCTGCAGAGCCACCAGCTTCCGACAGCTGGGGTGAGTTATTCCTCATAAACGTTACTTAGTCATTGATACTACAAGTCTTTACTCCTTTATTTTAATCTGTTCTTCCCCTTCCCAAAAAAGAACAGTTTATCTAAAATACAGAAGTCCTTTGTCCAAATAATGGTGTTCACCTTCACAGGTCACATTTTATGAATGACACCTTCAAAATTTAAAGGTAAGACCAATTTCAGGTCTTAAAGCCTCCACTGAATACCCTGGTTCTGAATAGAGAACATGTGGACAGAGCCACTGTTTCTACTACTGCAAGACAATCTAGTCTCCATAGCCCAATAATCAACTCCTCTGTCTCATAACCAACTGCATCTCTGATTTTTTTTTTTTACTTGGATGTCCTGACTGAGAGGGATCTCATTTTGCACAAGTGGCCAGAGGGAGAAGTTGACCTTCTAACTCGAAGAGGGAAAAGCCACTCAGCTTCTTAGCAGAGGACAGACATCAAGGGCCTCGGTTCAGACCCTTGCAGGAGGTCTGGATGCAAAACCCTTCAGGTCCCCATTTATTCTTTGGCTTCTACTCATGAAAAAACCACTGGCATTTCCAAGGTCCCATTATCAAATGGAAATCTGCCTACCTGAGGACAAACTATTCAAATGACTGACTGAACTCCTGGCTAGGAGACTGTTTTCTGGCAACCAGGACACAGCGATGTGCGCACACAAACTCAAGTGGCACAGTCTGGCTGCTCCCAACAGCTCGCTCTCTCAAGGGATTCTGTGACATGAAGGAGGAACTACAGAATACTGCATATGTCTTTCCAGATGGAAAGAAGCTGAGAATTTAAAAGGAAATTTTCTGGCCAACTCGTTCTTTTCAAAACTTGGATCAGAATTAAAGTATCAGGCAGACAAGTACAACTGTCACCACTTCGGGATGCAAGATGGTGCTTTTGGCTCAGAGATTTTTTTTCTGCAGTGAACGCAACTTCTTTGCCATGAAGAATTAAAAAATAAACAAACAGAGAATGATCTGTGCATCATAATGCAACAGGGAAAAAGAATCCTGAGCAGAAGTGCTGTCTCAGCAGAGTTAATGCTGGCTTCTCAGTAGGAGGTGGGACTGACTCGACATGGGAATGAATAGGAAGGGGCACTTCACATTCTCCCTCCCATCCTTACCACCCAGCAGCCTGCAAGGGCTGCCGGGTCAGGAGCCGGGTTGGGTCCCGTTCTCCCCCTCCTGCTGCTCTCCCCCCCTTCATTGCAGTCGCTCCTGGACCAATCCCTGCAGAGCTGCATTGCTCTGGAGCCCTCGGGCTGCTCACTGCCTTGGCCTGGTTTCAGAGCAGCCCCTCAACTAATTTTTCCACTCTGCTAGGGGTAGAGAGTAGGAGGGAAAAGAATAAAAGCTTCCCCATTCCCCTTCTCGTGGAACAGCATGCCCTTGTCTGCCAATGCAATGTATAAGGAGCTTTATAATAATTAGGCCAAACAAAAGCTTTGCAGATGGCTCCCGCTCCTTCTGCCCAGAAACCCTCCCAGCCTCCCTCCCGTGTCAGTCACCATTCCTGCAAAGCAAAAAATACTGAACGGTACCTGAAACGAGTTCTCCTATTTGGTGTCCCACCAGCAGAGCCAGCCGGATCTGGACTCTCCAGCTGTGGCTGCTGGTCCCTGGCACAGCTGCTGCTGCCGCCGTTCCCTGAACGCAGCCTCCGGACATGAATTTTAACTTTGTGGAGGTTGTAGCAAGAGGGTGGAGGGTTAGATAAAGCTTTATAGCATCTCACCATTTCCCTGTGTGGAGCTCTGGTCCCTGCAGGGTGTTTGACTGACACATCATCAGAGTGATGGCTGTTGCAAGGCTCAGTCTTTTTTCCTCTACCTCTCTTTCCTTTGCTTGCTCCGGCACAGGAGAGAGGACGCGGCGTCACAGTTACTAAATCCCCCGCTGGTTTGTCTCTGGACTCCCTCTCTGTTTCCCGCTTGAATCTCTGCTACGACGGTTGCAGCTATTGCAAACGAACAGGCATTGTGTCACATTTCAACATCCCACTACAAAGCCAACTCTGCACACGATAAAAATGAGTTGTCCGTATGAGCAGTCCTTGCTTCTTGCTAGTCCAGGTGGCCATTGAAACCCAACTCCCCAAGAAACACCCTGCAGTTTATCCCAGGTTGCTGGGCAGCAACGCACTAGTGAGAGGAACAGCTAGCTGGCCTTGTACAGCTCATCTCAGCGCCAGCCTGAATGCGAGGCTGGGAGGAGGAGTGGGGTGGAGAGGAGGAGGAGATAACTCCCAGCTTCAATTCTGCAGTGCAGAAGCAGCTCCTAAAAGAGTTCTGGACTGTTGGGCACCAAAAATCCTCTCCTGCTCTTAGTGTCCAGCTTGTAAAGCAGAAAACAGAAAGGAAAGGAATATCTTTTTATTTTACAGCCCTTGCCAGACACAAACATCCATCTCCGGAAGTCTTCTTCCATCTCAAAATACTCAGGGGAACATTCCTTCCCCTAATGGATGTTCTTCTCCAAATAACCAGATAAATACAAAATAAGCCAGTTTTAGGGCCAGCTTGAGAATTGGATATAAAAGAAGTGTTATGTGCCTATTATGTAACTTTCAGTACTTTCACAGTTTTTATGTCCAGTAGAACTAAAATACAGAACAGGAATAAAGGAAGCTGTTACTGTTTTTAAAGACCAAAGGCTGCAGTGTTTCTGTCTGAGCATTCTAAATGTACAGAGAAATTTCCCTCTTTAAGCCTATAGAACACATCTCAAACATAGATTTTCTGTATCTCTGTGACTGGGTTTGGATTGTTAAGGGAGCCCTGGTTCAAAAAGTGGAAGTCAGATAGCTACATCTCACCTCAAGATTAAACCAAATACTCAGAACAATTTCAGGGCTGACTCTCTAGTGGCTCCATTTCACTTCTGCTTTCTGCTAAGTCTGGGTTGAAAACAAACAATCAAAACCCTCCTTGTTTCCAAAGCCTTCTAAGCACCATGAAAACTGTGTGCCTAACAGAGCAGATCAAAAAAAGCACGGCTGCTCTGATAGAAGGAAGGGCTTCTATTGTAATAGGAATAAGGCAAGAGGAGTGGGAGGACCAGCAGGAAAAGCTAGAATTAACTAGCTAGTGGCATTCCAGTCAGGCCTCAAAAGGAAAATATTCAAGTAGTAATTGTGTATTTTGATTGGCCTTCAATGCCAAATATTACAGATACCCCCTAGAAACACATCTGGAGATCCTACATCAGAGTATTTTTTTCAGGGAGAAAACTTCTATATGGTATTCTGTGTGTCAGGAAGTTCCAAGACCTGTGTGCATGTTAAGCTGAAAAAATCCAGCTAATTGAAAGAAAGCAAATTTAAGATCAACTGAAAGCACTCAAAACATACTCCTTCCTCCCTGAGCCTTGTGCCAACTCTTTTTGTTTTCCTATTTAAAATATAATTTAATCTTTCTCTGGCTGGCACAAGACACTCCTACACAACAAAAACGAAGCCATCTGTATAGTAAAATGCTGAAAGCAGTTAGCCAAAATCCTATCAAAATTCAAAGAAAAGCAACAAGGAGCACAGGGGAGCTACCTCTCGATTCACTGGGAACATTAGAAACAACCACCAGTAAATACTTAAACAGCAACAAGCTAAATCAACATTGTTTCAAAAGAAACTTAATCAGGCCAAGACAAAATTATATTTCACACTGAACACGAGTGTTCACAGAACTGTGGGGGGTGAATTGGTTGGCACTGGTGGAGTTGGGCAGGAGCAGCAGAGCACCCAGCCCAGTAGCTCCTGGCCAGGGCCAGCTCCTGCAGCTGGGGCGGAACCCTGCTCCCCATCCCACCTCCGGTGCAACCCTCACCCTTGCAGAGAGACAAGAGAGCAAACACATGATTCGCTTCAGTGCTCTTCCCTTCAGGATATGGGAGGTAACCCACAAACTCTTCCAGTAAAATTAAATTTTATCCCTCAAAACACTTTTAAGGAATTATTATATTCTCAACTGAATAACCATGATTCTATGAAAGCATGGAACCAGCTAACAGCTGACCTGCTCCCTAAAGAAAACTCCAGACACTGAAATGTTCTACAGCCTGATACAGTGGGTAGTACCACCCTTCAGTCCAAAACAAAAAACGTGGGGCAAGAGAAATTCCTCTCCAGGAAGGGAAAGACACTGGTGTTGAAAGTTTTTTGCTCCACTTTTTAAAAAAAACTACGCTCAGCCAAGTAAGAAGTTTCTCTTAAGTTCTGTTCTACTCCCCTCATTACATTCACCAGGATGCCAATACCTGAGTCCTGCTTAGATGCTGACATACCTGACGAGTTGCCATCTCTGCTGTGGCTGCCCCAGAAGCAATGTACAGTTCCTACAGTGTAAGAAGGCTGAAATGAAAAATCCACCCTGAGTTTACCTGCTTTCCATGGGGAAAGGAACAAGAACTGCTCATCAAACAGCTCATGACAGAGGAACTCATAAAATGACATCTCAACAGCTGGACCTCTTGGGATGCAGGCAGTGCCCAAAGCCTGTGTCATCATCAGCTTAGACAAAAATCTTAACATTTTTGGTTTGTAGGGGTTGGACACCATTACCAAACGCCCTCACCTGTCTGAACTCACCCAGAATCCACGCTGGGCAAATAAAGCAGCAGTTACCAGCAGGTATCAATCCATAGAGAATTATTATCTCATAGAGAACTGCTAATCTGCCAGCTATGAAACACCCTTCTGCTCTGTCAGCTCAAATAAGCAAATTCAGTGACCTCTTTTAATTACTAGTCAAATAGTTAACTACTCAAGTCCTTCTCTCAAGTTTTAAAAAACAACACAGCAAGGAAATTGCAAGAAAGACTAATATGCAACTGAACTTCTAACGTGCAGCCACGGTTTTAAGCCATAAGCATGAATCATTAGGCTTGGAATGTGCTGGTCGGTGCTCAAAGCCCTCTGGTCACACTTCCTATATTCAGTAACAGAACTACTGTTTTAAAAATGCACCGAATGCATCCCAGTGTTGTATTCAAGGGCCAACAAAAACTACGGTCTTGCACTCGAGGAAGAGGTACTCGGTGACCGTTTGTTGAAGGTCCCGTTTTTTCCCAGCAGTAACTGTTAAATACCAGACACGTCATCCCTGCTCCCACCCAACCTCCTCCGCAGGCAGCCCGACAGGACAAAAACTGGATGCTCCACACCCAGGCAGGAGCTCCGGAACTCCGAGACCACAACAGAACTACCCCGATGCTGCTGGGAAACCTGAGCGCACGCTGAGCGCCTGCCAAGGTCACGGGATCGTTGGGCAGCGCCTTCGCCCCGGCTCTGCCGGTCGGAATCGGCCAACGGGGACCACTCTGCGGATTCACCGGCGCTGGCTAATGAAACGTACCATGCTCGGCTGCATCCTTAGTGTCTGAAATTCTTTACTTTCCATTTGAAAACGCCTTTCTATAAATTTTCTCTTAGGGTATTATAAAAAAAAATTTTCATTGTTTTCCCCTAACTTTACAATGCTGTTTCGGTAGCTTTCTATAATAGAGCAGGGGGAAAAAGAAGTATTTTAGGACAGCCTAAGTGGACGACTGGATTATTTTTGAAACTTAAATCTGAATTCTGTGCAAAAAGCCTGTTACACAGTCTCAAAGAGCTCTTCTGTGAAGCAAGGAGATAAAGCTTTATTTACTTTATGAAGTGACATGAAATTTGATGGCACCCTTTTAATACTTTGTAGCAGTAGTTTCCAATTAATGGTTTAAAACAACACTCTCCAGTACCACTCCCTACTATCCCCCCATTATTTTAGCTTAAGATATCGGTAAAGCAAACCCTCAGCTCCATAAAGGATCTCTAAAAGGAAGCATAAGCCGCATTACATCCTCCCCACAGAGCAGTCCCCGGCGGAAGCTGCGCAAAGGCTCCGGCGGCTCTTCGCCCCCCTGCCCGCCCCGCGGGACTCTGGACTCCGATAAGGCTGGTCCAACAGACTCATTCTGATTAAATCTACTCAGAGATTACTCATGAGTCGACTTTGGAACATCACTTGAAATTTCCAGCAAGCCAGAGTGACTCACCCCTTGGCCGCGACCCCTCGCACATCTGCCCTGCGGTCCCGCAGCGCTTACCTGATGCCCAGGGAAGTCTCCTTCGTCCCGGTTTTTCGTCTTCAATCGCCGAAATACGACACCGACCCTTCCTTTCAAAGCCGTTTTCAGACACGTGAACAAAGCTCAGCGGACTGCGAACCCCCCCCACTGCGCCGGCCGCAGCCATCCCGCCCCCGGGGCCCCTTCTCCGGCCGGGCAGGGGAGCGGATGGCGGCCACACCCGCATCCCCCGGCCCGGCAGGTCCCCACCTACCTCCCGGCGGCGGCACCCGGGTCCCCGGCCCCGCTCCCGCTCGCTCCCCGCGGCGGTGCCGGCGCGTCCTCGGCTTAAGGAAGCGGCGCGGGACCNCCCGCCTCGCCCCCAGCCACTGGCTCCTTCCCGCAGGGCCCCGGCCCCTTCGGAGGAGGGGCCAGGGCAGCACAAACGCAAAGGAAGAGAGATCGGAGGGCGCCCGAACACGACTACAGTGGTATCTCGCCCGGCGGCTGCCCGCGGGAGAAGGGGCTGCCCTGGGAGGGCCGGGCACTCCTGGGGATCAGCGCTCAGCTTCCCAAAGAGACGCTGGCCCGGGCAGTAGGGACAGAGACTTGTCGGGGAGCAAGGCACAGGTGCGGATTCTGTGCATTGCACAGCTTCCCGGAGACAGCTTCCCACCGCGTGTCCTGGTGCGGTAACACAATCCCACACAGGCACTGGCAGCCAAAGCAGGAAAGCGTGCTGCAGGCTCATAAACTGCTTCCGAAACGCTCAGATGAATTGCTCCATAATCTCAGCAAAATGCTCAGGAAGATGCTCAGGAAGTTGCACGAGACAGAACATACTCATCTAGTCAAAAAGCCTTACCATTGTTTAGATTTTAAAAAAACACCCCAAACCCAAACTGATTTTACTTGGTTCAATTTTTCAGGACAACCGAGAAAAATATTTACACCACTGCACCCTTTACACAATTTGATGCTGTTGAAATGTCACTGGTTTTAACATTTTCTGACCATCTTTCTGGTGTATTTTGGATCACTTTACAAGGATTTTTTTTTTTTAATATTTGCATATATGCTCCAATAAAACTCCAAGTATCAGAACCTGGGAGCAAGAACGAGGAATAAGAGACCAACTGGAGATTATGTTTCTTCCAAAGTCGGATTAAAAAAAGATTAGATATTTTTCCATTATTATCTCTTTCCCGAACTTGATACACATCTCTTACCATAATACTGAATGTCTCCTCTGGGCCAAGAAAAGCACCTTCAGTATCGTACTGCCTTAAGAGCTCCAGTATCCTCTGTTACATAAATACAAGCACTCTCTGACATCAGTAGGAAAGGCTGTGTTGTTCTTACCTCTGAGAATCCAGATCCTAAACCTATGCTCAAGCGCTTTCCTGGTGAATTAAGCTGTTCTTAAAAACTGGCCCGTGACAATAAGCAGCAGTTTGAACACTGCAGCTCACTTCCAGAGACGTTTGCTGTGCTTTTCCTGGCACATCACTCTACCAAACACTGCTTTCTCCTTACACAGAACAAAACCAACTACGGGAGCAAAGGATACCTACAAGTTCCTCTCTCAAAACTCTTGTTCATCTGGTCACTCTGTTTCTCCAAACTTCCCCTTTGGCCAAGATTTCCCACAGTAATTCTTTGATCCTGTCTCAACAGTGCCCCAGTGCCCAGGTAAGAAGAAGCAAAATGCCTCTAGTTAGCAAATGAATGGCATGCCATACATGCAGATCCCAGCCAGGAAATGTTCTGTGACAGCAAAGATTTGGAACAAAAAGCTTCCATCCATCTGATAAACATCTACCTGTCTCCCTCCAAGCCCTCTAGTTTACATCATCTAATTAAATGAAAGCTGATCCCCACTGGTATTCACAGTAGGAGACACTAAGGCGTTAATCAGCTCAAGCTATTAGCTACAGAATGTCTTTAAGAAAATTACACAAAGAAAAGGTCTGTGCTAAAGAAACAATAGTTCTGTCTTTCCCTGCGGAGAAACTTAAGGGACACTTGACTTGCACCAGATTCATCCCCCCCTCCCATTCTTTTATGAAGCTCAAGCAAAACAAAACCATACAGAAGTGTACCGACTCTCTGAAATTCAGTCAAAAATTATGCAAACACTTCAACGAAGATCCCAGCATGTACCTCTGCTACAGGACAGCTTCCATGCCTGCTCAACAGGGTGAGGACTACCCATTTAATATCGGTGTTCTGCTCAGAAGCAGGGGAATCTGCCTTACACACAGAGCTGGCAGGTGGAAGATGGTCCACATTCCCCCAGGAACATTACGCTGGTACTGTGGAATAAGCACTTCAGAGCAACAGGCTCAGCAGTGAGGGCATGTGCACCAGTTTCTTGTTCTACATTATTTTTTCAAAGCCCATTCAATCACACTTGGTCTCTCTTTGCCTACACAAAGGCTTATTCTGCCCTAAAAACAGGACACCACCTCCCCTTCCACACTCCTGTGTGTCCAGTGATGCAAAAGACAGAATAATGGAAAATGATACGTCAACAAAAAAACCCACTCCACTTTACAATAAAAAGGAACAATGCAGCTCTTATTTTTCTTGAATCCTTCATTGTTTAGAATATTTCTTGCAATGTCTGAACACAGTTTCTCTTTTTCATTATAACTACTTAGTTTCATTTCCCTCCCACAAAAGCATTCAACAGAACTTAAACGCATCAGGAAGGACTAGCACATCTTGTTAGTGTCTCCTACTAGGGTCTGCTACTTTTGGGGCCCTGCTTATCAATTTGAAATTCTTTGTGTGTTTCCCCACTGTAAAAAGCAAATCCTTTAGAGCTGTTTCATCAAAAGCCATACTCTTAGCTTCACCAAATAATAACAAACCAGCATATCAGTATAATCAAAGAATGCAAATGCAGTAAGAAAACTACCCAATATCTTACCAAAAAGTATGAACAATAACAAAAGAATATTTGTTTTCCAGTATCAAAATTGAATTGACATTGCCTTGTTAAATAAATATTCCATGGACACTTACCAGTTCTTTTTTAATCAGAACCCACTTGAAACAAACTTCAGCAGGAAAAGAATATACGTAAGACAGATTTACAGACAGATTCCTCAGGAGCTATCACAGCCTAAGCTGTTAGCATCTGGACTGCCTGGATCGTATCTGATTTGGGTCACTAGTGAAAATGAATTTAGGGATTCCAGCCTAGTCCCCCACAGGCATGTGGCCAAATCACTCACACCATTGCAGTGTGCTCAGGAATGCAAAGAAACCGGGATGCCAAAGATCACACTGAAGCATCTCCTACACAACCTTACAATCCGAGAATTTTTAACTCCTTGCCTTCAGAAGTGGCACTGAAGCAGGCAGTCACCTGGCTCTTTGGAAGAGCACCATATATATTTTAAACTGTCCAACATGGAGTTGTACAATATACTTAATACTTCAAAGGCAATACAGCAGTTACAGGAAGACATGAAGTATTTCTTACTTCAATGCCGCAATGCTGCTGGGTATTTGACCTGATATTTGACCTGGATATTTGATCAGATTTGATCAGATTTGAATCTGATACACACACTCTGCAATTCCACAATAATTTATCAACTCATTGGAATTGAAAAGGCAAAAACCCCTCAGGATCAGGAGGAATTACAGACCTAAGTGTTACAACGAAAAAAGGTCTTGCTGTATATTCATACAGGAAACAGGAAGATTTTTATTAACCAGGCATTAATTCCATCTCAGCTTTCTTGGAAAGCACATATGGTGTCAGCCACACTAAAAGATGGAGGAGTTGCTTCAGCCAAAATGAGTTACTGAAGTGACAGAAACTTTAGTTCCATGAGTTGTCAAGAACATGTTATCAGTAGAGGCAAATTAAAGATTCCTGTGTTGAAATGGAAACAAAGGAGCCTTGCATCAAACATGGCAGAAGTAAAATTGCCCAGAGTTTCTTACCTCCCATTCACTTGCAAGCTTCACAGGCACCTCTATGCCCCTCTTCTCCAGCTGTTCCAACTTGTAATCCTCGTATTTTCTGTATCCTGCATATCCTCCACCTGTAGCTACCAGAACATGGAAGGGCCGCAGGCGGAAGACTTGCCCCACCGGAGCAGTATGAAGCTTCTTCCTGTCTGTAACAGAATACATCTCAGACTTCAGGAAAAAGAACAGATACACAATAAAGAAAAAGCAATTCTGTGCAGTGAGGGATGTGAGCTTAGGTGATGAAAATGTGATTAGAAAATAAATATGACACAGAAGGTATGTACAGATGCTCCTGAGTACTCCAGCTATTGCAGTTTACCAAGTTACTGTAACTCAGCTGACCAACACCAATTGGTCATCTGGGGTTTTAACCTCATCCCTGTCCCTGCCACTCCACATGCTTCCAACATTCTTCTCCCCGAAATATATATAAATTGTGCTCCCTGAAAGCCCCATGGAGCAATACAAAATTAGTGTCTGACAGCACTATCATACTTTCCAACTGTGAGAATGTTGATACTATGTGGAATAATCATTTGCTGGCAAACAATCTGTACTACTGTGAAGCTCTGTGTGCTTCTAAGTCACTTCCCCAGACTGTACAGCTAACTGAAAGAGGGAAGGAAATTCTGACCTGTTTTGAGTAGGTTTGGTAAACAGGAAAACAGGCACATTTCTGCTTTAATACAAGTCACCACATGAAACAAAGAGACATGTAGTATTACATCTGTTTTTTACTGAGTAACTACCAAGCTCCTCCTGCATAAGTCCAGCCTTGCAGTCACTGTGAGATACGAAGACACGGCATGGTCACTAAGCGACAGACCAGGCATGGGGCAGACACAGGCATGGGAGTATTTCCCCTCCAAAATCTTCAGAGCAAACAAATCTGTCCAGGGCTAAGTCAGTGTTAGACTGTGCTGCTCCTGTCTGTCTTCCAGTCAGTCAGAAGTTCTCAGCAATGAGTACAAGTCACTACCTGACAGAAAATTCCCAGAAACCAATTCTGGATACTGATTGCTGCCATTTCCACAACAATCATTAACTTGGATGTGCCAGAATCAAATCCAATGGACTTTATCTTGCTCCATCAAAGCCAGGCTTCTTAGAGTTTGACTATGAAAGGATGCATTAGCAACCAAAAGAATTCAGCCAACACTAACTCTATTTCTAGGCACATATAGAGACAAAGCACAACTGTTTTGCAGTCTGGAGAGCTTTAGTTCTAAGGAGTTGATTAGAAGCATTCAGCCATGATGCTGCAAAAAGATGCCAAATAAAAGTAATTCTTGTCCACATTTTCTTTTATCAAAGTAGTATTTCTTTATAATTTCTTTCCTACACTTGTGGTGTAAAACATTGCTTAAATTATATATTCTAAATGCATCATAAAACAAAACCAGCTTTGTTCCTCCTTAAAAAAAAAGTATTTTCTTTTCTGGGGGAAAAACCAAACTCAATAAACAAACAAGGCAGCAACTACAGTTACAGTTAATATTCTACAAAATATTTTTTCCTAAAGAACAATGCTCAGTGAAGGAGAGGGATCATCTAGAATAGCTGAATGTTTAAAAAGACAGACTTATTTGAATTTAGAGACTCTACAACCTTTCAACTTTGCATCACTATTTCAACAGAAATGTCTGTACACAGACCAATGATACTCTTTAGCCCTAAAGCCTTTAACTTTAACTAAGCCTTTAACTAAGTTAGCAAAGCTGCTCAGCTATTTCACCAGAGTTTCACAAATTCCCAAACCAAAACCCCTCAGCAGGAACAGCTCTTTCTGGTTTGGATCCAGAGAGGCAGTTTCTGCTTCAAGAGCCTCTATTGATTGCACCTGTGTGAACGTTTCTCTCCTATAATAGTCACCAAACCATGCGGTGTTCCATAAGCCACAGCAAACACAAATTAAGTTGTTGATAAATGAAGAGCTGACTTTTACCCATCTCCAGTATTAATGAAACAGCATTTCTACAACTGCTCTCCAAAACATTATCCAGCATGCCACTGTTAAGCTTTTTTGCCCTGACAAAATAAATGTCACACTTTTCAGACACAAATGGAATTCACACAAGTTCACAAATTCTAAGACGAGAACACTAATTACTGATTCTGGCAACAGATCCAGGTTTAGGCAGCTGGCACTGCTTAGATTTCAGCTGAACATAGTGGTCTCTAATGGTGCTACTGCTGCTCCCTGGAAAGCAGCATGAGAATGTGTGGAGAGCTCATACCTTGGCACAAGAGCCACTAGAAACAAGTCCAGGACAAGAGGAAAAAGATGCAGGACTGTTAATTTACTAGTAACCGTTTTAGATACTACCCCAAATCTGAAGCCCTCACAAATAAAGCCAACCTCTTCCACAATTCTTTTTAACACAGTATATTCAGCTAATGAGAATAAAAAGACAGTAACATGCTCCTTCTCTGGAACAGATGAAGACGACTCATTCCCTCAGAAACGCTGGAAAATGCAGGATGAGAAAGCAAACTGAACAATCCCAGGAGTGCTCTAGTTTATGCAGTTAGATGCAGTAATATCAATGCTGCTTCATTACTCTGACCAGATGAGGAATTTCTTCTAGGACATGACACAAACACTTAGAGGAGGCCATTTTAAGGGGTAGAACTAAAACTAGAGAAGAGTTATCTTTCCTTTCTAATGACATCATGTGCAAATCATTTAGATTTAAATCCAAATCAGAATCTGAAATATCAACAAATTAGAAAATGACAGGCTAAAAGGTGACTTGTTCAAAACTCAAAGCCAATTTTCACTAAAATGACCTTTTCTTCCTTGTGATCAGCAACTTTGCATTATGTCTCAGCTTCCAAGGTTTTTTTTCCTGTAATGACTTTTATTTATAAACTACAAAGAGCTGCTGTTTCTATTCATCTGTGTAAACATATTTTTTCAATAATGAAATATCCATATATGATATGCCAGACAAAGCATTTGGACAGGCAAGTTGACCCAAAGAAATGGTTTTAGAGAGTGGGACCAATAGCTCAGCTGGCAAGGAAACAAAAATTGAAGACCGTATGATTTGCCATACTAATATATGACAATGCACATGCTACAAGTTTACAAATATTCCTTAAAAACAAACAATAATATTTGATCTTCACAGCATTACCCAGCTACAGAAACTTCAAGTGCAAGTACCATTTTAACCCAGTCATAAACATTTCATGTAAACCTACTCTGACTTCCTGATCTATTAAAATTGAAATATAAAAGGATATTTTTATCTTTTCTTTCTTATAGGGCTGTTAAACTGCCAAAATCGAATCTCTCAGACTTTTCAAGGGGAATAACTGATAAGAGCTGCACTACAAAGCAGGTAATACAGCTGAATATTCTAAATATGCATAAGTTTGATGTTGCCCTTCCCAGTCAGTTACTTCAGTAGGTGTGGACAGTACACAAACTATTGCTCATCAAGTTCATTTAAGTGGGTTTTTTAAAATGTAAAAACACTGTCCTAACATGAATCTTTCTGGTAAATTATACTGCGTTTTTTAAAAAAGTAGTTTTTGAACTGTAGACTCCTGAGAAAGCTAACTAAAGTGCAAAAATTAGTTAAGAAAAATAAACCTATGGCTAATGGGTTTTAATTTGCTATACAGGAATCATCTTCACTAGAAAAGTTTCAGATGCTTTGTAAAGTTTGAAAGCAACAATCAACAACAGCTCATATTGAATCTTATGAAAGAGGTAAGTATACTTCTTTTACTATGTGGAAAACATAACACCAAAGAAGTAAAACATAATTTGCAAGCTTTATCTAAGGAAATGCCATGAATTAGTCTTTGATGCTGGACTCCCACTCCTGCTTTCATTTCAAGAAATTAATCTTCCCCAATATGAGACCACAATTTGCCTAACTTTGAGTAACCCTGAATTTAAAACCACTTGTAGATACAAACTACCACTTACCACTGAAAAATGTCCTTGAAGGAGGCTGCTTCCACAGGACTCCAGCTCTAACACACAGGTTCTTATGTACCAGCAACTTACAGCTGCACAGCAAACTGCAAATACAACAAACAAGAAGTGGCTGCTTAAGTACAAATGTTTAATAATGGGAATATCAACAGTTCAGTGTAGAGACAATCTAATATTTAGCAGCTGAGGAACAGAGGGAAAAGTCTACTCAAATTACCATAAAATTTCCACTGAGCCTAGTCCCTTGTGGTCTACTGCTTTTCTAAAAAAAATTAAAAACCTGACAATCCAACTGCTCCAGCAGATATTTATTTAATGATGCATCTTTATTTTTTCTTTTTCTTAACAAATACTGACATGTTCCTCTTAGGCTGTTGTAACATTGATACTTTTCTGAGTATTGCAGATGCTGATCTTGCCAATAGCCCTTTACAGTCAACTATTTATGCTGTCAGCATGTACTGTATCTTGGCCTGCTTGGAGCTCTAAAATGCAAATGGAATGGTAAATTTTATAATCATTGTTTAGTGCTTGGGATTATTCCATCTCCACTGGGCTGCTACAACTGTGTCATTTAAGAACGTCCTACAATAGTAACTATCTAGAGAGACACTTAGGATTTGGTTCATGTAGCTTTTACCTTACCATCCTGGTGGGAAGGAGGAGGAGTACATAAAAAAGTTTAGGATTCTATGAAGAAGTAATGACATTTATTAGACCAGGTGGTGTAGCTGAAAAAGTAAAAACGCTGCCAGGCACAGCAGCTCTTGTTTAGAATTTACCTTCCCACTCTGTTCACTGGTGAACTGCAGTGAGAGTGGTTCTGCCCATCTGAAAATACATTAAATAGACTTGGAACTTGGCCAATATAGAGAAAAGGTTCAACCAGGACTTTTTGTGGGTTTAATATATATTTAATTTCATGTTCGTAATAAATCTGACAAGAAGACATCCAGTTGTACAAGAACTGTTCAAAGTCTGTAAATAAGCGTGTTTAAACAAGTATTTGACTGTGGCCTGGCAACATCCTGATGTCAGACAGGATCAGAGGGAGGAGAGGCACAGTGTTCTCACTCCAACAGGCTCAGGCCCTTAGGAAGAACCAGATCTTTGTGCAACCTACTCATTCCCAGGAGGCAATGCCACAGCTGAGATGTCTCCGTCTGCCCTCTGGCTTTTCATCTGCTCTTGATCAGATACATACCAAGAACACAATTACTTCAGTAGCTTACAAGCTATTGCATCATTTGGGGCCATTCAATCTCAGGAAGTCATTATTAAGAATTAAAGAATTAATTTCAGCTGTCTACTGAATTACATACAGACATAATCCCTTTATTTCAAAGAAGAATCCGCAAATACCAGATTTCTTGTCTAGAAGTCGCATCATTATGTCAGCACACTCTTGGTAACTATGCTTTAACATTAGCCAAGGACCAACAGCTAGAGTTTTCACTTATCCCCATAGCAACAATGTCAGAACACCTCAGTTTGCCCTTCTGCTTCATGGTCTCTACTAAAATCCCTATATTAACCCAAATGTGACAGGACAGACCCTCCCCAAACCCCAGATTCCTGTAACAATGTGCTAAACCTGCCACACTGCTGCATCATCTCCCAGGATATTATTTCCTTAGCAAGACAGAAAAAGCGTTCCCACTGCTGCAGAACCTGTATGTTCTACAGAGCAACATGTTATAATTTGTCATGAGTGAGGTCACCTGATGCTCTTAGGTCATACACCAGACCTATACTAATTTGTGGACTTACGAAGCCTGTTTTACAACATATTAAAACACTTGGGATAAAAGGAGCAGTTGCCCATCAGTAAGGTGGGAGCCTGTGGGCTACTTCGAAGGGATTAAAAAAATTAAGAACTAACTGAGTTACGATTAGACTTAAATTTACCAGAAGATTTTTCAAATCCTAAAAAGTGATGGAAAAAAAATTATTAAAGCTTTGCTGCAGCCTAAAGCATTAGTATTTGAGACATTTATTAGCCTTCATACATAGTGCATAAATAAATGCACAGTCAGAACAGAACGAGTTGTGCTGGCTTCACAGGAGCATCCAGTCACTGTTCACGCTGCTGGGACTTGGTACTTCCTCAGACAGATCAGCACAGTGGAAGGACACAATACCTAACCCTAAGCTCTTACCAAAATTGTTTCTGGTGTCCAACATTGGAAAATCAATCTCCACCTTACTCCGCAATTTGTATAAAAATAGCTAAAGATAACAAAACTAAACAGTCTCACCTTCCCTGTTCCTGACAGCCTGACCTTGATGGGTACAAATGCACGTGGGAGTATTGACCTCCTGCCTCTCCCACCCGACTGGAGGCTGATGGAGAAGGATCTGCCAAGTAATTCCACGTTAACCTCAGCCCCTCTGTGTCTTCAGCCATCTCTGGAGGAGGAACAACACTCTGCTGCCAGCACTGAGGTCGGAGGTATAACAGCACGCTCTGTGCACAAGGTGTTTTCTCCAGGTTTTGAGAGAGAAGGGGGAATAAGGGGACTCTGTGTTTTATCTAAGAACACGGAACTGTGGCCTACAAACAGCATTCATTAATCTGTTTTGTTGCTATGAAAAGCACAACCTGTAAAAGGATAATTCCCGTAGAGGAGTGTCAGTGCCCGGCCAGGTGCTTCTCCTGACAGCCATCGTCCCCCGGGATTGCATAACCCGAGGGGCTGTAGCTGTCCCTATCCACCGATTTCTATTCAGTTACTTACACACTGACAGCTAGAGACTGCAAAACCGAGTTAAAACTATAAAAGGCCACACGCTTCTCGTTCTTAAAATACGTAAACCCCTTATCTTCCTTTCCAGCTTGAAGAAGGAGGGCAAGGCTCCTCGCACATGCCAAGGGCAGAGACAACCGCACTCACCCCGGTAGGCAAACGTCAGCGAACGAGGGGGGAGCGAAGGGGGCGGCTGAAACCCCCGGCCCGGCTCCTCCTCCCCCGCGGGGTGCCGGCTGTCGGACAAGGGCTGCCGGGGCCGGACAATGANGCGGGAACCGCGCGGGGGGCGGGGCCAGAGGCGGGGGCGGGGCCACCACCCGTGAGGGAACCGGGCAATCCCGGGCGTGGTGTGTGGGAGGGGGGGTTATTCCTTGGAATTCCCGGGCGGAATACGGGGTGTAGGGAGGGGTTCATTCCTACGGGGAGACCCAGAATGGGGATACCGGTGTGGGGCTGTACTTCAAAGCGGGATTTGATCTGTGGGGAGGGCTGTTCGCTTGGCGCGGGGGGATAAGGGCCCGTCGCTTAGGCGATGTGGAGTGGGGATAGGGCCGGCCCTAAGGGGATGGGATGTGGGGATATTTCCCGGGGGATGTAGCGTGGGGACAGGGTGGTGGTTTCTGAGGGTTTGTACTACAGGGATGAAGCTGCTCCACGAAGGGTTTGTGGGCTGTGCCCAGCGGGAGGTACGCTTTGAGGAGGGGGCTGCTGCTGGGGAGTTCAGGATGAGGCAGGTGGGGTTCAGCTGCTTCTCAGCGCTGCTATTGACGGATAGGTAAGTTATTTGCCCCAGGTGTGGGAGCACCAGGAGTATCAGGGTAGGGATTTTAGGGAGAGGACACTCGATATGGGACGGACACAATGCTGTTCCTCCAAGTGAGATGTCTAGCAGGGTAGTGCAGTAACATCTGTTCCTCCTCTGGTGTCCCTTGCCTAGATGCTTGCTGCCCAGAGTGAATTTTATAGAGATTATTTGGTTTTCCACTCTCTTAGATACATCCCTAGATGAATAAATGCTACACTACTGGGAAGTAGCTAATTACCTTTCTCTGAAGGTGGCAGAGGGGTAGTTTCAGGTGATGAATCAGCAGGAAAAGAATTCCAGAGTCCTGGCTCTGTGTTTCCACATCCTCAGTGCTTTAGGACATGGTCCTCAGGCAAACTGATTAGTTTAAATTCCTGATTTATGTTTGTTTATTTTCCTGACCAGGCCTAAATGAAGTCTACAACACCTTGTTGTCATTCTGCCTTTTTTCACGTCACCACAGGCAGTAGTGTCTCTGTAAGTATTTTAGACATGTACAGGAAAGCCTTCCATTGTTAAATATGTAAAATTTGAGGGGAAATCCAGATACAGCCCTCATGAAACAGTAATATTGTTAACTGACTGAACTGTTGGATTTATACATCCTGTACATAATGGTAGGATTGGCAGGAAGTAAAACCTCAAAGGTTGGATTTTATGGTGTTAGGTGCTTTGGTACAAGCTTTGCAAGAACCATTAGCATTGATATGGAAGTGCTACCCGCTGGTGGGCCCGACAGACAAGTTTCCCCAGAACTGACTCAGAAATGATTCAGAGGTTAAGGTGTAGTTAAATGTAATGCACTTGTTTATAATGTAAAATAATTGTCACAAGGCTAAACTGATTAATGATTTGTCCTGATCTAATCTTTCTCCTTGGAATTAAAATTATATGTGGACATTTAACTATTTCAAAATTACTTTTATCATATGCCTTGTGCTTACATTTATGGGTTTTTTTAACATCTGGTAAGATTATATGGACTGCATTCACTGAGGGATAAAATGTACTTCCCTAAGGGTACTGAGCTGTGCTAGGCCTGTGCAGGTGAGTCAAGTCAAAAAGGGGATTAATACCATAGCTTCTTCGCCAAATGAGAGAATGGAGGTCTTGGGGTTTGAGAAAATTTGTTCAGGGAGTGAAGGAAGAAGTGAGAAATGCCTCAGGCTGGATGGGGCTTGGAGCAGCCTGATTTTGTGGAAGGTGTCCCTGCCCTTTGCAGGGGGATGGAACAGGATGAGCTTTAAGGTCCCTTCCAACCCACACCATCCTGTGATTCTGTGTAACTTCTTCTGTGATCAGATCAGTGGGAAACAACACCTCAAAAAATGTTGCAGATCTAGAGAGGGAACTTGTGAAGCTCAAGAGATAAGCAGTATGTGAGTGTGAAAGAAGCAAGAGAGTAATGATGACTGAATCACTAGGGAAGGGTACATAGGGCAACAAAAGAAATCTGAGAAAAGTATCTGCAAAAATACATGAGGCAGACAAAGTACCAGGGAAATCTGTAAGAAGAAGGAAAACAGAAGTAGGAAAAAGACTTTATTCCTCCAGAACTCTTGGAATAGTTAATTCTTTCCTGAACAGGAATTAACAATATTAACAATTAACATATTAACAATATTTTATGCATCATCAGACACTTCTGCTTCTATATAATATAGAAATAAATGTATTTTCCCCCTGCCATAGAATTAATGATGTTAATGGCTGCTGTAGAGTAATTAAGAGGTAATAATACTTCAGGTTAAGTGTTAGAAAATAGGGGAATAAGGCAGTTTGGATGAGCCTGCTGGGCTGAAATGGAATGAAGAGAATCGAGACAGTCAGCAGGGTCCCAGCTCTGTTCTGAATTCTTAGGGAGGCATAGGATTACTTTTTGTTTAAAATTACTCAGTAGATAAGCCATTATCTAGGGTGAAAAAAAAATAAGGTAAGAGGGACCCTTCCGTATTCTGTAGAGAGATATGGTCAGTAGTTTGAACAATTCACTTAGCTTTAGGTAACTTTTTTGTAAGTTAGATGTACGTCTTGCCCATCTCCCAAAGGCATTTGGGTGCCTTTTGAAACAGCAGAAGTACTATTTATTTTAAAGCAGAGGCTTACGTTTCTTTCTGTGTCTGATAAAAATAGAGTGGAAAATGCATGGATATTTTCCATCTGCAGGTAGGAAAGAGACACTGTCCCTTTCTCCTTTGCATACGAGGACATACTATCCTCTGACAGTTTGTTTGTTTTCTTAAATCTTGGCTTATTCTTCTGATGTCTAAACCCCCCTTGTTATCTTCCAGAAGCTTTGGTCATCACTTTGGAATTCCTGGTATGAGAAGGCAGAGCGTCAGGGTAGAGGGAAGATCCTTGCTGAACTGCTGTAATGATGAAGACAGTGATTTTAATTGTCCTAATCATCTTCTCTTTGCTGGCTTCAGGTAAGGCTGATGCAGAGAGGGAGAGAGAAGGGTTGTCTCTGGGTGGGTGACATTCAAACTAATAAATGCTTTGGTTTTGTTTTCCTCTGTGCGAAGAAAGAAGTTGCAGTTAGAGCTGTGCCTGTATTTTTTCTGTTTGATCATTGGCAGATGGTGACCCTGTTAGTTTTGAAGCAGCGTGATACACAACTTCCTTACTAATTCAGTCAGGGTTTGTTTCCTTTGAATAGTTGAGATCTGCGTACTCATTAATGGTGTCAAAATGAAGCAGTGGACCTCAAGCTGCTCCCCTCTAAAACCACTATGGGTTCTTCTTGGAACTGTGCTGAATTAACATCAAAACAAGTGGAGGACTAATGTCGGATGCTATGCTCAAAGAAATAAAAACTTCAATTATTTAATTGCAAAGATTGCTAGTATTGATAGTTCTTCAGAGAGTCAAATGCTTAAACATCTGGAAATGACAATGTTAGAGATACTGTGGCGTTCTCTGTGCATTCAGTCCTGGTTTTCATTACATGGCTTAAGATTCTCTCGAGTTATATAACTGCATACTATTTTTGTATATAACAATCACTTTTTTCCTCCTTAAATGTGTAGTATCTTCCTGGAGATGCATATGATGATATATTTCAGAGTAGAATGCATTTCAGAGGATAATACAAGATGGAATAATTGCAGCCTAAAGCAAAAGAGGAAATTTTGTTGGCATGTCTGGATTCCTTTAAGATATAGCTTTATAGTTGGTTTAAACCAACCAAACCTCCAAGTCCTTCTGAAAAAGGAAGTTTCACCTTCACCTCCACTCTTAATTGCATCTTTTTGATGTATGAAAGCACCAGAGGAAACAGCAGAGCAAAGGTTAAAAGAATGGCCTGTATTGATAACCAAGGACAGCAGTAAAACTAATAAACCCTAGGGAATGCATGTTTACATCAAGATTAGAAGGTCTGTGCTCTGATAGAGTCACATCCCAGTTTACTTGTTAGGAGAAAAAACTGCACTCTAATAACAGGAAGATGGTTACCCTGCATTTTAAGTGCCATTCCTTCTCTTGCTATCCCAACAGGAAAACAGGCCATAGCCATAAACACATCCTTACCTTTGATTCCTCCTAATTTTGGGTGGTAGCCTTACCTAAAATTCACTAAGGTTGAAGAAAGGAAAATTCTGAGGCAAAAGATCTTGCCATAATAATTGTTGATTCTTGAAAAATCTGCCTAAAACTATTTGGTTGCGTCCAGTCAAAAGGAAGCAAAGAGACATCATAAAGATTCAGCAGCAAATGTTGACCTCGTTGTCCTCGTTGGGCGAAAGTGACCTTGGTCAGATGTGGGCACATCTCTTGGGTGCCTCTAAGTGTTTGGGTATGTGGGTGTGAGTGAGCACAATCAAGCTACTGGGAAGTTAAATAAAATGGAATAACCTCTCTCTTCCATAAGGTGTTAAACTGAGGGTTTTTTTAATGAAATCCTACAAATCTTGACTTCTTTTTTGATCCTACAGGGAAGAAATTCCGAT
This sequence comes from Machaerirhynchus nigripectus, assembly GCA_013397975.1. NCBI lineage: Eukaryota > Metazoa > Chordata > Aves > Passeriformes > Dicruridae > Machaerirhynchus > Machaerirhynchus nigripectus. Next base: position 598,104 of record VZRQ01003998.1, on the reverse strand, counting down.
GGTGCACCCTTTCTGACCTGGAACAGAGAAAGTGTGCAGAGCTCTCCAAAGCGCTTACAGCTGTACTGCCCCTCACTACCGCCAGTTCCTTTACTAGGATTTCTTGCATCAGAGCCCACAATACATATGACTGCATTGATAAAATCAGGGTGAGTTCACAGGGATTTTTAAAACTGATTTTGTGTCCAAATCCTCTTTTGGAAAAGTGACTGATAAACAGAGTCTGTGGGAAAAAAAATGATAGTGAAATAATTGAACTGCTTATATGACAAAGTACCCAGTCATTTGAGAGGCAAAAATTAAATCCCATGAGCATTCTACCAGATGTACTGTTTTACCCCAGCTAATGTCTTTGCAGTCTCCAAGAAATACGGAAAGCTGCTTGGAAATAAATAGACAAAAGCAAACTACTAAATTAAAATTTGTTTAGGCAGAAATGGTGGTCTTGAACCTTCTGTTTGTTTCCTTGTAAACACACTTGTTTTGAGGGTTTTGCTGTTGTTTTAAAGGCAAATAAAGCAGATGCTGCCTCCTTGGATGCTGGAGATGTTTACTCTGCTGTAAAGCTGTATGGTTTGGCAGTGGTGGCAAAGGAGATCTATGATCAAGGTAGGCTGATAAAGCTGAAGAACAATCTGTACTTCTGATTTGACTAAGAAATGGCTCTACATCTCTTGAAAGAAAAAAGTCAATATGTTTTTATTAACTTTGTAGGAATATGGGGGTGGCTAACAATTGTTTCTAAAATACTTAATGATGATGAATAAAATACCAGTGGTTCTTTGTACCCAGTAGCCTTTCTGCCTGTAGTACTGACAAACTTGCATTGTTTGTTTGACAAGGTGCCATGTAGCCAGTATATCATTAAGTTCCTGGCACAAATACCTACGTTGAATAGACCTAAGATAATTTCTTCTTTAGCCATGTTCACAGAAGTAGTTCAACTCCTCTTCACAGATGGAAGCTGCAGAATTGAGGGTTTTTTTTTCTGTTACACATGTTGTGCTATTGCAGGAAATTGTGTGTTTGCTGTGGCCATTGCCAAACGAGGAACTCTGGATATCCACAGTCTACGAGGTATGCGCAGCTGCCACAATGGAGCCCGGTGGACATCGGGCTGGAATATTCCACTTGGTTTTCTCCTTGCAAGAAATGATCTTTCCTGGGATGAGGCGCAACCTCTGAGCCAAGGTGGGTGATAGGAGCCATAGGGCTACCTCTGGCCACAGCAAAAGTAGCTGAAATGCCAGCAGATGTAGGATGAGCTAGTTATGGCCATGATATGTTTGGCCCGTTTTCCTCTTTTGATTTTTTTCCCATTTGACTTTTTTCTTGCTTTTTGTTTTGTTTTGTTTTTTTCCCCCTACACCTGCAGCAATCAGTGAGTATTTCAATGCAAGCTGTGTCCCTGGGGTTGGTGTTGCTGCTCCTCGATTGTGTGCTCTCTGCCAAGGACAAAAATCCTATGTCAGAGACAGGAACCACTTCTGTGAGACAAGCAGTAATGAACCCTTCTATGACTCTGAGGGAGCCTTCAGGTGAGCTCTGGGACACTGGGCTGAATTCACTTTTGGGGGAAAAAGAACTTATAAGGGAGGAAAGCCAGGTGAAACATTAGTAGGATGGCATTTGTCTTCCTGCAGGTGCTTGAAGGATGGAGTGGCAGATGTTGCCTTTTTAGATCATCTCAGAATTATGAGTGCCACAGGTAATCATAAAAATGCAGTTTTCTTTTAGTCTCTGCCTGTGCTCTTTCCTGCATAAGTGTTTGAGGGATATGGCTATATTTTTGTCTTTTCCAGGGAAAATTCAATCCCTGCAAGCAGTTCAGGGGTATTTCTTGGCTCTCCACACACATCAGAAAGAAACAGAACAGGAAAGTCTGAGTGAGCAGTGATTGTTCACAGGAGATTCTTAGAATGGGAGAAGACAGGTGGTTTCATTAGATCAAAGTCTCTGACACAGCTGTCAGTATTTGCTTTGCCTGAGTTACAAGATTCCTTTTAAAATTCAGTGTATTGAGCTGCATAACTGCGAAGTTCCTGTATACCTGCCTTGTATTTTTAAACTCAGTTGCGCTCTGTATCAAAGGTGGTTAGCAGTAGTATTTGCAGGTAAGTATTTTTAAATAAATGTATTTACAGGGGTACGGCTAAAGGAGTATTTTGGAACAGCTCTGGCTGAGTTCCCTCTCTTTTTAAGAGAAGTACTTACCAAAGACAACTTTTCCAAGTGTGCTTAATATACTGTGCTGCCTTTATAACTTTTAGCAACCTCCACTGAAAAACGTTTTATATTCCATCTCTGTGCCTGCTGCCAAGTCATGGCTCACTTCACAGATTCACAAGTGTCTTCTTGTTTCAGACTCAGAACGACAGGAATATGAACTCTTGTGTCCTGATGGGTCCACAGCTGAGCTGACCGAATACAGCACCTGTAACCTGGGCAAGGGGCCTGGCCGTGGCATCATCACCCGCAACAACTTCCAGAAGATCACCAACAAATTTCTTAGCATGATCCAGGTGAGTGAATAAGTTATCTATGTGCAGACACAGGTTTTTCTTTCATCTTCGTGTGGAAATTATCGCCCAGTTCGCCTTTTTTCTCGAGAGATTTATAGTTAGTGTGAATAAAGTGCTAAAAATTGTTCTGGGGAAGGATCTTGCATTTGCTTGTGCAAGGTTTTATTTTTTTCTAAAGTGTTGTTCTGTAGGAGGCTGGGAATAAGTAAGTAAAGAAGGGGAAGATGCCATAATACACAAACTGGAAAATGGCTAATGATGTTCATCCTGCCCTGGAACTTGAATCAATTTTTATGTAGCTGAGGGAGACTCATATGTTCAGGCAGGGCTCACTTTTCTTCACCTCTTTTTCTCAGCTTATAAATAGTATTTGATATCTTGACCAGTGATACAAAGGGAGGGAAGGCTGAGGCTGCCTGTTGCTGGAAGAATGAGCAGATTTGTTGCAATTAAAAGTGTTGTTCTTGTCCTAGCGCCTCTTTGGGCGTAAAGGAAAGGAAAGAGCCAGATTTGAACTCTTCAGTTCAGCACCCTTTGGGGGAAAGAACCTGTTGTTCCGAGACGCCACTCAACACCTGCAGCTTCTCGAGGAGCAGCTGGAGATTGCCTATGTCCTTGGTCTGGATTATGTATCTCTCCTTAAAGGACTTGGCCATGAAGGTGAGAACCATTCCAGAGGACTGTAGCTAAGGAAAGGGAAGAAAAAGTTCTCCTTCCACATTATTCCTCCTTCCAGGCACAAATGCATATACTTGAACATCACCTTAACATATAACAGATGGTGTGTTGCGGTTTGTTAGTTTCTGCGGTGGTGTGGCATGCCACAGTCTGCCCAGAGAGCACTGCTCTAGCTGGCTGTGGCTCCGCAACAAGATGGGTGATAAAGGAGGCAAGAAGGCTCTTCGCGTGGAGCTGGAGAAGGTCTTTATTCCATGGCCCTCAGGAGCCTAGGGCTGGCCCATGTGCCGGCTCCCAGAGGTCAGGAGCCGGCACATGGCATGGCCAGGCCAGGCAAAGAGGGCTGCCCCAAGGCAGAGAGAGCTTCTGCCCCAGTGCCGAGAGTGCTACCCCAATGCAGAGAGGAAAATTACATGCCCTGGACCCCTTGGTTTATCTGGGGATGAGGGGGGCGGAGAGAGCACATGGACTAATAGTCTCAGAACATAGGGGTGGTACATGGGTGGAGTTGGGGTACCAGGAGACCAACAGGGAGAACCTGAGGGAGTGGTTAGGACTAGGGGTGGGGAAGCCATGTGGACAGGGCAGACAATTTAGTAAGAACAGGAAATACGACACCACAATGGTGCACTGGTAACATGATCTGCTTCTATTTCAGGGAGCTCTTTGGACAACAGCATTGTGCGCTGGTGCTGCATCAGCGATACTGAGCTTCGCAAATGTGAGGAGTGGGCACTGAGCATCAAATCCGACCCATTAGTCTGTGTCCGAGCAACTTCCATGACCAAATGCATTGAAATGATCAAGGTAGGAGACTCCCTCTGGTCAGGGTATAAGACTGCACAGGGTGTGTATGTCTTGTTTGAGCTAAAGAGAGGAAAACTAGCTTGAAGAATAAGTGGGAATGAGAGGGAATTTATGCAGGGGAGTTTCCAGCCAGTGGAGAAGTCCTGCTGCTTGGATACACAATTCATGCAAATCCTGGTTTTGTTATTTTCTCTAATGCTGGTGGCAGGGTAGTGAGGCTGATGCGGTCACCCTGGATGCAACGCACATGTACATTGCAGGGAGATGTGGACTGGTGCCTGTAGCTGCAGAATGCTATGGTGAGTTCTCATGTGACCTTATCAAGAAGAGAGGGAATCAAAAAAGTACCATTAAGAATATAGTTAAATTTCCACAGTTTGTGATGTTTTTTGATGGAAGCAGGAGTCAGTATAAATGTCCAAATACTCCTCCCAGCTCTTCCACTAACTGGCTGTAGCATTTGGTCTATTTATTTTATGCCTTCTGTTGAAGGGACAAAGATGCTGACATGGCTGAAGACGATCACAAGGGTTTTGAAGGAATGCTGCTATGTAAAAGGAATGACAGCAGTTGCAAGATCCTTAATGTTTATCTCTCTTTACAGGGGGAGATTGTGCCCCAGCAGCTGAGACCATGGAGAAAATGGGGAAACTAGTTCATCTTAAGCACAAAGGTAACAAACTTTGAGAGGACATAAGGTCTAGGTTTTCCTGAGACTGCTCTAGGGTTTAATAGGAATGTATTTGCATGTTGGTTTAGGATAGAATTTTCTGTGCAAGGATAAGAACTTTGTGGCTAAGCAAAGAGTGTAGGTCCTGTACTGTAACTGAAGATACTGTGACAAGATGAGGGAGGGAAGGGGGGCTGTACCCTTCTGGAATACTTAATTACCTTGGTGTAACTGGTTGTTGTCTTTGTTTTACAGCACTACCACCCATTTATGCTGTTGCCCTAGCTAAGAAAAGTGCCAAACAGATTCACATCCATAACCTTAGGGGAAGGCGATCCTGCCACAGTCACCTGTACAGTCCTGGAGGGTGGTTACTTCTGTCCAGACACACAGTGGGAGCTTGGCAGAATGATACTGAGAACTGTGATACTGGCTCTGGTAAGGGCTGGGTTAGCTCTTAACTAGACCACTGTTGTGGTTTGTTAGTTTCTGCGGTGGTGTGGCATGCCACAGTCTGCCCAGAGAGCATTGCTCTGGCTGGCTGTGGCTCCGCAACGAGATGGGGGATAAAGGAGGCGAGAAGGCTCTTTGCATGGAGCTGGAGAAGGTCTTTATTCCATGGCCCCCAGGAGCCTAGCGCTGGCCCATGTGCTGCCCCCAGAGGTCGGGAGCCGGCACATGGCATGGCCAGATGAGGCAGAGGGGGGGGGTTGGTGCCCCAAGGAAGAGAGAGCTTCTGCCCCAGTGCCGAGAGTGCTACCGCAATGCAGAGAGAGGATCACATGGCATGGACCCCTTGGTTTATCTGGGGATGAGGGGGGCGGAGAGAGCACATGGACTACATGGGTGGAGTTGGGGTACCAGGAGACCAGTAGGGATAACCTGAGGGTGTGGTCAGGAATGGGGGCGGGGAGAGCCATGTGGACAGGGCAGGCAGTTTAGAAAGAACATGAAATACAGCACCACAGACCTTGAAAATCTGAAACTCTAAATTTGGGAGTAAAATAGAGATGGGGTCATGAGGATCCAACCAGCAACTGATGACTACAGTTTTTCTTCATCTTTGACTATGTGTCACACTATTTAGCTCTCTTCTTGCTAATTGTTAGGATGAAATTCCATTCCTGTCTTTTCCCATATGTGAAGAGGCTTTGGAGTGCCTTGCCTTAACCTCATCTCAGTTTTCCTTACTCAGCTTATCAGAATTACTTTTGGAAGGGCTGCATGCCAGGAGCAGATGGAAACCTGTGCAAGGTGTGCATCGGAGATGGTGAGGTAGAAGGAGCTCGAGTGTCCAGCAGATGTGCTGCAAGTCACAATGAACGTTACTATGGCAATATGGGAGCACTCAGGTGAGCTTTTTGTGAGAGTCAGAAATGCAGAGCAATAGCCAGAATTGCCTTATTATTTTGCTGATAATGTTTTTCTTTGGAAGGGTTTTTCTTTGTTTTTCTTTGGAAAGGCTTTTTTTCCCCATTTGTTAAGCATCTGGCTGTATAAACTTTTGCTAGTGTGTATTTTGTTTTGGTTGCAGTTGCTATGGGATATTCAACTGACTGATGATTAAAAATGGTCGTTAAACCATTTCCAGAGCAAGGCAGTGCTTCCAAACATGTAAGGCTTAGAGCATTGGTACTGACTCATTAAAGAGAAGGAATGAAATAGAAGATCAGAGAGCAGAGGTGATGCGATAAGAAGCAGTGTAGCATACAGGAGATAATTAAATAGAGTGGAGATATAAAAAAAATAAATAGTTGAAGACAGAGGCAGAGAAGACTGTTAGAAGTGAAAGCACTCTTACAAAATATGCATTTATAATAATTATAATAATGCATTTAGTTGAATTCCATTCTGTTTTCTTGCATAGGTGTGGGTGAAGGTGCACATTGTGCTGCAGCTTTGACTTGGGAGCTACTGTCAAGGATGGAAAGGATTGTCTCAGCAAACCTCTATGCTGAGATCACTAACATATTCCAGGCAATTAGAGATGGGAGGGATACTTGCAGCTACTCCTGTTTTAGGTTCAGGTGACTGTCCAAATATCAGTCATCATGTAGTGCTGTCTTTGATCACTTCTTGTTTTTTTCTTGCACTAGGTGCCTAGTTGGCAATCCCAGTGGAAGAAGCTTTGGAGATGTAGCTTTCCTGGAACACTCTAACCTGCTCCAGAACATAGAGGGTGAGATGGAAATAATCTCCTTTCCTTTGAGAATGTTCATTAATGTCAGTTACTTCCCACAAAGCAACCATCACTCATGAGGATCAGCCTTTACAGGTTTAATCTAGGTCCATGAAGTTGTGTTTGTAAATGGAAGATTGCAAGAAGCTTTCTGCATGTAGGTGTTCCAGTAAAGCTCAACATTCAGATACTGTAAGAGAGAAAAGAAGAATCATTCAGTGATGTGCAAAGATGTGTGTTGGTATAGTCATCCTTGGAGACTACACTAAATTTTTGGGAAGCTCAAAGCTTTAAAAGGCAAACCAAAATAAGCTTTTCATAGAGTCAAGGAGAAAAGGAACCCTCATTAAAGCCCACTAAAATTCTATTTTAGGCAATTTCAGTAACAGAAGAGACTTTTCTAAGAGAGGAATCTCTCTAAAATCAAATGAAGGTGTAAGGGGCTGGAAACCCACGGGAATTCATGCAGCAATGAACAGTTTGTTTGGGAAAGCAAAGGGCATGCAAGCCGAATTGCTTTGTTTCCAGAAAGGGATCTGGTTACAGATGCAGATGATACATGAAATGCTGTTCATATGCCTTGATATTATTCTAGTTTTAGTTGATAGGTGCAGCTTAAGTTCACTGACCTCAGTGAAAACACTGCCCTGGTCCTTATGCATTCCTAAGAAATGACCACATAGCATGCTGTGTTTGTTTTGAACACACTGACTAAACTTCTTACTCTCAAGTTTCAACATTTTTTGTGAGATTCACCCTCTCTTCTGCTTTAATTTTTCAAAAGGATTTCCTTTCACATCATTTTCTTTTCAGATCTGGGCAGCTCTGGTTGGGCAAAAGGTTATACCCCTCTTGACTTTGAACTCTTGTGTCCAGATGGAACACGCGCTGCAGTCACAGAATGGGCAGGCTGTAACCTTGGCCCCATTCCCCCCAGCACAGTCATGACTCGACCAGTCACTGTCACTAAGATCTCTGACTTTCTACTGAAATCCCAGGTATGACAGGTAACAGGGAAAAGCTTGGCATGTTACCAATTGTTATGTACAACTGCCGAAAACCCTTTCAAGATTAAAAGCTTTATATACTACTGTATAGGTTTGGCATGGCCTGGTTTTGGGTAGTGGGGGGCCGCAAAGATGGCTGCTGTGGGAAGCTGTTGGGAGCTTCCCACCATGTCCAGCAGAGCCAATGGCTGATGGCTCTGAAGATGGACATGCTGCTGGCCAGAACTGGGCCAATGAGAGAGGATAGTAATGCTTCCATGATGACATATTTAAGAAGAAAGTGAAAACAAAGTCACGGGGTTTTTGCTGCTAGTCAGAGAAGAGGAGGTGGTGAGAATATGTGAGGGGAAACAACATGGCGACACCAAGGTCAGTGGAGAAGAAGGGGGAGGAGGTGCTCCAGGGGCCGGAGCTGAGATTCCTCTGCAGGCCGTGGTGAAGACCATGGTATAGCAGCTTGTCCCCCTGCAGCCTCTGGGTCCACGGGGAATGCAGAGATCCACCCGCAGCCCGTGGGGGAGGTGCCCACGCCAGAGCAGGTGGATGCGTGGAGGAGGCTGTGACCCAGTGGAAGACCCGGTGGAGAGAGGGGCCCTTGCTTCCAGGCTGGAGCAGCCTGTCCTTGGAGGACTGCACCCCGTGGAAAGAGAGAGCCACGGCGCAGCAGTTCTGGGAGGGCTGTGTGCCCGTGGGAGGGACTCAAACGCTGCAGCAGGTGCGGTTTGGCTGCTGCTCGTGAGAGTGGAGCCACGCCGGGAGTTTCGCAGAGAACTGTCTCCCGTGGGAGGGAGCCCACGGCCTCACAGGGAAGGACTCTTCTCCCCGAGTAGCAGAAGAAAATCTTGGTGATGGACTGACCAAAACCCCCCTGCCCTGCCTCCCTGTGTTGTCAATGGGAAGGAGGGAGGGCCGGTGGGGGGGTGAGGGGGGGCGAGGGGAAGGTGTTTTAAGGGCTTATTTTACGTCTCATTACCCTCCTCTGATTCTGTTAGTAATAAATTTTACTTAGCAACTAACTTTGAGCCTGTTTTGCCCTTGAAATATTTCTCCCACTCTCCTTATCTCACTCATGAAGCCTCCGTTAACCCTTTCCTCTTTTTCCCTCCTTTTGCCTAGCTGTGGTAGGGGAGGGTGAGCGAGCGACTCTTGGGTGCCTGGCATTGGGCCAGTGTCAAACCACGACAACTACATATATAAAGTGCCTTCAGATCCAATACAAAAGAATTTAAAATGTGCAGAGGAGATTGAGAAAATAATTATTTGGATTCTCTAAAGGGATATTTTGGCACCAGTTCCCATGCCACAGAGGGCATGCTTTTGCTGAAAAATAGGCACTGCAAAACTGCATCTTTTTGTACCAATAAGAACAGTGCTAGATAAGAGTGCTATTAATGACCCAAGCTGTGAAACTTTTATTCCTTTTCTGTTCAGGAATCTCTGGGAAGCAAATTGGATTCTGAATTCCAACTCTTTCAGTCGCGGAAGTATGGTGAAAGTGATCTGCTTTTCAAAGACGCTACTCAGTCCCTTGTTCATGCAAGTCACCTGAGCTATCAGGAGATCCTTGGAGAGTCTTTCGTTCAGCTGGCAGAATCAGTGTTTAATTGCACACCTGCAGGTAAAGTCAAGTTCTTAATTCTGAGTTAGAGAGAAATGCAGCAGGCCGCCTTCTGTGCACGGCAGTGCCCCTTTTGTTTAGACTGCATGGAGAAGTATTTTCTACCTAATCCTCTTAGTAACAAATTTCTAAGGAGTCCTGTGTTAGACTTGTGTGAGACTAAGTTGTTGAGTGCAATTCAGAAAGGGGATTTGACCTCTGTTCTGCTGTTTAAATGAACATTAGCTGAAGAATTTACTACTTTTAAAGCTGATAGCATCTTTAAGCGTATACTTTCTTACTGGTTTGTAGGCATCTTGGACTTCTGCAAACAGGATATCTGTGCATCCTCATCCAACTGACAGCTAATACAGAGGCTTTGCAGGACATATACATCACCATCATTGCTGAAAACAAGGAAAATGTGCAAGTCCAACCTATGCAATGCAATCAGCAAGGAAACAGTCATCTCTAGGAATGTATGCTGAACACCACCTTATCTTTTTTTTCAGCAGATTTTATGTTTATGATGATGTAATACTACTCCTATGTCACCCCTTTGTTTTTTGGAGAATGGCAGCATGGGAAACAGCACAACCAGCAGCACAGAACTAGGATCAGCATTGTGGAAAGAGCAGGGCGAGTACCATGGACTAAAGTACAGACTGGTGTGAGTGGCACAGGTTAGTTGGTAGCGTTTTGCCTTGTTTGTCTTATAAACAGTTCCCACGCAAAACCCCCAGTCAAGTGACATTTTGGTAGTTGCAGCATTGTCTTCCTATATCTGATTTTGGTTGCAGCTAGATAGTCCCTGCTGCATGCACATATGTATTTCGTCTTTAACCAACAAGTTTTACTAGTAAATCAAAACTTTTTTTTCTCACAAATAAATGTATTAAGACACTTAATAGCCAGAACTGGATACTTGAAGCCTTACGGTGAAGAAAAGCAATGGATAATCCTCTTTGTCAAGACCTCCAACCATTACTTTATAGTACTTTGACACTTCTAATTTAAGATTCTCTGAAATATCAAAATATTATGTCAATTAAACAGTGTAAGCTTTACAAGCAGAAACTGCCTGAACATGATATGAGGCCTTTTGAACAGAAATCATCTGTTCATCATCTGTATAATGTATTGTCCCAGTATGGGGACAGATCCAAATCCTCATTTACTGTTGCAGCCAGCGAGCTGCAGCCCTGAAGGAGCAGGGAAAGAGGAAATGAGCAGGGAAAGAGCAGGATGCTTGTTCAGGCCTTTCAGGTGTTCCTGTCTTTCCTGGAGCTTCCATCTGCAGGGCCCGTGTGACAATGCATTGAGGAAAGGGAGTTCTGAGAACATAATGAAGAAATGCATCTGGCAGCTTAGCTTTGCCAAGAGCAGCATGCAGCTGATCAGTGATAAATTAAAAATCTGGGTTATACACAAGATTGTGTCGCGGTGATACTGGATGGTAAAATACCACGACCTTCCCAAAAGCGCCTCCAAGGAAGCCTCTCAGTGCAGCCAGCACACTTGGACACACAGGTACACACACACCAGATAGCTGGTAAAACACTCTGACGATGAATGAGCAGGAAGGGTCTTTGCATGGGGTTCTACAGGAGAGATTTTAATGCATCCGCACTCGTGCCAGGTCCCAGGCAAGTCTGGGCAGCACAAAAGGGGTTCAGTTGAGAAACACTGAGGGTGTATCAGGTAACAAGGGTGTAGTGGCCAATGGAGCCAACCAGGGAAGCAGAACTGGGGTATATTAACAGAACAGAGCATTCTGGGGAAAGCTTTTTCAGTCACCATAAGCTGGAAAGGAACCTAGGACTTATCCCACCATAGGATTCCTTTCGATCCTTGTCCAGCAGGGCAATGGGCCTCCACAAGATTGTATGGGTTGGAAGGGCAGGGATGTTGTTTTCTGATACAGCCATTACAAATGCTTACTAGGCGTTGTTGATGATCCTGTGCTCCAGCTTTGACTCACAAACATCAGTGTGCTGCTTTGCACAGCCTGTGGTACATGAACCACTGGCCAGCCTCAGCCTTGAATCTCAGCTCTGAGCTGAGCAGGAACTGTCTGTGGTCTCTGGCTCCTACTATGCTATCTGAAGAGATGGATGCTGCCTCAATGCTATGAATAGTAGCTGAGATCATGCTTCAGAGCTCCCAGGTTGGGATGAAGGAACACCAGAACTGCTGCTCCCTGCCTCAATAACAGCATACCCTGTTACTTAACAGTGCTGATGTCTTCGCAGATTTGACCTTTCCCCCCTGCATGTAAGACGTATTATCATGCACATTTACCCATACCAGCCTAAAGGCCTAAAAAACCTGAAAGGTTCTCAGAAAAATTTATTTCCATAAATTAAAAACACACACAAAAGAAACAGTAAAATTTTAGATTCACACAATATTGAACAGAAACAAAATGTCAAGAGCATGATGGAGGCTAATGGCACAAGTGTACAAATTCTCATTGAGCTATTTGTTAACTTGATAGCATCATACAGACTTTTAATCCACAATTACCATCCATATTCTAGAAAAGCACCTGGAACATAATATACCAAAGGCCCACCTGAAATAAAATACAATGAATGAGAACTGCTTGCAGGAAATAATATCCAGCAAGCACCAGAACTCAAATTTATGCAGACACAAGCCAGCCAGGCAAATGCTGTACCATACATTAAGGAGCCTTAGCTGCTCCAGTCATAGCATGATGAAACTAACAATTGTTTTCTTCCTTATTTTTTTTGAAAGTGATCTTTCAATCTCTGACAATCAGCAAATTTAGCAAAGAGCTGCCTGACTCTGCATAACTTACTGCTAAGAGACAGGACATGGCAAAAGCTTTGCAATCCTTCTCAAGCTGTTCTAGTCATCAGTCTGTAATGTCTTTACATGGTGATACAGAAACAGCCGCACTGGAGTGGGTACCCTTAATGAAAATGCAAGTGTACATATTCTGCTAGGGATGTATGCAAGACCCCAAAAGATGAACCCTCTACACTTTTTTCTTTCAGTTATCTGTGACAGAAGCAGCTCAGAATGGCAAATGCCCAGCTTTTGCACAATCATCACTCCCAGTGTACAAGCAGCAGCCACAAGGGACATGGCTGTTCCATGAGTGCTGTAAACAGGAACAGAAGTGGGAAAGGAAAAAATAAAAAAGTGCACAAGCAGGACTGACACCTGTATGCCGGAGGGGGGAAGAAATGCTTGGTCTCCATTAGCTTACATCATCATACAAACACTAACCCAAAAGAGAATAATGCTGTGTATTTGGGTTTCCACAAACTAAGCTCTGGGAGAAGCTAAACAACTGCAACATCATTTTGTAACTCCTCCAATGGTTATAAACCAAAGAGAATTGAGTATTTTCTTTGCTCTGCTCTCTCTGCTGTAGCTTGTAGAGAAAAGTCAAGAAATGTTATTTCATTGCAATCAGAAACACTGAGAGAGCAGGGAATAAAATAAAAAAAAAAAACCCTAAACAAAACAAACAAACCCCAACATAACCCAAAGGAAAAGACTCAACACATTCCATGTTTTGAAGCACATTAGAGGTCTGAACTTTTCCTGGGCCCAAGTCTCTTCCCCCCGCCCCAATCTTTATTTCCTTGAAAGCCCCAGTAAGGTTACAGCTTAATTGTGTCACAGCACTGGAAGCCTCCCAATATCAATAGAAGGTGAATGAATGCTCTGTAACAATCCCATTCTATAGCATAAATTCATAAAAATATATCTCTCATTCTTGCTACCACTTCCAACTAGTCAATAATTGGGCTAATAAGCTGGTATAGGGAACCTTCCAACCATTTCTCAGGAGGCAGTTGACCTTTGTTTTTTAGGGATTTCTTTTTACAAAAATAAAGAGGATCAATTAGAATGTTCTGCAACAGCCCAAAAGGTTAACCAGAAAAATACTATGTCAATATGTTCAAAGTTTGCCTTGTTATTTTACCCTCAAACTCCAAACACTACTTCTCTAAGTGTGCACTCCTCTCTTTTCTTCAGTCTTCCTGATTAAAAGATAGTTAGCCTTCAAAACAAGAATGTAAATTTCTACAAATCCCAGCACGTAAGCTGGGAGCAAAAAATCCACAGATTAGATTTCTTTCAAGACTCAGGCACACAGAGTGTAAGAATCCTCTTCCATTTCTGTACTTTCAAAGCTCTGAAATTCAACAGGTTGCTTGTTAACTTTTAGTTAGTTCTGTTTGGTCAGCAACAGAAGTGGTAGAGCAACAGAAGATAATGATGGTATTTGTAGTCCTGCATTTATTGGGACTTTATAAAAAATACCCACCCACTAAATACTTGCTCAATTTGAAGGTACATAGAAACTCTATTATATGGGTAGGTAAATAAGAAAGTGCAAGTTCAAGTGACAACTGAAAGAAAGAACAGACTGACTAAATTTGAGCATCCCAGGAACGACAGCTTTGCCTGAATAACTTCTCTAGGCACTAAGGGATAGAAATTACCTGAACTGCAGCTAGCATTGGAATTATGCTTCAAGTTAAGTTTAACAGAAGTTATGCCAGAAGGGAGCTCTCTTCCTTCCAAAGGCAGAGCTGAGAAATTGCCCAGTGCTGCATCAGATAATTACATACGGCCTTACATAATGAAAACAATGTCCACGTACTCAGAGGCTCTTTGTACAATACTGGCTATTATGTACAACAGTGCTGTACAGAGAATATCTAATTATGAGCTACAGGAATTGTAAATCTAAAATGGTAAAAAAACCCTTCTTGTTGACATTAAAATCAAGTGAGTATGAATGGAATTAAAATAACTTTAAAACAAGTCTCAAAGATTTTGCTGGTGTTCTCTGGATGCAGCAGCTCAGCTCAGTTAAATAAAAATCTCTGCTTATGTATCCTGCAGCTTAACATCCTCATGGACCAATTATCTTTTCCTCTGAAGAGGATGGCATTAGTCAAGTAAGTAAAAAAATCTGCTATTTGGGAAAAAATAGTACTGGGCACCATTTTTCCTTAAAACATTACCTTTTTGAGTTGAATCATGTTAAAAGAAACATATACAAAGTGCAAGTTATTTAAAGTCTGGTTACGTGGGGCTTCTGCTGCCTGGAGCCAGGAAGGGCAAAGAAACTTAGAAGGAACCTTCTAAGTTAACAGAAGGAAGAAATATTGAACGCAAACCTAGACATCTACTTTCAATTACCAAAAGGTTAGTGGTATATCAAGAATGTGTTTGCTAGAATTTTTCTTTATCAAACACCGTATATTTTGTCAGCTGGTTAAAAATAGTCATTACAGTAACAACAGCAGACTCAAATGTGCAAATGATCTGGCGTACAGAGTTCTAGCATCACTGAAGGTGCACTGCTTCCTCCTTTACACTCCTACTCTACCCGCAAAAGATATTTAAACATAATTAATTAAATATAAGCAGTAATTTCCAGAGGTTGAGAAAGGAAGGGTAAATTTCATGTGGCTGTGTTACACTCAAACAGGGACTTAGAAGAATCCCTCCAACAGCATTTTAAAAAATAAAATAGCACCTTAAAGAGGGTCACAGCCAAAAACTGATGATCAGATATTAGAACAGAGTGGTAGGGTAATGTATGAAGAAGTCAGTAGATTTCTCCCAAGAGGAAAATACTAAAGAAGCTGACTGGACCACTTCCAGCTAAGTGGCTCCCTCAGATGCTGGAGGCCTGCTCCTGCTCAACCTCCTCTGCAAAAAAGGCTTCAAGGTCCATTAGCTTCTGACTCAGAAGAACATCTAACTCTGCACTCTGCAGTGCAGCTCTTTTTGCTCGGGTGAAACTACCCATTGCTTTGATTTTGCCTCGTGTCTTCCTTTTCCGGGGAAGAGTAAAGTCCTGAAACTCCAGAATCCGCTTTCTCTTTTGCTGGCTGACAGAGATCAAGTGTCCATTTTTCTCCTTGGGCTCCTCAAAGATTGTTTCCAAGCTCCTGGTAAAGCAAGAACAGAACTCATGAATACTTTAGCAGCAGCCACCTTACACTGACGAGGAGACTGGAGGATTTCAAAAGCGAAGTAAATACATTTCTAACTTTTACATTTTTACAGCCCCTCTACACCTCTTACACCTTACTCTACAGCTTACACCTCCTACAATGCACATTACTGCCAGCTAAGTTGTTATTGCTGCACAGACATTTGGGTAGAATCTCTTTGTGTTTCAGTTCAAAAGCACAATTACAGATTCTTGATTTTACAGAATAAATAGGTTTGAACATTTGATGACAGGCAGTTATTATTAATATTTTAAAGAACGCGTAATTCCCTTTGAATTTTGAAAAATAAGTACTGTACTTTGATGGAGACTGGAATGAATGAATAGATGAAAAAATATACAAATCCATACTTAACCAGTTGCAAATTCATAGTTCATATTCTATTTCACTTTTTCCCATCCAAATAGTAAAAGATACTATTTTCAAATTAACTTTCTCTAGCAGTTTAAACTAGAATACATTTCCCTCTTAGCTTTCATACACCTTTCATCTCCTCTCTGTCCCCCCCTAAATAATTTATGTTTATCTTAAGTTTTCTTATTAGGAAGCAGAACCAACCTGGCAGGAGGAGGGGACTTATAGTTCTTGTTTGTGTAAATTTCTTCTAAACTAAATTCTTTCTTCTTAAGCCTGAAAAAGTAACAACAAATCAATCAAAAAGGAAGAATTTCAAAACAACCTCTCTTCACAGCAAGCAGATTTATGAGAAACAAGTACTGTTTGCATTCTATGCCTAAATGCTAACTAATTGTGCTTTAGCTAATTGGGGACAAGGAGGAATGAAAAATGAGCTCATTAAGTACGTAATTTCATACAGTGTTTTTATAAGGTCAGCATCAAGACTTGCCCTTTCTGCAGAGGTCAATATTCCTTCTAGCATTCTACGATGCTTTGAAATAACGATGCTCAAAAGAAGAGGAATCCCCTTTGCTTTTTTGTGAAAGCTAAGAAAAAGTCTTACAGTTTAACAGATTAATACTTCGTCTCTTAAGACTGATTTTAGTTACTGGCAATTACCAAGCTGATCTCTGAAGAAATGCACTCCTTTGTCAAAGGTGGTACTTGTATTTAAGACAGAAATCATACTAGATGAAGTATGACTAATATGACCAGTATGACTAGACGTCACACTAGACGACTGACTGGAAAACTTTATCAACATCTGGCACTATGATTCCTCACACTTTCACTGAACTAATGCTTCCCTAAGATCATATACCCCAAACAAAGAAAGAACTGTGAAGAACTCCAACATAATTTGCATCAACAGAACTTCCTAATAGATCACTTCATCTCACTGCAGGTTGACTGATTTTCACTTTATATTAATCAATAAAAACTCCTTTAGAAAAATAATTCCATGGCAGCTTCCTTTTTCACATTTTGCCTTAACTCCAGCCAGCAGTTTTGATCCAGTTGATAGAGCTGTGTCAATCATTTCTTGTAAAGGAAGTAAACATCACATGTCACTCAACTGGGGCTGTACAAAATAGTGGTGGTAAGAGAAGCATTTATTGAAATGATTATACTCATATGCTATGAGTCCATTTCAGAGATACTGCTCACCTTTTTGGTTTGGGTAGTCCCATTGGAGTAAGGTTAGGGTCTGGCTTAGGAACAGTTTTCCTGATTCGGATCTGTGAGACTTTCTTTGGCCTCTTTTCTGGCTCAGTCTTAAGAAAGAAAGAAGGAAAGGAAAAGTTAAAATGAAGAAAATTAAAACCATGCTAGTCAACAGAATTCCTATTTATTCTGAATATACATTATCTATAGAATAAACATTCCTCTCTGGTTTGCCACCTTCTTTCTCATTGAATCAAAGCAAGCAGCAGCACACATTAGGAGCTGCGGCCTGTTTTCTCAGGTTTTAACAGTTTTAACAGTTACTGGATAATATCCAGCAGCAGCAGCTGCAGCTTCTAGAGAACCAAGAGTCTGAGAGATCTAAAATATAAAATGAACTCACTTTTCTCAGTTCTGTGTCATCTTGGGATCTCAGACAGGCTGGAACAGAAGCATCTGCTTCATCAAGGGCATGAATCTGCAGCTTAGATGCTGAAAGCCTGGGGGGAGATGGCAATGACTCTGGAAGTGCATGAGGCTTTGGTAACGGAAGAGGGAATGAAGTTTCCAGACTGTAACAGAGGAAGAAGGGAACACGTGTAGATTAATACCCAACTGATACTGCAGCAGCATTCCATGCTCTCAGGAGATGTTCCTAAATTGCAGTATGGGCACAAAAAGCCAACACAGTTCACAGAAATCGCCCAAGTAAGTGAACTCTGGTACACACGGACAGCCAAAAACTGCTGCAGCCCACATTGATACTGACACCAATTAAACTGCCAGAGTATTTGAACATGTCATTTTAAACCTACTCTTTTCATACAGCTAAACAGTATACAGCTCTACTTATCAGCTACTGATAGAAAGGGATTAATCTTCCTTTTCTGACAGCAAATTTCTTTGACACAACTACTAATCATACTTTTTGTTTACAGATAAACTTAAAATGTAGCTTTGGTACCTGCCATCTCTACACTTGAAAAGAATAGAGGGAAGTTTCTGCATGTATCTTCCAGTTGCTCAGGCAGAAAGGGCTTGTATCCAAGTAAGGAATCAAACTTCTATAGTTTCACACACTTATTTCATAAGAAGTGACACAACATGGTTTAAAGTAACAGAACTGTGCTGTGCAATGATCTTTGTGGTGTTTGCATAATAGTCCCTCCACTCTTCTCCATTACATCACCCAGTCAGCTTACCTCACCCACTTCTTAATCAGAAGGCTGTTCTGGGAGTGTACTGCCAAAATGACATAAGCAATAGCTTCCTGAGAAAGCTTATGATCCCACTAGTCAGAATAAGTATCAACATCCAAGAGACTCACCGTATCACATGGCCTGCAGTCTGTAGTGCTCCCATACTCTGTACAGGTAAGTGTGGTAGCATGGCATAGCTGGGTCAAAAGAGGAATGAAAAAACAAAACAAAACAAGACAGAGAAATTAGGTCTACACTATAAAAAGATGAGGGAAAAATTACTAGTATAAACTGGACTGTAAGACAAGATGCTCATATCAAGAATGAGAATGGAAGACTAAAATGATACAAAAGAAAGACATCTGCTGTTTAGGCCACTAAATTTCATTGTTAGGGAAACTGTTCTACTTTCATTTTAAAATGGTAGCAATGAGAAAAGGAAATAAAGGTACAGAAAGAGAGCGAGACAGTAATATTGAGAGTCATAATTATTTCTACATAATTATTAAAGTCTGACAACTGTAATTCGTTCTATGAAAATCTATATTCCTTATTCAAAACCCCCAGGTTTTAAAATTAAAGTAACTAAACACCTTGAAGGATTTGGTTACTAAAGAAAAAAGTGCACAATGGCTACAGTAACAGGTGAAAGGAAGTACTTCCATAAAATTAACTGTCTGTTGTCTTTAACTCCCACAGCCAGCAATACTCTTAAATGATTGGAATAACCAAAGGCCTTTCCATAAGGGTTGGTAATTCCCAGAATTCTAAGGCACAAAAGTCAGCACAGCAGCTCTAAGTCCTTTGATATTAAGCTTTACTTTTGTGTCCATACTATTAACAGCAGGAGATCACTTGGGACAGCTTTTATTACATTCAACAGCAAATCTTGTATTTGCTGTTGTCTCAAACCAACAGCGAAATGCACTTCACTGTTCTAAAGCAAAGATGTTACAGCCAGACTGGAGTTCTACAAAGGAAATGGAAACCAGCCATGCTGGAAGCACAGGGAAGTCCAACTGTACATTAGGAGGTCACAAATACCCATTTCTCGTGTTTATCACTTCTGTCAGGACTGTAACATTTTCTTTCAACATTCCACTCACTATTCCAGTGTTATTGGAACCTGTATCAATAGTGCAGCAGAGCCCTCTGTGCTAGAGACAGAGCTTATTGTTTTATATTTTATATATATTTATATTATAATAATACAAAATTATAAGGACAGAAGAAAATCACTTTAGAAATTTTTAATTCAAATAAGCATTAATTAGAAAAAAGACTTCACTGAAAGAATGCTTTTATTATTGGCAGTGGAAGTGACAGAAGATTGTTTTTAGGTAGGGCAACTACTTTATTTCCTCCTTCTCCTGGTTATTAGGAACACTAATTGCAAATGAAATAATTTAAAGAGAACAAATCTTTTCCAGATGAAAAAAGTTCCCGCAGGGAACTTTTTGATTTCTCTGATTTTTAATTATCTTAAAACATGCAAAGATCTCTGTCATAATGGGAGCTGCAAATGCTTTTATACTGCACCAAACATACCTCTTATATTTACATAACAAACATCTGAGTGGGGCAGATTTTTATCTGCCTCATACACATAGTTTTAAGGTATTTTAGAGAAAAAAAAAGAGTTTTAGAGTATTTTAACTCTGGGTTATTTTTCACTTGAAGTGAAAAGGTTTGATTTGAATACTCTTTGGGAAAAAGATCACTCATAGCAAAGCATGCAGTTTTCCGACTACCCTTTACATCAGGAATGAAATCCTCTTACACATTAGCTAACTGGATATGCTGTCCCAAGCTGCTGAGAAGCCTGCAGACTTAAGGATGTGGGAAAACCCAAAAGCTCTGATCTCGCAGTCCAAGGATAGCATGCCTCAGCAACACAAAACACTAAATTCACCTCATACACACAATTAAGTTTTAAAAAGATGTTTGTTTTGTTTTTAACAATGTGTTATTTTTAAGTTTAGTGCTCAAACTGTACTTCACTGGTATGATCACTTTCAGAGTATAGAATGAAAATGGAAGCAAGTCCCATAGAATGTGCTGCAAGTAGTCTCTATGCCATCATTCAACTTAATTCTTTTAGTGCAGACAACTCCAGAATGGAGCAGTGCTTTCATAAACCTCACTCACACCTTTGGCAGACATTAGAATTTATACTAACAAGTGATAAACTGTTAGGTATGTTATCCATTTATACAAAGCAAAGTGCAGCATTAGTTATCTGGCAAGATTTTTGGTTACACTTATGTCTATCTGTGACATAGGTGAAATTCAACAGTTCTCTACACATTAATCAAAAAGACTTTGCTACAGTGCTCATAAGCTCTCTGTCCAGGAATCGCAAGGCAATGAAATCAGGGACTGAACTGCCCTATATTACTGAGAGATAAAGGGCGAAATCTTTGCCCAAGAGCATGCAAAAATCCTGTAACAGGGCTAGGAACTATTTCTTTCCTTCTTTTTATTAGTAAAATGATCTTAAATGCTCATAGCAAAGTAAAATTAAATATGCAAAGTAGATTTCAGTGATCTTCCCACTTTTAACAAGACTGACACACAAAGAAAAATTCATTACCAATGTTAACTGGAGCTACATTTGCTTTTGCCAACACCACATATGAAAAGCAATAGCATGCATAAAGAAGTTTCAATTAGCATAGAATGGTCATGGAATACAGTATAAAGTGTAACTGAATGACACCCCCCCACCCTTCACGATTTTTCCTAACCTGACATTGAGCATTTTACAGTGGTTCCAAGGGGTATTTATGGCTCAGACCTCTGAAAAAAACTTTCCTACCTCAAAAATCCAGTTCCTCTGCAGTCACTCTGAATAGACCTAATGAAGTAGCTCACCTTTTGCATTATATACTCTGATGCATGGTGTGTATATTTTGCAAGGGAGAAGAAAATAGAGTTAGCCATTCTGCCAAAACAGGACAGTATTAAAGAAGTGAAGGCAAATATATTTAAATTCAGCTAACAGACTGTAAGAAAGGATCTTCCACGTTGAGTCATTCCTGGAGCAGAATGCGTAGATCTGGAACAGGGGAAACTGATCCTCCAATGCAAGCTGCAATTACCCTCTCCCTCCCAAAAAGGAGCAAGTATATACCCTGTACATATTTAATCTCAGAAATAAGATGATGGGTTTTACCTGTTCTTGATGCCCACGCTTGGCTGCCACTTGCAGTGATTGGAATGGAGAGGAGTGATTTCCGAAGGACGGGCAGAAGGACCATGCTGACTCCATATGGATAATACCCTACCCAATGAGTATGGCAATGAGGAGACGAGGTCATCGGATACACACCTTGGATACCTGTCCCCTTTCAAACCCTGTGCGAACTGGGATATAAACAGTCTCTGGATGGTAGGAATATGACTGGTTAAGTTTCTTTTTCTTGTCCAAATCCTGTAACATCCAGGGGAAGAAAGTGCTAACACTGTGTGAAGGCCAAGCGTGGAACAACCTCCTCTTCTTCCAACTACAGCGTTTCTTCCAGAGTCAGGATGAACAGCAACAGTTCTTGGGGTTGTTGTGGAGTGAGAGGAATGAAGCTCATTACTTACACTGGAATCTTCCTTGAAAGCTGTCGTATTTGAACAGCCCTGAGACAGGACAAAAGACAAAGTCCACTTTGAAGCTGGCACTGGCGTTTCTCTGAAAACTGGTCTGTGACGTACAGAGTGCTGGGACGTAATCCCTCTGAGGTCTGTCACAGGATTGGAGTCCAATTTTATGTAAAAAGAAATTGGGGAAACTGAGGTGTCCAAGAAAGAGGTTGGAGGCTTGTGGCTTAAGTCTGAAGAAAGTATTTTGGTAGTTTCTACAGGATAAAGTGCCAAAGGCTGAAAGCTGAACATCTTGGTGCACCAGCTGTCAGCCCAGCGTGAGTGTACGTTCCTGTCAATGCAAGAAAAGGCTTCCAAGAGATTTTTAGATCTACATTGGCTGTACCTGTCACCCACTGGAAGAATTTCAGAAGAATATGGCAGAGGTTCTAAGTTACGGCTGCTTTTGGCAGGGGCCAGGAGCTTGCTGGCCATTACAGACAACTTGCTCAACAATGCTGGTTCTTTGGTACATTTTCTAAATTTCAAGCTGTTCAACAAACTGCACCTCTTGGCCCTCTGCCTTGGCATATGCGCAAATCTCATGGCTGTTTCCTTTTCCACTGTTGGTGGTTTACATGGAGAGTACAAAGATTGCAGAAGTGTGTTTTCCTGTTTAGGGAATATTTCCAGAGGAATCTCAGAGAAAGGTGAACTTTTAATTTTTTTAATTTTTCTTACCGTTTTTAGCTGATATAATGTGGGAACTTTTTTGCATGTCCTTCCAGGTTGTATTTTTAATGGAAGAGGTCCTCTTAGTTTCTTTGTAGTTCCTCTTTGTTTATTTGTAGTTCCAAAGGCACCAGGGATCCCATCATACCCTAAATTAAGGTTCAGGTTTTCCATTTCTGAATCCTGAGTCTTCAAAAACTGTGAACTAATAAAATCTGTGGTAATCTTTGGCCTTTTAACTTCTTGTAAAGTGCTACATAGTTTACTTTCATTGCCTCTGACAGCAAAAATCTCCTCTGAAGGGCCTCCAAACTTCGCATTTCTAGATGTCATCAACTCAGCTGAAGAGCTGCCTAAGAGTTCAGAACTGTGCAACATATTTGGTTGCAGTACGATTTTTGCTTTCTCCTGATGTTCTAACTTCTGTTCTTGTTGTGCCTTGTCCAGTTGATGTATTTCCATCTTTCCATACTTCTTTTGTTTAAGTACTTGACATTCCTCTATTTGATGAAGTCTCTCTGAACCTAAAGCCTCATTTTCCTTGCAAACTGCACGAGTTCGTACTTTGTCCTGGCCTTCTGCTAAGTCCTTTACATTATCTTTGCTCGGTGCATTTAATTTGTAAGGCACACACACTTCACTGCAAACCACACCGTTTGGGGATGGTTCTTTGCAACTGTCTGATAGTGTGCTCAGAGGTGGAGAAAATGTGGGCATTGTATCATCCTGCAGTTCTGGGGCAGCCTCTGGGTCAGATACAGCTCCAGCCTGACAATCATGCACAGTTTTTGAAAGTACACTGGTACCTGCTAAGTTTGGGAGGTTTGTATCATTTTTTCTTTCTTTTGAAAGATTATTCAGTTTGGACCTTGGGATTTCTTCCAAAATCTTTCCATAATTCTCAGTCCTGAGGGGGACTGTTTTGCTACCAGACTCTTTAGAATCTTCCAACAAGGCCCATGGACAATCTTTGGGCAACCTTCTTCTAGGGACTACCCCTTTTCCTATCTTCTCTTGTACACAGGTATTCTTAAACTTCTCTTCACAGGGAGGACTTTTTGGCGAGCTCACATCCATGTCTTTCACAGGTGGTGTGCAAAGCCCCTCACCTTTCAGACTTTCTTTGCTGTGGGCACAAACTCTTGAGCTTTTGGCACCATTCAGAGAGCCAGCTGCTGATTCATTCCCTGTAGATGGAACCTCAATATTTCTGGATTTTCTCTTAACGGAAATTGTTACAGAAAGAATTTTTGTCAGTGAAGTATCTTTGCTAAATTTTTTGTCTGAAGATGAAATATCTCTGTGTGTATTCTCAGGTGACATACACAGCTTTTCTTTCTCAGGCAGAGAGATGTGAGAATGCAGAGCTGACAGAGTTTCTGAATCCACCCGAGTCTTATTAAAAGTTTCCTGGATGTCAGACTTTTCAAAATGGGATGCATGAATACCCCTTTGATCATCAGTTTCTTTACCAGGCTCAAAAGTTAACTGTGGGCAAGAGTTATTTAAGGTAGGATTTATACTCAGACTTTCTCTGTTTTCTGTATCTGAAAGCACATTTATGTTTTCTGCCGTATCTGTATTCTTAAACTTCTCTTCACTGGGAGGACGTTTTGGTGAGTTCACATCCATGTCTTTCACAGGTGGTGTGCAAAGCCCCTCACCTTTCAGACTTTCTTTGCTGTGGGCACAAACTCTTGAGCTTTTGGCACCATTCAGAGAGCCAGCTGCTGATTCATTCCCTGTAGATGGAACCTCAATATTTCTGGATTTTCTCTTAACGGAAATTGTTACAGAAAGAATTTTTGTCATTGAAGTATCTTGGCTAAAAACTTCAGCTGGACATGAATCACAATTATCTCTTTGTATACTCTCAGGTGACATAGACAGCTTTTCTTTCTCACGCAGAGAGATGTGAGAGTTCAGAGCTGACAGTGTTTCTGAATTCACCTGAGTCTCGACAGAAGATTCTTGGATGTCAAACTTTCCAAAATGAGATGGACCAATGCCCCTTTGAGCATCAGCTTCTTTACCAGGCTCAAAAGTTAACTGTGGGCAAGAGTTATTTAAGGTAGGATTTATACTCAGACTTTCTCTGTTTTCCGTATCTGAAAGCACATTCCTATTTTCTGGCTTGTATGAAAGACTCTCACGACTTGATGAAATGGGCAAAACTGGGGCACTAATTGTATTTTCCTGGTTCTCCACCAACCACTTCATCTTTGGCAAAGATTGCTGCATTTTGTTTCCTGCAAACACCAGTTCTGCTTTCTCTTTCGCACATTTGATAAAACAAGCATGCTGTGAGCAATGTGGTTTGTCACCAGAAAAGTTTTCTTCAAGAGTTCCTTTACTGTTTCTTTCACATCTGTTTTCATGTTCTTGTAGTTTGATTGTCTTCTCTTCAATTAGATCACTGATGGAGCCCATATATCCTGAAGAATCTTCATTTTTCACACCAATTATAGAGTCCAAACCCATTACATTGTCTTGTAGAGCACCTTCAAACCTGGTTTCTTTTGCATATTTATGGTCTAACAGAGGCAAGTCACCACCTGTTTTCAGCAGAATCTTTTCACTGTGATTAGGATCAGTTTTGTTTCTTTCCACAGAACCACCCATGGTTTGTAAGCCAGTGTTTGGTTGGTTGGTCAAACTTTCTAAATGTTGCTCACTGCCCAGCACTGGGCCATTAAATTCACTCTGACATGGATGAAACTGATTTCCCATTAGACAAAGAGTCTCTTCTGTTTGGTCAGCGTGTTGTGTTGGAATGTTCACGTTGTCAAGTGCTGGGCATGGATCACAGGTTGAAGTGCTACACCCAGAGACATCAGCTGTGAGCAATGGCATTTCTTCCTGCTCATATCTGTCGAGTTGTCTCTTCCATGGGCCCAACAGAGAGCTGTAAAATCCAAAAGTATGAGCACAGGTGTTTTTGCTCAAATATCTGACTAACAGCTGTTCACTAGTCTTATTTCTCTGATTGTCTTCAGGGGCGTTTGAGGAGTCCACAGCTCTTGTTTTATCACATTCATCTCTCTGGGAAGCACACGTGCCAATCTGTTCTTTTGTCTCATCTCTGTCACAAGCAATTTCACTGCCCGTTACTTTACAAAGATCAAATTGTTCCACAACCTCCATATTCTTACTTGAAATCTCATCTCTTGCCAAGGTAGCAGTAGACTTCTCTGCAGTACATGCTGAGCAAAACGTGGTTTTTCCTGTGGGAATGTCATTTATCCCATGCAGAGCTATACCTCTGTTGCCCCAGTCATTTTCACAAAGAGATCCACATGCCAAAGGGACGCGTGCATCTGGAAAGCTGACTGCCTCTTTACTGTTATAGCCTGATGAAGACTCTCCTACCAAATTATGATTTTCTTCCATCTTACCAACTTCAACATCAAAAGAATGACTGTCCAGGAAAACTTCATCCACATGTGTACTCCCTGATAAAATACAGGAAGTACTGGCAGCTGCACACTGTTTTTTTGTACTCTGATTATTACAATTCCATGTGTGACAATGTTCATTTTCTAAACCAGTGATCACTCTCTCCATATTTCCTACAGAAGATTTTATGTCCATTTGGGATACTCTGCTTGCTGTATTAGGGTTATCAAAAGTCCTTGAATTTACTGAACACTTGAATTTGTCTTTATGAAGCAAAACTTCAGCAACTTGTTCCACTATTGTTCCAGAAGCACCAATTGATTCTTTTCCAGACAGATTATCCCAAGCCTTGTCCCTGCCTGAAACTTTACTAGTAGTACAAGGAAGACACTCATTATAATGAGGTTCTCTTAATTTTTGTAGAACAGGAGGTAGAGTTATATTTAGTGTATAAAACAAATTCGTTTTGTTCCCAATTGGTAAGTTGTCACTACTATCAGCTTCTGCAGCTCCAACTAAACCACCAGACAACTCTTGTGATGTTGTATTGCTCTCAGAGTCCTTTTCAAGCAGTTGTGCCTTGGGTGAGTCTTTTTCTAAGATCAAGATTTTGGTACTAAGATCAAGACAGCTGTGGTTACTGAGAGGAGGAATTTTACTGGCAGTACTATAAAAGCATATGTCTCTCTGCCCAGTTTCATGGGAAGCAACGTTACTTGTTTCTACCCACAAACGATTTTCTTGTATATCATCCTTGCACGGGTCACTGACAGAGAATTGCCACTGGTCCTTTTTCAACTTATCACCTTCTGATGGCAAAATTTTAATTTTTTCTTTTGAGAGCTCCTCAGGAGATGAAGCAACAGAACTAAAAACTGAAGAATGAAAGTGCTCAGAATTAGCAACCTCTTGAGCTTCAGGCCAGCTAAAAATTTCAATGCTATCTCCCACAGCAATTTTTCTCCAGACTTCAGCAATCTGTTCAGATTCAGAGCTGTATGATTTTCCTATAGTGGCACTTAATTCCATAGGATCAGTTTTTGCACTAGATAATCCTTCATTCCTTACCACTGAGATCTGCTCTATTGGTACAGATGTGGAGGTTTGGTTTTCTAAAAATCCAGTTCCATGATCATAAAGAGTGTGATAGTTGATGTCTTGGGGAAGGTACTTCTGGGGGGTTTCGTTGATAATTCCATGAACTGCAGAACTGCTTTCTAGTGGCATATTTCCAAAGCCCAGATAAGAGGTGCTTTTCAGAACCGGACATAAAACTTCAGAACTTTGTGTGGAGAGTGTTCTACAGCTTTTTACTGAGAACAACCCATGAGGTTCATTTTGTTTAGGTACAGGACCCTTAAAGAAGTCATAAGCTTTGTTTTCTTCATCCTGCTGACAAGTCTGGCAATTAGCAAATGACGCACTGAATTCATTAAGAGGATTTTGTCCGGGTAACTTTTCTTCTCTAATCTCCAAAACAGATACACCATTCCCCCCTGTTCTCAATGGCATGGCAGTAAGGGATTTTGACCCACTATAGTCACTTGTTTCTTGTGGATGATCTGTAGCTGCTTCAATGTCCGTGACTTTTAAAGGCTCTAAAAAATCTAAGATGCTGGTTTCTGAAGCCCCAGCTCTGGCCATGACTGTGTCTACATCTGGGCATTGATTGCTCTCAGGTGGAAGACCTTTACTCACTCTGTCATTCCTGTATCCTGCTTTACTAAATATCCTAGTCCCATCAGCCTTCATACCTTGTACTTCTTCACTGAGCTTTGGCAGAGTTTCAGCTGTCACCTGAACATTTATTTGGTCTTCTTCTGCATAAGAAAAAAATAAAGCAAATCAGAACCATATGCTAAATTTAGAAGGCATTCAGCTTACTAAGTACCTTTTGGTGTTGTACACAATGCTCCTTGCAGTGCTGGTTACCAAAATGTTCTTAAAAGTGAGAATTGATGCTAACAATTTTACTACAAGTGTTTAGAGGAAAAAACAAACTACTCCACCTCAAAGCTAAGGCAACAAGCAGTACTCTTCAATACAGACATTCCCATGAGCAGCAGGCATTCCAAGTCCTGTGTATTTCAGATTCCTCTAATATCAAGCTAGGTGAATGCAGGTCCTGTAACTTAGGAACACATAGGAAGCCACGGCCAACATAATAATAATTATTTGTAACATCAAAACTTAACATAGGCTGGGACTTGATCTGCTCCAGCCTAGAAATACGGCTGTGCATTGAGTGGCCATTTCTGTTGCTTCTTCCTTGAAGACATGTCTGTGAGTAACTCATCACTGAGTGGCCATTTCCATTTCTTCTTCCTTGAAGACATGTCTGTCTCATCCTCATCCTCATCCTGAGTCTCTAACTCATCCATAGGAAAACAAGACATCTCATCTGCCCAAACAATTTGGATTATTCATAAACTTTTTTTGTAAAATCACAAAGAAGGTGCTAATTAAAAAAATTACAGTTATTGTAGATTATCTTCATATTCCAAATTTTACAGGGAACATATTTACTCAGACTTCTGCAGATCTTTTCCCTATTTTCTAGTAAGCACCAAGACTAGATGGCATTTGTCACCTAAATACAAGTTTAGGTAAAGACAGCAGGTAGGGAGAAAGAAAATAATTACTAGATGCAGGCAAAGTGACCAAAGTACTTGGAGCTAGAAGATTATGGAGGATCATAATTAAATTAATAATTAGTTTAGCTATCCTCTTTCTTTGGATTCTGCACTTTTAATTTTATTTTTTAGAACGCTCAAAAATGAATGCGTAATTCTTTTCTATATGTATGCTATTACTGCTCTCATACACTCCATCTTTGAAACAAAGGAAATGCAAAACATCTGATACTAACAACCTCTTCTGCTTTGGAGTAAATAGGTATTTGAAACAAGTAACTAAAACACATCTTCTACAGAAAAGGTCTTCAGGCAAGTACATACACTGCCAGGAGAAAGTAAAGCATTAAGTTTTGATATTGTTATAGCTATGCAGGGTAATAATTTCTACCATAAAACAACATAAAGGAGCCATCCCACAATCACTCATCCATTTTAAATCAACAATAAATAACTGGGAGAGAAGCAGGTGCTGAATAGTGATGTACAGCTAAAGTAACTACCTGTGTTCCTCAGAGATCCTGCAATTTCAGTGCAACAGGTTCTCAAAGGCTTTGCCTCTTGCTGGTATAAGTGAGGGTTCTCCTGAAACAAGACACAAGTATCAGTGGAAATGGTTGGATTTTCTGAAGTGTGTCATGTCACAGGGACTGCCATCTGCTCAGCTGAGTAAGTTCAGAATAAGAAATTCACTAAGAAACCTCCAGACATATCAGCCTTGGCCAGAGGCAGCCGTGCATTGCAAGTGCTTCACACAAGCATTAAGAATGTATCCCCAAAACATCTGTATTTAGCAGCAATGAAGTCTTGTGATGCGGCAGCTAAAATGTAAGTACATAGCTTAAAATGCAAATCGTTGAAAATTGGAATGAAAAGAGTAATCCAGTCTTCGAGTCTAGCTCATACCCCCAAACCACTACCACTAGACTTCTGGAAGATGCGTGCATTTTCTGTCTCTATTAGAACTTGCCTTCTTCTACTCCTTGCCTAAAGCTCAAAACCTCAAAACCACAAACCCAGGAACAGATGACCTAGGTCTGCCAGCAAAAACACCAAACCATGATCCCACAACCAAACCACCTACATTTAGAAATACGTGAAAATTCATCTTGTAAAACTGAATGACTACAAAGAATTTAATAATTTTAATTTCACAAACTTTCTGATAAATCAGATATCAAAATTTGTAATTAAACACACATTATTTTAGCATTATGCAACACCCAATAATTAAAGTAAAACACTCACCTGTGCACCTTGTTCTGTTACGTATCTGCCTTACACCATTCCAACAGTATTTAAGAAAGTGAAAACCTTGATATTTTAAAATGCTGCTGGTCTACTGAACTATAGCCTAATTTTTCACTGGACCCACGATAATCCACATACTGACACACACACACACACACCCCCTGGATGTGTCCAAGGCCAGGCTGGATGGGACTCTGAGCAACCTAGTCTAGTGGAATGGCATGGGCATGGGGGTTGGAACAAGATGATCTTCAAGGCCCTCTTCCAACCCAAACCATTCTATGATTCAATATTACAAGATACAAAAAAGAACCAGGAAATCCATAGCCAAACCCATTGCCTAGTGACTCTAACCCTAAATTCAAATTATCATGCAGGGATTCATTTCTGCATTCACTTACTTGTTCTGACCAACTTTCCCCCAGAGTTAAAGGACAACATTCAGCATGATGGTCCTCAGCACCTTGTGCCTCTTCATGTTTTTTCTGGTATCCATCACTAGAACAGTCTAGTTTCCTAAAGTGTCTTTTTCTGTTTTTTTCATCCTGTTCAAGGTCTCCAGCCTGTAGTAATTCTTCAGGAAAGGATTCTGCTGGCCTGTGAGAAATCACCTCGAGCATATCACCCAAATCCTCTGCCTTCTGGCAAAAATTTCCTACTGCAGAAGTCCACGGCCCATCCCTGTGTGCTAGCACAGGTACTGGCCCATCAGACTGTGAATCTAAGCCAAGGCTGGGCCCCGGTGCTGCCATGAGTTCCGTGGAGATGCTCTCCAGCAGTCCAGTGTACAACTCTTCTACTACAGCAGACACAGAAGAATCAAGGAGAGACTCCACCCCAGATGAGAGCATCAGGGCTGTTGAAGATCAGCTGTCCTGAGCTTTTCAGTTTATCCTAAAAATAAAAGCAATGTTAAATCAACATACATAGGATTAATCATAGAAAATCCTGAGCTGGAAGGGATTCTCAAGAATCACTGAAGTCTAACTCCTGGACTAAATGAAAAGGAAAAGCTTAATTCCTCAAGATTCAAGTATATATGTTTAAGAGAGATACTTCCAAATATGTCTTTAAGAAAGGAGCTGAGAAACATTTGAGTATCTAAGGAAATGCTTCATGAACGAAAGAAGAGAATGGACACAAATAGATATTCCCAAGCTTCATTTTCACATTCAAACATCTCCCTGCAGATTTAACCACATCTTCTGAAAAACCTAAGAAGCGGTTATAAAGCAAATCACTGGGGCTTGTATTAGACATCCTACTCCTTCACTAAAACTAAAGCATCGTTTGATTTCCTGGGATTTCCATGAGTTTCTAGTCCTTGGAAAAAAGTTCCAACTTTTCTTCACATTCTTTGCCTCAAACGAACACTTTCTAAGCTATCAGCATCAGACTGTGCCTCTCATGTGAGCACCTGACACGCTGTACAGAGGATGCCTTGTGCCAGGACACAGCTCTGGTCCCCGGATCCTCTTCAGCCCAGAACCGAACACCCCGGTGCGCGGCAGCTGCTTTGTGAGCACGGGAAAGGAGCTCCGGCTGACCTGACACCGCTCCTGTCGGCATCGGGAAAACCCCGACGTGAAAATGCCGCCGTCAAATCGCTCCTGAAGGCTCACGGACAGGAACTGGCTAAGCCAGGCCTTTAGAGGAGCATCAGTTACTCAGTTTACCAAAACACAGGCTGATCAGCCGAGCATTGATCTCTGCTCCTTAAGCAAGAGCAGCCTGTACAGAAACAGGTGAAGCTCGCGCCAGCCTCCTGGGAACACGCGAGGCCACTCGCCCCCGGGAGACCATCACCTCCCGGCAATGGTGCCCGAGCGCAGCCACGGCCAGGACCGGGGGCGACCCTTTATTGCAAGCGCCGCAGCAGCGCCAACGGACTCGGCCCCGAGCCCCGCCCCTTCTCCGCGGCAGGAATCCCCGCACCGGCCGCCCCCAAGGGTCCGCACCCGCCCTTGCGGCAGCGCACCGGAGACCGCCGCTCTCAGTAATTATACAACCGCCGGTGTCTCCCCCGGTGCCGGCAGGGCACAGGCNCGCCCGCCCCGCCCCGCGCACATCACTTCCGTATCCGGGGCCGCCGCGCGCACGGTCCCGGCAGCCGTTGCTGTGGCCCCGCCTCCGGTACCGCCCGCTCCGCCCCCCCACGTGGCCACGCCCCTTCCCGGTCACGGTGTGCCCCCGCCTCCTGCGGTGGGCGTGTCCCGGCCCGCTCCTTCCCACGGTGGTGGTGGGGGTGTCACGTGGTGCGCGGCCCCGGACGCGGAAGGGCCGCGCGGTACCCGCGGGACCGGTGGGACGTGCACCGGTAGGTTAGGGCCCCGCGCTTGGACGCTCCGCAGGCAGGGTCGGGGCTGCGCTCTGCTCTGCCGCGGCACGGCTGGCCCCAGCCGCTCTGCCCTGGGGCTGCCTCGGCCCGCGGCGGCTGTGAGCGGCACGAAGCGTTAAGGCGTCCCAGCTCCCTCCGCGCCCGGACTGCGCCATTCCCCGCGGTGTCCTTCTCCCGGGGCTCTGGCGTGAGCCGCCGCGCTGCTCGCTCTGCGCTACTGCCCCCCGTGCGGGTAAGGACTCTGGCGGGGCCCCCTGTGCCAGACCACCCCTCGCCGTTGCTCCGAGCAGGAACGCCGCAGTTCCATAGGGGGTTAATGACTGTAGGCACGGGAGCGGGACTATAACTGCTCGGGTTTGTTTGCTCTCTGCTCCGGCCCTGCTCCCTGTGGCGTTCCCCGTGCGGGTCTGCCGGCTCGCAGCACCAAGCGGCGCTTCTTTCCAGACTCGCATCAGTTCCAAGTTACAGCGTTTATTGTAACAAATTTTGAATGTACGGATTTTTTTCCCACCACGACTTTGTAGCTCGGTAATTGACTTCCTGCCAAGCACATCTGCAAGCTCAACTCTTTAATCTGTTTGAACAGCACGCTTTTAGGTTCCTCTCTCCTTGTGCTTGTATCTGTAGCTGCCCCGCACTCCCCTCTGCCGGGCCGGGAAATCGGCCGGGACAACGTGCTGTATTCACACGCAGAACATAGAGAATTGTTTTGTATTGACAATAGATCTGTGTTTGCTTTCATTTCTATATTAGATATGCAAGATGCCTTCAACCATCTTGGCTCGAAGCGGCTGAGAAGAACTGGAGCTCAAGATGAGAACTAACAAGGTGTACAAGCTCGTCATACATAAGAAGGGATTTGGAGGCAGTGGTCAGTATCTCCTAGTTTGTAACAGAGAGACCAGCACTCACTTAATTAAAAGCAATTGTTTTATCGATCTTTTTAACAAAGAGTGAAGATGGAACTTTGAGGTAACAAGCGGTATTGCCAGCCAGAGTTTGGAAAGCTCTTTCTAATAGCAAGATACAGCAAAATAAATGGATGTTTATTGGAAGAGAGCAAGATTGCATCTAAAAATAAAATTGCTTTATTTTTACTTCCACCCTTTTGTTGCATCATTTTTATTATGGTGTTTCAGTCACCCTAATGAGTGACATATATGTCAGTGACTTATGAGTGCATGTAGATGTGTTTCTAAGCACAGATCTATTTCTGAGCACAGATGTGTTTCTGAGCACTAATAACACTGCCACTGATTTGGTTGCTCCCTACTCCTAGGCTTACAGCATGTGGATAAACCTTGTCAAGATTCTATAGCTGTCTACTTTCCTGTTGGTGTTTGTTGTATGAAAAGTACAGGAGATGATTCTGGGTGCTTAAATAAGGCACAGTCTTTTGCTGAACACTTCTTTTGTGAAAGTTCTGTTATTTGAATTGTTTGTGCCTGTAAGAGTGGCTGATCTGAAGTGGCTGGGTAGGGATCCTGTCATGTGGTGAATGCAAAGCATTTTGCTGATGTGGTCGTCTTGGTTTGGCATATTTGTGCATACTGAGCTATTGTATGCAAATATGCAGGTGTCTGTGTTTAGTATATATCTGTTCACTGCCCTCATTCATTTATGTCTTGTAGATGATGAACTGGTGGTGAATCCTAAAGTATTTCTTCAAATCAAGCTGGGAGATGTTGTGGAAATTGCACATCCCAATGATGAATACAGGTGAATTCTCTTTGCTGATATTAGTCTAGTTGGAGCACTGAAAGGATCTGTTCGTGTGTAGTGGTTTCTAGGGGGAGAGGCTCTTAGGGCTGATATAACTTTGCTTCAGGATGCTGCCATGATTTTTTTCTGCCAAAGAGAAGTAAAGAGGTTAACTTTAGCAAGAGTGCTTCCTTAAAATTTGTGGAATTCTTTGTGTTTGGTGTTAGTTTGCTGATCTTCCACAGGGCAAGTAGCATCTGAATCTAGAATCTACAATGTCTGTATCCTCTTCCTACATCTGCTGTTACCTTAGGATTATTCTTCTATCCTACACTATATCCTAGGCAAAATTAAAATTTTGTGGCCTTGTTGTTTGAACCTGTTCATCCTGCAGCCTGTATCTGAAAAGCAGCAGTGCACTTGCGTGAGGCTCTGAGAAGTTCTTGTGTGATCTAATTTCCCATTTGTAGTATCATCTTTACCACAAGAGCACCTTTTAAAGAGTGTAAGGAACAAGACAGAGTGACAGGTGGAGAGGATAATGTATGAAGCTTTCTGGAAAATATTAATGTTTCTCTTAACTTATCCTATGGTCCATGTTACTAAATAGTTTTGAGTGTGTGATTTACCGGAGAGACTGTTGGTATCTCAACTTGTCTACCTTTTCTCTCTTCTCCATGCTAGTCCCCTGCTTCTACAAGTGAAGTCACTTAAGGAAGATTTGCAGAAAGGTAAAACTCTAGACTTATGCACAGTAAAATCATAGGAAGGGTTACATGACAGGGCTGTACCTGTGATTGGCTGATGTGTGCATTTTAATTTCATAAGAAAATCAATGCTTTGTTTAGCAAGGGAAGGATTAGAATTTTAACAGAAAATGAGCAGTTAGTTCTAAATCTGCTTTTTTTTGAGTAATGTGAGGTATGGTTTAAACAAACTTGGCTTTTTAGCCCAAGATCTGTGATTCATGACAGTCTCACTGTGTTGATTTTGTACCTGTAAACCCCTTGAAACCTTTTGGGGACATTGACTTCTCTGCTGTCCTTTTTCTTTCTTGTGGCAGAAACAATAAGTGTGGATCAGACAGTTGCACAAGTGTTCCGCCTGCGGCCGTACCAGGACGTCCATGTCAATGTTGTTGACCCAAAGGTGTGTGGTTTTGCCACTTTTTTCTATCTGTTGCATCGCTTGACTCAAATCGGAGTCCTGTGACTTTCCATCTGCAGTAGTCAGGGGAAAAGAAAGGCATTTATTTTTTATTGAAAGATATTTATTCTTCTTCCCTAGGAAAATGAGCCTTAGAGTTTTGAATTATTTGTTGGTTTTTTATGTGTCTCTTCTCTCCCTACCATTTCTGCTCTCTTTTTGAACTCTATGATCCAGCTTCAACAGAGCTTGGTAGAAATGTAGACATTTCACATATCTTTAAATTTCAGAAGTTCATGAGAACCAGGCAGAGTAAAGAGAAATGGGAAGTGTCCTAGTCAAAAGAAGAGCCACGGTCTGGATTTGCATTGTTTGATACCACAGAGCCTCTTACAGAGAAGCATTTCCTGTAAATGTCCCAACTATTAAAAGACCTGCGGTCAAAACTTATATTCTGCACAAGACAAAAATCTACAGGAAATGAGGCTTCCTTAATGTCATGAACAATTGCAGTAATTTGTTTTATTTGAGCTTCCAATCTGCACTGAGACTTGTAGTACAGGTTTAGTCCTCGGACTTTTTCTGGTCACATTGTGCAATGTTTTGCAGTAGTTGACGTACATGCACGGCTTTGGTATTTATTTGTATGGGCTTCCCTTTTTATCATGCCATTTTAGAGATACTCACTTGATTTTGAATGGTCCTTCTTGTAACATTTGGTTATTAAAAGAAGAGATTGGTGGGCCCTACTTAAAAACAACCAATAAAATCTAAGCACTATTTTTCATCCATTTCCCAGGAGGTGACCTTGGACTTGGTGGAGCTGACATTTAAAGATCAGTATATTGGGCGTGGGGATATGTGGCGACTGAAGAAGAGTTTGGTAAGGCCCCTGCTGCCCTTGTGCAGGGTGCAGGTGATGTACCTTTTATTTTGCTTGCTGTGAAAGAAAGTGCTTTACAAAATGCAGAAAGACAAAGACAGTATCAGCAGCTTCTGAGGATCTTGTGCTGTGAGTGGCACATCAGAGTTGGATGTAAATGTGTTGTAGAAAAACAAATCCCATCATTTCCTACACCACTGCTATAATGTTGATTACTGCCTTGGGCACTGAAAGTGCTGTTGAAAGTTTCTTTGCTTATGTTCTGAATTTTAATGATTTACTACATTTGGAAGGGATTGAATCCAAGTGTTTTTCAAGTAGAAGTATGCTGAAGTGTCCCCTTCCTGAGAGTACCACTTAATAAGCAGCTATTAGAATATTTTCTGCCTGCATCTCTGAATGCAGTCTTTGACTCCTCTAAGTGCAGTGAATTAGGCAAATTAGAGTTTATATGTGTTAAAAGTGATTTTCTGTTGCCTACAACAGAGGTTCTGTAGGCTGAGCTATTAGTAGTAACTACCCTGAATGGCTTTTGTGACTTGTAAAAATCACGTGTTTGAGTGCGAGTGGTTTTTTTGTACATTGTTACACTCTGATCCCGCTGTTCTTCTACCACATGTAACTCTTCTTTCCTAGGTCAGCACGTGTGCATATGTCACCCAAAAAGTCGAATTTGCAGGTATCAGGTCAGTGCCTCCTCTGTGGACTTATTATTACTTATTGCTTTAGCTTCATGAATTCTAAGTATCCAACTGGAGACTCTTCTCGGAAAAATCCTTCATGTTTCATTGTTCTCTTACTTATCTACAGATCTCTCTCTGCACCATAGGGTGGGGAAAGACTTCTATCTGATTTGGGGTGAAAGAAACTAGTAGTAGGGCAGCCAGCTACACTTGCGGCCTTTGATGAAGGCCAGATAATCTTCTTTTTAGCTCTTAGAATATTTTACCCTCCTTCCCAAGCTGTATTAATAGTTCAGAGGGGGCTACTTCAGTTGCTGTTGGGATGACACAGGGACAAAATGTGCAGATACAGAAGGAAATGGCTGCTTGACATCTTTTGGGTTAAAGATCAGATTTTAACCAAATAAGTCATCCTTGAGTGCAGATTTTGGTACATTTCTTATTTGCTCAAATACTGATTCTCTAATCTTCATATTCAAATATTCTGCACTTCCTTTCTTCCAGGGCCCAGGCAGGTGAACTGTGGGTAAAGAGCGAGAAAGTCACTTGTGGATACATCAGTGAGGACACCCGGGTAAGAGTTCAGGAAACAGGTTTTCCCCCTGTTTTTCCCTTCCTTTGCTTGCCAGGTGTTTTGTAATTCTATCTTGCCTGCAGATTTGTATGGATCATTGGAATTGGCTGTGTTGTAAGGTGAAGAATGGCAATAAGTTCAGGATGATGAATCATTATTAAACTTCAGCTCTGCTGTGCTGGCAGCACTAGGAATGACTTGCTGGAGAGGAAATGCCAACTTGCTAGAGGGGAAATTCCCTGTGATGCAAGGGCCGCAGTTGTATAAGTTGCTTCATTTGGGCCTTTTAATGAATGTGCTTTGTTCTAAATAAGGTCTTTCATTCCTTTGCAGGTGGTCTTCCGCTCGACTTCTGCCATGGTTTATATTTTTATCCAGATGAGCTGTGAAATGTGGGATTTTGATATTTATGGTATGTGGGTAATGAACCTGCCTGTGAATGTGGATGGTAGCAGCTGTCCTTTCTGCCCCTACTAGAAAACTGCCTCTGCTATTTATTTCTGCCACTACTAGCAAACTAAAATGTCTTGTCTTTGGCCTAAGCAGTGCTCCGAGGTCTGCTGTTGTGTTGCCTTAGAGCCTTACTTGCAGTCCCACCCATTTCTGTCCCTGGCTGTGCCATCATTTTCCTGTCCCTGTAGAGCCTGGGTATCATTATCTCAGTGATGAAATCACTGTGAGCATTGGAACAGTTTTCTATGGATATGAAAATGTTGGATGATTACAGCAGGTGCAAGTTTGTGAATCCTGAAGCCAGAAATGTATGGAAGTCCTGTGCAAAGAGGACCTTGATGTTTTAGATTTCTCTTGGCATTGGCTGACTGAGGAAGTAAAACCTGCCTTAGCCCAGGTAGAAGTTGGTAACTTCAGCTGGAAGTATTACAACTCTAGGCATTAAGAATGAGTCACTTCTCTATGTCATCCTATTTTTTCTTCTGGCTTAATTCTTTAGCAAACCTCTTACCACTTCCTTTGACCATGTGTTTAGGCATATGGAACTGGGCAACTATTCAAAACAGAGCAGGGGATCAGTTGTGCATTCTATGCCTGAAAGACAGTACAGATGCTTTCCCAGCATGCTGCAAATGTGTTGGAAAAATGAATTAAAGGTCAGATCCTTCTGGCAGTAAGAGTCATGTTTACATCCTCTGAAAAAGTGATACTTTTTAATCTTTATCATAAAACAGTCATGCTTTTTAATCTTTTTATCATGTTATTTTAGTGATATTGCCCTTTATTATGCACAAAGCTGCTCTAATTTTAATAAATATAATTGCCCTAGAATCTTAGGGTTAGATATGCCCCATAGTTGAAGTAACTATTGTTATCTGATTCTTGGGAGATTTTTATTTTGCAGGGGATCTATACTTTGAGAAAGCTGTGAATGGTTTCCTTGCTGACCTCTTCACAAAATGGAAGGTAAAAAGTTGATTAAGTTAAGTTTTAATTTTTTATTCCTCTGGAATTGTTAGGGGCATCTCTCTGAACAGTAACACATCAGAATATCAAATTGCTGTACATATAAACAAATTGTGTCAACTGGCTGTTTTCTAAGCAAAAATATTGGCAACTACAGAGAGGAGCTTCTTTAGAGACTAGTGGAAGGTGTTCCTGGTAAGTATGATACAGCCAAGCAGCACAGAATCTGCAGGACAGACCATTTTGTTATTTCAGAGAGGCAGATGGAGCACTAATGTAGATCCATTAATGCAACAGTCTAGTTTTTGTTAGTTACCTCTATTTCTGGGTGTGAGGGAAGAGAGGGTGTTACTATATGTGTATATATACGGTTTTCTGCAGAATGTGACTTCTAAGGTTGTCTTTATGCATTTGTTCTTCCTGGACAGGAGAAGAATTGCAGCCATGAAGTGACAGTGGTTCTGTTTTCAAGAACATTTTATGAAGCAAAATCTATAGGTATGCAAAATCTCTGTTTTCATGCTTCTGTTTTTAAACCTATCTTCTCTCTTGAAAGTTGGTCA
Source organism: Machaerirhynchus nigripectus (assembly GCA_013397975.1). NCBI lineage: Eukaryota > Metazoa > Chordata > Aves > Passeriformes > Dicruridae > Machaerirhynchus > Machaerirhynchus nigripectus. The sequence continues at coordinate 558,973 of VZRQ01003998.1, read as the reverse complement.
CAGGCTGACAGGGACTTTTTTTTTAATTGCCATGTTCAAAGTATTCTCTATCGAACACAGTAGGTACACAGGGATTGTTGTGAAAGTACTGCAGTGAAAACCTTACGTAGAAGAATGTCACAAATTTTCCTCATCATACTCAAGCTGTCATATTGGTTTAAAAGCAGTTTTTGTATTGTGTAGAAGGTCTGATATTTGTCCAATTATTTTGGTGTTTTGTTTGTTTGGTGGTGGCTTTTCTGGTTTCTTTGTTTATTTTTAATGGAAATAATAGCTTCTTGCTGGAAAAGATGAGTCATTTCTATACAGGAGCTTGGGATAAGATGTGCTTTTCCTTCCATTTCAGATGAGTTTCCTGAAACACATCGTGCATCTATTCGGCAGGATCACGAGGGAAGATTTTATGAAGATTTTTACAAGTATGTTTTCCTCCCAGTTCTTTTCACCTCTTGTCCCACAGTGTATGTGCAACCCGATGCACCCTTTTGTGCATTTCCTTATAGTTTGTTAATCCCTTCTGACTTCCCCTCGTGATTTCCTTTCATGGGCCTCATTAGGTTGTCTTTTTTCTAGAGTTGTAGTTCAGAATGAGAGGCGGGAAGAGTGGACCTCGTTGCTTGTGACCATTAAAAAGCTTTTCATCCAGTATCCTGTGATGGTACGGCTCGAACAAGCAGGTACAAGAATCTTCCTTTCCCTGCTTTTATCCTTTTCGTTCTCTTTTTTTTGGGTGGGTTTTTTTTGGTTTTGTTTTTTTTTTGGCTTGTCAGTAAGCTATCCAGTTTCAGTTGGATTCTGGTGTTGTGCCTCTTAGTGCTCTCCTGGCCTGGGTCTTTCTGAGAAACTTAATAATATCAATTTTGCCTGTAATTTTTGAACTATTAGTATTTAGTACAGATGTATTTTTCTGTGGGGTTTTTTTTATTATATAAAGCTAACCTATACAGGAATGATGATTTTTTTTTTTCCTTCTGAATGCTTTTCCAGAGGGCTTTCCTCCAGGTTACAATTCTACCTCCGCACAAGGGAACTACCTGGAGGCTATAAATCTTTCATTCAATGGTAAGTTATGAGCAATGGCTAAAAATATATAGGGGAAGAGCCATTAAAGCAGCTCCCAATAAACGGGTGTGGACTTCTGTTACTTTTTCCTTAACACTGTGAAGAGGAGGGGAGTATTAGGTGGTCACCTGCCTTGCTCTGAAAAGAAACATCCAGGGTCTTTTTACAATATTCCTGCATTCTCTCTGGCAGTGTTTGACAAGCATTACATCAACCGGAACTTCGACCGCACTGGGCAGATGTCAGTGGTTATCACCCCCGGGGTGGGGGTGTTCGAGGTGGATCGGCTCCTCATGATCCTGACCAAGCAGCGTATGATTGACAATGGTAAATAACTGTGCCTGCAGTCTCTCTGAAGGCAAACACAGATTTGGAAAAGATCTAGCTTTTTCTGGCTGTGAAAAAGTACCTACGGTAACTCGTGTGCTCTGGGAAGAGGGGTTACAGCTGCAAGACTTGTTTGCACTTCTTATTGAAATGGGCAGATTTTCAGAGTACTTACAGGCATTTAATTTCTTTTGTTTGTGATAGAGAATTTCACCTGTCCATCCAAACCTTTCCCTTAAAGGATAATGTTGCATGAGTTGCCTTAGTTTAGAAAAAACATTTCTTATATCCCCGCAGGTATTGTTGGTTTGTAACTGTACCGTTGACTACCATTTTCAGTATTATTGCCTCATAAAATATGATGTGAATACAAATTGGGTATTCAATTCAAATTGATCTGTTTTGTCTTAGCATATCAGTCCTGCTTGGTTGATAGCTGAACTCTACTGTTATCTGTTTACAGGGATAGGTGTGGATTTGGTATGCATGGGAGAGCAACCCTTGCATGCTGTACCACTCTTTAAGGTAAGGCTGCTTTCCCCTTCTCTCTGTTCCTACTACAAACGTTACTCATTTTGTGACTGGCTGGATACAATTCGTTGCTTCTGAATTACTCTTACAGCTCCATAATCGCTGTGGCCCTGGTGACTCACGAATGGGCGATGACTACAATATTCCACACTGGATAAATCATAGGTAGGTGAATTCTGTCAGCCTTTGCTGAGCACTTCTGCTTTGCTTTCCTCTTCATAATCTCTTGAATTCTCCTTCTTCTTTCACTGTTTATTTCCTCTGCTTCCCTTGTGAAGCAAAGGAAATACTACATTACTTTTGCACAACTCTGGGCATTAATGCAACATAACAGAAATCAGGGTTTTGAAACAGCTGGTGTGAGTCACTACAGTTGTGTAAATCAGAGTTGTATAAATGGCACAGTGGAAGTGGATGGCTTTCTGTAGAAAGAAAATGAACTGGGCAATGCAGGTGTTAAGCATATAAAGAAGTGTCTAGACTGAGGCTGTACAAGTATCAAAGCCCTGTCTTTAGGCAAAGAGTAGCTTCTCTCAACCATCCCTCAGTGTTTTCTGTATGTTGTTTTATGCATATCCCATTTTCTCCATCCAGTAGCTGGCTCAGGTTCCTGGTCTGTTTACTGTGTAGCAAACCAACTGTGTTGAGTTCTAAGAACACCTTAAAGCCACCCTGTTTTTTCTTTCAGTTTCTACACATCCAAAAGCCAACTCCTATGTAACAGCTTCACTCCACGGATCAAGCTGGCAGGAAGGAAGGTGGGTATCTTTCTGATTTATATTTTCTTCCTAGTGTCTCAGTTTGGGACAAGTTTAGGGGGAAATGCTCTGGAAGGAACGTCTCCTCCCCAGAAGACAGGTTTCAGCACTCTCTCCCTGACTAATACGAAAGGAGTTTCTTGGCTGAAAGTGAAAAAAGCTATTTAACAAGCAGAGGGCCGGCAGGGCACAGGAGGAAAAAAAAAAGAATAACTGTTAAAATATTAAACCTCCTCACTGCGGAGAAAGCTGGTGGATTTAGAGTTCCCTCTGTAGCTGGCTCGGCCCCTCCGGAGGTCCGAGGCCAGGATGTGGCATCCTTGCAGCCTCCCTGCCAGTCCATGGGGTCTGATGATCTGGTTCTTGGATCACAGCCAGGCCCAACAGTTCCAGAAGAGGGAGAAGAAGGTGCTTGAGGATTTTGGTATGCCAGTATGAGAGAATTTCTTGCCTCAGCTACCAGGCTAGCTAAAAGCAGGAAGGTGCTCCCTTGGCTCTGCAGCAGTGGGAACGCGGGGGAGTGTGTGTGAGTCCTTGAACACAAACCGCGCTGAAGAATTCGCCCGGCTTCTCTCTCCCCTCTTCTGGACCCAGCTTAAAGCTGCGGGACCCATTTCTGGGCAATAAGCAGACGATAGGGGAATACAGCATTATCATAAAATCACCCCAAGACAACTAGCTTGTCAGATACCTCTTCTCAGTCAAGCATCAGAATATTTCTTGCAAGTATTCCAACAGCTGGAACTAACTTTCTGTGTTAAAAGGCTGTGAAAGCAAAGCTGCAAGGTTTGTTTTAGGGATTGTGAGCAAGGGACTAGTTTGTAGGTCTTTCCCTTCTAGGATAAAATTGGGTGAGAAATATTTTAGCCACCATAAAAATTAGAGTTTCATTCTGTAACAAAGAACTCTATGGAGAGGAAGAAAGGTGTTGAGCATGGTGTTTTCCACACAGGTTTGTGACCAAGTATCAGTGTTTAATATTTCTGAATTTGTCTGGCTGCCTCACCGAGTCAGCAGGCTAAACTTTGTCTGCTTGATCACACTGGGGATGTTTCCTTAAAACATGCTGACTGTTTCCCTTCCGTCTGTCTTTTCTCTTGCTCTCTCTCTTTTTTTCTTTCTTGTTTGTTTTTTGGTCACCTCACGCTTCCTTTGTTGGACCCTCCAGCCACTGATGGAGAAAGCAAAAAATAATCGTGATGCCTGTAAGTAATTCTGTTCTCGTATGATCTGCCCCACTGACTCCCAAACTAACAAACAGCTGCAGTAAGACAATGACACTTCAGCACAAGGCAGGGACAATTGTTACAGAAAACCATCAAACCCATATTTGAGTGTTTCCTGTATTTGTTACTCAGGATGTTAATGTGCATGTGCCAGTTGACTTCTTGGCAATTACTCATTTAGTGTTTAGGGTATATGGGGAAAAGCCGTTATGGCCTCAGCAAGCCTAATTCAGAGACGCAACTTTGATAATTGAGCTGCTCCAGCTGCTCTGCTCATGACACTTGGGGATTTCTTCTAGAATAGATACTTTCTTTAGGGATGAGAGGTGGATACTCTAACTTGCAGATCTTGAGCATTCTTGAAAGAGGTTTCAGTGCTGTATGATTTTTATTTCAGCATTAGGAGCTCCAAAGGATGCTGAGAATGCCTTGCCTATCCAGGTAGATTATGATGGCTACGATGCCCAAGTGTTCCGACTGCCAGGCCCATCCAGAGCCCAGCGCTGTACCACTTTCAGGTGAGAGGCTTGTGAGTGCACTGGTTCTGAAGTAGCCACGGTATGTGTGCTTGATACATAAAATACTTGGAGAAATACAAGCAGAATTGATCTCCACATGCTCACAGTTGAACAAAAAGCTTCATCTGTACCTGATTTTCATGACTGTTTGTCTAGTATTTTACTTCTAAAATAGTATGAGGAGTCTAGGAAAAGGCATAAATATATTTTTTCCTTAAATCTTTAATTTTGTTTGAGGTGGAATAAAGCTAGTCTCCCTAGCAGATTTTGCAAGGGGGTTAAGAAAGCATGTGCACAGTAGACTTGCGCAGAGTTGTAGAAATAGACTGTTTGATGCACTGCTTAGTAACTGGTGAACAGAGTAGTGAGGAATGCTCCCTGAAAATGATGCCTGTCTGAATGAGAGAAGAAGCAGAAAAGCTGAGCGCAGGTTCTCAACTATTTCATGTCGTTTTCTCTGAGGAGAAAGGCTGATTATTCCCAGGTCCTGGCCAAATTCATTGAATAAACTATAGATTTCAGTGGTTTTTCAGAAATACGGTGTTGACAAGCTTGTTTTGAAGTGCTTTTTTTACTTTGCTTCTTTCAGTAGTATTGCCTAACTCTGAGCATGTGGACTCATTTGTCAATATGAGCAGCTTGTAGGAACCCATGCTGAAACATGCCAGCACAATTTAAATAGTTCATAACTCCACGTAGGTTCCCTATGGCTACATGTTCCTGACTCTGTAGGCTGTCTGGTATCTTCTAGGCCACATCTCTACCAGGCTGGTGTGGTATCTGTAGGATTGCACAGGGAGTTGAGCAGGCCCTTTCACAGCGCTTGTGCTGGAAGCATTGCAGTGTTCTTGTTGTGCTGTGTGATGCACAGAAGTATAAATTATCCAAACGGTCAAAAAAGATAGTGATGGCTTCCCTGTAATGCTCTTCTTGATTTCACCTGCTGAGCATCAAGTCTTTTGCATGACTGTTCCAGCCCCAGGGGATTAATCTCTCTTTCGTATCAATGGGCATCGTTTTCAGCAGGTCTGTGAGGGAGAGGGAAAGCCGCACGAGGAAGAGCTCCAGCTCGTACGACGTCTCGTGCAGCCCCTCCCTGCAGAGCCGCACGCTGCCCCCGGAAGAGGTGAGGAGCCAGGCTTCTGATGACAGCTCTCTGGGCAAGATCTCCAACATCCTGATGATCCCGCGGCCTCACCTGCACCAGTGTGAAGTCAGTAGCTCCTTGGGCTATACCAGCACCAGAGGTCAGCCTGGGGCAGATGGGAAGGTACCTTTGGTGGGGAAAAAAGGTGGGCATTTGTGTTGGCCACTGCCGGGCCAGCACAGTGGAGATGGTGCTTGTACTGGCGCTCATGGTACAGCTTTTCCATAGCTCCAGCTGCAGCTGGGTGTGCATTCTCCCTTTGTCATCCTTGTCCAATTCCATTGGGTTTTTTTAAATGGCTTGTCCTAAATAGAAGTGTCCTGACACTGATTTGCTCTTTTCCCTTGCCTATTGCCTTCTTTAGCACTTGACTATTCTCCTGTGCCTGTCTGCAAATGTAGACATTCACAAGGAACTTGTAGTATCCAGGTCACCTATAATCTGTCAAATGAGAACTGGCCTTAGCAGTGAGCCCTGGGGGACCCTGCTTGTAACATCTCTGTGGGGATTTGTTGTCATTAAGACTCACTTTCTGGATCCTTCCTTTTGACAATGTACTGCTGAGCTGTCTCAGTGTGTTAGCAGTGCTGGCACTCCCCTTTTCTTCCTATCCAATTTAATTTTGTTCTCAGGCAGTATGCAGTATCTTCCACAAACCCAGCTCGTTTCTAGGTAAATTGTATTCCTCCTGCGACTGCTTTATCTTCTATAAAATTTTATCCCTGAAGTCTTTTAATGGTTTTTTTCATGCCATGGTGTATGACACTGATACCATACTTATCCTGTCACAGGAATTGCAGTTACTGGTGTGGAACTGCTGTCACACAGTGTACTTGACATTACATCTAGCTTTCATGTTTTCCCCCGGCTGTCAGTCAATACAACTCTTTTCTTTGGTATTTCTGTTACTCCTTTAGTTTGAAGGATAGTCGTGTGACCCAGCTGAAGGCGTTCAGCAGGATGAGGATGTGTGTGGATTAGGACTGGCAGGGAGGAAAGAGTCAAAGAAACTGAGGTTTTTCACATGTTGTATTTGACAATATAGAATGGTAAATGAGACCCTTCCTTCTCTTTGGGGTTTTCACTTGTTGGGCACTGTAAGTGCTACTTATCCATCTGGTATATTTTTCTCTCCTATTTCTAAATAACTTCTGTTCTACACTGAATAGTGACAACTGACCAGTATCTTGTGGAGATCATGTACCGTGTCTTCTGGGAGTGCTCCCTGATTTCAGTGCTCAGATCTGAGTGTTACAGAAAAGGCATGTGTACGAGGCTCAGCTGTGGCTTCTGCCATGTCTTTGGTACTCATCCTGAAGTTTCTGTTATGTCAGTCTCTTGATTTCTCAGGAATTCTCGAAGGTCTGAGTAATTCTTCATAGTTGACTTAGCAAGTGGCCTCTTTATGGATTCATTTAGTAGAAGTTTACAGTTTACAGCAGTGCTGTAATGGCAGATGGAATAATACCTTTTCTTGTCTAGGTTCTTGTTTACATTGTAACTCTCAGGCTGGATAGGAATTGCTTTCAGCTTCTCTGCCTGCTTATTTCTTAGGTCTCCTTATTTCTACTTACCCTGGGCAATCTTTATATCGCTGAGAAGTTAATTCTCTTGTGCTTGGCTCCTGCACGATCTCACGCTGACTTTGTTGTGTTTTCTAGATTTCCTTGAGAACATGCTGGAGTCGCAGCAGCGTGACTCCAGCGCTCCGGGGAGGTTCCATGTGGGCAGTGCCGAGTCCATGCTGCACATCCGCCCGGGGGGATACGTGCCCCAGCGCGCACTCATCAACCCCTTCGCCCCGTCCCGCATGCCCATGAAGCTGACGTCGAACCGCAGGCGCTGGATGCACACCTTCCCTGTGGGTGAGCTGCCTCACAGCACCTTTGGCTGCTGTTACTTTGTCCTTGTCCAAGATTAGCACAAGAGAGCCAGTAAGAACTCTGGTATGCTCTGCACATTACCGGAGGCTGAAATGAGTGTACATGCCTGATCAATCCTCTTTTGGAAAATATCACCTCTATTTGCAAATGAGCAGCATCAGGTACAGAACAGTCTTACAGTAGATGGAGGCTGTTGAAGGGAATTGTAAGTACAATTTGGGTAGATTTTCTGATGATGAATTGTTCACATAATTGTTTAATGCCTTGTAAGTAGGCGCTCCAAAATGCTTTAAAAATATTCTGCTTCACTTGCTTCAGAGGAGACAGCAGAGGTTCAAGGCTTTGAAGATTCTGTAAATGTGCTTTCCTAATGTCCATTAGCTCTCATTGCCTGTGCTGTTGGCAAAAGAAGGGTACAAGCAACTGAGGAATCAGTGCAGATGTGGTGGTCAATGATCCAGTTGTAACTGTGCAGGTCCCTCAGGAGAAGCTATCCAGATCCATCATCAAACCCGCCAGAATATGGCAGAAATGCAGGGCAGTGGGCAGCAGGATTTGACACATTCCTCTGCGGAGCTGCTGGAGCTGGCTTACCATGAGGCAACTGGCAGGTGAGCCATTTGCTCAGTCTTGAATGTTGGGTTTAGAGACCATGAAATCAGATCTGTAAACAACCAGCTAAGCTTTATTTCTCGCCTGAGGGTACACAAGTAGCTGGTTCTTTGCTGTCCTGCAAAGGCAGTGCTCTGCTTATTGGTGGAGGCAAAGAACAAACAGTATGGACAGATATGGAATGCTGTTACAGCCTTCTCTGTGCTGCCCTTGTGCTGTTCCATCTCTGCCAACATCAGTGAGGGAAGAGCTTGGTTCCAGCCCGGGCTCAGCTGAGACAGAGGGGCTGAGGGCTTGCTATATTTGCTAAAAGCAGGGAATGGCACGAGTGAGGAGGGTTGTACAAAACAGGCCGGTTTGTTTCTCTGTAGGCACGTCAGCTCTCGGCATCCAGGGGACAGTAGCTCCTTCCTGAGCTTCAGCGGGGCAGAGGAGTACGGGAACGGGCTGGGGGCCAGCCCCGGTGCAGGTAACGGGGCAGGGGCGGGGCCGGGAGAGTGCCGGCCTTGGCAGCACTGGCGGGGATCAAGGCAGGACTCGAGGCACGTGGGTGGACAGGCACTGCAAAGCAGAGAGAATCGAGAATGGGAAAACAGTGATCTGTTAGGGCTCCTACTTGGACTTCTTGGTCTATGGTAGTTCTTTGGGTTGCTTTGTTGGTTTTAGTTTGTTTATGTTTAAGGTGTCTACTTCTCTAGATCTGTCTTATAAGATTTACTATAGAAAGATGCTCACTGTTTTCAGAGCCCCTTTTTTTTCTAGGTGGGGTTGCCTTAAGCTGTTACCCTTTAGCGACAAGACATGTCTGTGCTTTCAGTTGAAGATTAGCTCTATCTTCCTTAATTTACCCAGACACCTGAATTAGTGGAAATTCTCAACCTTTCTTTTGAGCCCTGTAAATGGAACAACATGCCATGTTAAGCATTCTGCTGTGTTTTCTGGTTTTTTGTGACCGACCCTCTTGTTTTTGTGGACATGCATTTTAGCTACGAACATGGAAAAAAATTGAACTTTTGGACTACAGCATTCAAGACTTATGTTCTTTTCTCAAAACCAATTTAAAGATTTTTTTAAGAATAAATTTGCCCTTCTGAATTACATTGGATTAAAACAATTTTGTTTTCCCTTATGCCTTGCAGAGCCATGAAGTTAGCAGACTTAATTTTCTTGTGCCTCATCTTGTATTCACGTAGTAACATTAAAAATGATTTTCCATTGCTTCTTTCTGTGAATTTCATCTGAATATATTTAATTTTCTTGCTTTACATTTTTAGTATTTTCTGGCTTCCAGATAAGCTCTGTTTTTGCAATTGCTAAACTGCATTTCAGCTGGATGCAGTTTGCACAATGTAAAGGTAGAGCCTATCCTGGCAATAAACATTTGCATTTTACAGAATTTCTTTGTGTCTGTAGACCCTCAGCTATCTATAGGGGCCACACTGGGACTCAGTGATTGGTCTGAGGGTTCTCCCTTATGGTTTGTGTCACCTAGAAAATGAAGCAGTTTGGAGGGGGGTGGGGGGGTGGTTTTTTGAATTTCAAAAAACACAATTCATTGAGTCTGGTTCTCCTCTGCTGCCTGCAGCATGGTTTGGTGCAACACAGGCTTCAGAGTGAAAAATGATCCCATCTGTTTCCCTTGGGGTTCAGGATGTTGTCGCTGTTGCCCCGCAGATGGAGGTGGTAGCTCAGAGCGAGTAAATCCTGTTGCAGTTCCCGGTCTGGATGGCAGATGGCAGGAGGAGCTGGTGAAAGGTGAACTCCACTTTGAGCCAGCTCCTCTACGGGTTACTGGCATCATCATGGAGCAGATATCCACCCTTTCTTTTACAGGGGAGCTTGTACCATGTTGATACCAATTTCCTGGGTAGATCTACCTAAGCTAGTTTTAAAAAATATTTCCTTTTAAATGTTTGGAAACTTACTGAAATTTTTATTTTGTTAAATGGCATTGAAGGCAGCTCTTTTTCTCTCATGGGCCACACCAGCTGTTTACAGGAGCTTGTAGCATCTACTTTTCAAGATGCTTCACCATTTTGGGAGGAGGGTTTTGCTTGGGTTTTAGCTATTGAACACTTCTAGTGAGATGTTCAGATTTGATCCAAGATGTATTTTTTTCTCATTAATTGGCTTAGTGTTCGTTTCTGCTATGCAGAACCCTGAGATTCTCCACGCAGAGAAATTCTGTATCTTAAAACATCATAATGCTTTTGATTTATTTTTATTTGAAATTCAAGAGGAATGCATGACTGCTTAAAATAAAACACATATTTCTTTCTTGTAGGGGTGAACCTCAAAATTCAGAACAAGGATGCCCTGGAAGATGCTGTCTCTAATTCTCCAGATCCAAGTAAGCAGGGGAAAGGTTTGGAAAAGAGTTTGCATAGGTGGGAAGATGGGGAGGGAAAGGGCATGTACATATATAGAGGCATCAGGAGGTGGTAGGCAAGAAACTGAGGAGCCTCCTTGGCTTTTGGCAGTGGTTTATTTTGGCCTGCAGTAATTTGAAGGATCTCCCTGTACTGTCTCACTGTGATTGCAGTTCCATAGCTCTTAAGAACATGTGAAGCTGTTTGTTTTGTTATATCTGAAATTCTTCCCTTACCAGACACTATTATGCAAAAAGCTAAAGCTGCTGAGCTCGTATCTGCCTCTCAGTATGAAAAGTTTGTTTGGTAGCTTGTTGAAGTAGAATTAGTACAGTAATTTTCTGAATTTGGTACCATTTACTGAGAAATATCTGCCTTCACTTCCTAGAGAAACAAGTGTGTCACTACTTAAGAAAGCATTTTCTTTATAGCAGTCTGTGCTGTATTACTTTCTTGTGCAGTGTTCCTGCCGTTGGTGTTAACATTTTTATAGCAAAATAAATTTCTATCTGTAGGATCTCTATGACAAAAAGTTAAGAATCAGTAGGTGATACGGATTGTTTGAATTGGGTCAGAATGTAATGCAGTGGTGAGCTGATGATTTGGTGTAATCTAGTTAGCTTTTCCATTTTAATGTCTAGTTTTACATCCCTGTAATCTCAAAACTGCAGCATAACTCTAGGAAAGGGTGTGGGAAAAGATTGCTTTCCAAGTTACTATTTTTCTGGTCTTCCCACCCCTCTGGATATATCTTCCGTTTTTATAACTGTGGAAATACTCCCTTTTCTGCTGTTGTACTATTCCAGAAAGAGGCTGGTCTGTCATTCTTTCTCTCCTCCTCTCCAGCTCCTTCTGCAGTTGTCTAGGATGCGAAACTGGTCTGATTTTCTTGTTCAGACTTGGAATGTTGATCTGTTTATTAATAATCAGTAACTGCACCTGACTTGCCGTAATTTTGGAAGAGCAGTGGCTATGTCAGCTCTAGCTTTCAATTAAGAGGAAATTAAATGTATTAACTTTGAATGCCTTTTGCATGATGGGATTGAATCAGCATGTGCACTGCATTGTTTAACAAACTCTGTCTCTTTCTCTCCCTCCCTTCTTCCCATCCTATTTTCTTTTTCCCTTCCCATTCCACTCCCCTTTTTGTCCCTGTTGACTTTATGCCAACTCTGTTTTTTGTCTCTCATTCTTTCTAACTCTCCTCTTCACGCACTTCTTTCATCCTCCTGTACACCCTGTTTTTCCATGGGTGACCACATGCGCCCCCCCTGTGTGCCCCCCATGACACAACGAGGCAGTTCTGACGCTGTCTGCTCCCCCCGTAGTGCCAGGCTTCTGTTGTACAGTTGGAGTGGACTGGAAATCCCTCACTACTCCGGCCTGTCTCCCTCTCACCACGGATTACTTCCCCGACCGCCAGAGCCTGCAGAACGATTACACGGAGGGTTGCTATGACCTGCTCCCAGAGGCTGACATTGACAGGTTTGGCCAGTACCTTCTCTGTACAGTCCTGTGCTTCAGGAGCAGGTGATGGAAGAGGATCGTTGCAGTCTGTACAAGTGAATGATAGATTGCTAACAGAGCAGCAGAATACTTACATTTTTCCTTTTTCCAGTGATAGCTTTGCACCTTTTCTGATGTTCCCATCTGACAGTATGGTGTGGTGTGTAGATTTTATGTTAGAAATTGTTTGCATACAAATTTTTACGTCTCTTTTCTGTTGTGTTTCAATCAAAATATTCAACCTCAAGCTATCATCTCTTTTAATCTACTTTCTAGTAGTTAATCTACATTCTAGTGTTTTGGAAACACTAAATGAGCAAAAGCATGTGGACACACAGTGTTTAAGATGCTTATCCTCACTCTAAAGGATATTTAGTTTAAAGCATCTTGTTGGAAAACAGTGTTAGTTGGACAAATAGAACTTCTCTGCTTGTCTTAGAGGTCTCTGGTAAAATTTCTTCAACGGGGTTAGTTTGGTTTTTTTACTGAAGCATTCTCATTATCTTAAACATTTTTCAGACTTTCCATAACTTGTAAGACATCAAAAGACGTGTTTGTGTTGCTGCTTTATGGGAACAAAACAAAAACATTCATCACCGTTATTGAAATACATAGGAAGTAACAGGATTAGTGAAGAAACACCTGAAAGAATGTCAGTAGGAAGGCAAAGTTTAGAGCAAGAGTTGTAATAAGATGCCACAATGATGTATCCTGTAATCCCTCTTTGCTCTCCACTTCCCACTGTGGGAGAGGCTGGAGCATTGCTGCCCGCTGGCATTCTGAGCTCTCCTGAACATGTACAAACTGCACTGAGGCTGCCTGCAAAGTGCTGAAAAAGCCATCTTTGGGATTGTTTCACAACTGTTGTAGGCAAATTTGTTGTCAAACTTCTTTCAAAGGCAGCAGTAAATATTACCAGACAGTTAATCACACTGTCTCAAAAGGTGCCCATTTTCCCTCCTGCTCCCACAGGCAGGTGTTCACAGGCAGAGGGCTCCAGGGCCCAGAGCAGAGCTAAGAATAGGTGTGTGGTCAGCTTCCTTATTCTAGTCTGCTTAACCTTTGTGTCCAGGAGGGATGAGGAAGGAGTGCAGATGACAGCCCAGCAGGTGTTTGAGGAGTTTATTTGTCAGCGTCTCATGCAAGGCTATCAAATTATTGTGCAATCCAAACCACAGAAACCGGCCCCAGCCGTGCCACCCCCGCTCAGCAGCAGTCCCCTCTACAGTCGAGGTGAGTGACCTGGGCTTGACAAGTCAGGCTTTTGTCTTTCCTTCTGCCGGTCCCAGTAACCTCGAATTAAGCACATCCACCAGTTCCTCAACACTTTATGCTGGCTGTTCTCTGGTGGTTCTGGCAAGGGAAGTTCTAAATAGGTGGTATACGAATCCCAAGTGCTCTTCTTTGCTTGTGATATCAGCAAATCTTAACTGTAAGAGCAAGAGGCTCATTGTGCAACTGTTCCCTAAAAATGTGGCCTGAAAGATGGATTTTAGCTTGTCCTGAGTTCAGAAGCCCACTTCTGGACTCCAGTTGTGGAGTCTCTTTCTATAGGCACAGTGTGTTGATTAAGTTCTGAGTACTGCAGTAAGCTGAAAGGGTTTTGTTTTTTACAACTAGGTCTTGTGTCAAGAAATAGACCTGAGGAAGAGGATCAGTACTGGCTGAGTATGGGCCGTACTTTCCACAAAGTCACCTTAAAAGACAAAATAATTACTGTGACTCGGTACCTGCCAAAGTGAGTATCTCTCTGGTTGAGCAGTTTGCTGTCAGTGTTCAGATGAACATTCTTTTTCAACTCTCTGTGCTTGCTTGAAAGAACACACTGTAGAACCTTCTGCCTTTTTAGGAGAAGAAAGAGAAACACCAGTATCAATAATACTGAAATTAATGCTTGTGTTTGATCTTTTAGGTACCCATATGAATCTGCTCAGATAAACTACACCTACAGCTTATGTCCCTCACACTCTGACTCAGAATTTGTCTCTTGCTGGGTAGAATTTTCCCATGAGAGACTAGAAGAGTACAAGTGGAATTACTTGGATCAGTACATCTGCTCTGCTGGCTCAGAGGATTTTAGGTGAGAGCTCCTTTTCCATCCAGACTGTTCTGTGTCCTAATTGCCTCTTTTCCTTTTTGACCTAAAATTTCATCACTGAGTTCAACCCATGAATGCTCAGTACTCCAGGGAGAATATCTGGCCTGCTTTCACTGTCAGCTCCCAGCAGCTGTTGCCTTGTAGGAACCTTGCTCTCTGTTGCTGGTGCATAATCTGACCTTTGATACAGACTCTTGATCACAAAATTCAGCATGAACTTCTGTTTTCCTCTCCTACACATGCAAAGAAATAAGATGGCATTTTGTACCACACAGATGCTTTTCTTGGCTTCTTACTGATTTCTGGATCTGACTCAAAACTTTGATTTATTTTGAAGCTGTTGCAGGTTTGCTTGAGTGCTGGGCTTGACTGCAGTCCTACTCCTAAGCTGTGGAGCAAGTGCTTACCAGAAATGTGGAATACCTCCACTACTATCAATAGCTTTTTTAGTACATTCTCTCCACATAACCAATCTTTATCCTGTTTTCTTTTCACGTCTTAGTCAAAATACCTCCTACGCTAATGTGCACCTTGAAAATTCCTTTTCGCTTGCATGTTTTTAGAGAAAAAGTCTTTGGGGCCTATCTTTTACAGAAAGGAAAGCGTATCTCTATGTGACAATTACTCTGAGCATAGCCTTGTTGCCAGTGATACTCAAATTGCTGACCTTTCTTTTGCACACGTGCTTGTTCTGACTCAGGGATAGCAGCAAGGTGGTCGCTGCACTCACTGAAATGTGCAGCAGGTAAATTTGTACTTGAGATTCTGGAAAACCCTTCCAAGGAAACGGCTGAACTCTGTCCTGTCTTCCACATTCCTGCAGCCTTATCGAGTCCCTGAAGTTCTGGAGGACACGGTTCCTGCTGCTGCCCGCCTGCATCAGCGCCACCAAGCGCATCATGGAGGGGGAGGCGCACTGCGACGTGTACGGCGACAAGCCCCGCTCCGACGAGGAGGAGTGGCAGCTCCTCGATGGCTTCATCCGCTTCGTGGAGGGCTTGAACCGCATCCGCCGCCGCCACCGCTCCGATCGAATGATCCGGGTGAGTCCCCAGCCCTCGCTGAGGCTGGGTGTGACCTGAGCCGCTAAAGACCCGAGTTCCTCCCAGGCAGGCTGGGGCACTAGTGCCTGTGTCCGCGTAATCCATCCCAAAAGGACAGTGCTGACCCGTGTGCTGCGTCAGCATTCAAACAGTGAGGCCTTGGTAACAGCTTTGAGGAGATTTACCTGGGATGAGCATCCTGTGCTGCTGTGACTGGAACCAGGCTCAGGACAGTTCTTGCTCCAGGACAAGCCAGGCTTTTCTGCACAGCAGAGCCATATCTTAGCCTGGCAATGCTCTGTTTTATACCTTGGCCAGTCTTTTCTTACCCACGAGCATGATGCCTCCTCTTAGCAGGTGTGCTCTGCTTTGTGCTGCAGGTGGGCTTAGCCTGGCTGCACCTCTCTGTCTTGTGATGCAGACAATTGATCAAAGGGGTCTGACATAGCTAAGCTGGTCACTTCTGGGTTAACTTGGGTTGGTTCTGTGCTGCAGATTCAGGAGAAGGATTGAGAAAAGAGAACCATAGGAGTGAATTTTTGGTAAGCAGTAGTTTTAAGAGGCTAATGAGAAACTGGCTAATGTGTATTAAATTCTCTTCCCATTCACACACTAAATGGGGTAATTTACTTCAAAGCAAATTCACCTTTTCCAGAAAAACAAACATTTTATTTTCAGAATAGCATCCACACAAGACACTAGGCTATTCCACTTCTTGTGTACCAATAGTTTGACTCCCTTTTTAAAGTGTATTTAATAAAGCCCCGCTGATATGAGGTGTTGTGTTCTTGCTTACTAGTTAAGCCTAGCTTGACTAAGACTGTGCTCCCATTTTTTCTTTGTTAGAAAGGGTCTGCCATGAAAGGCTTGCAGATTGCTGGTCCAATTCCCACTCATTCTCTGGAGCAGTCTGGGCCTCCCATTGGGAAAAAAGGAACCTCAGCACTCTCAGCTCTGCTGCAGATGGAAGCCAGTCAGAAGTGAGTCTCTACAGGCTATGTGAAGAGCCTAGAACACCCTTCCTACATATTGCACCTAGGCTGGCTAAAGCACATTTGGGGAACTTTGCCTCATGTTGTGTTAAATACATAGGAGATTAATATTTTTATTCCTAAGTTAGTATTACACATGCATAATAAAACTGAGTTCAAGGGTCCATGTTGTTCGTGGGGAGTAAAATGTACTTAGGGAATGCTGGATCTGTGCTTCAGTGTGTGGGATAGCAAATATCTGAAAATACAGCTGTACCCCTCTGCAACAGTTGCCTTTGGGGGGAAGCTGACACAAAGTATGTTTGAATAAGCTCTGTATTCCTTCCTTATTTTTTAGGACGCTGGGGGAGCAGCAAGCAGCAATGCTTTCTGGGAAGAGCTCTGGGCAGCCTTCGGAGAGTGGGAACATTGCGATCACACCCACCTATATGGACAGCCCTCGGAAGGTAAAGACTTCCTGGTCTTTCTTTAGCTGCTGTTTCTACATAAGAGTTCCTCCAATAATCAAAGATTATTTCTCTGAGCACTTGGCTACATCATACCACATCTTACTCTCTAATCCAGTAAGGGCTCATCCTGTACTGGCCTTTGTGTGCAAGGGCAGAGGAATTCAGTTCGGTAAGTGTGACAATGATATGGAATCCCTGGGATGCCATCTCAGTGTCTTGCTGATCTAAGTGCTGTTTGCTAATTAGTGCATTTCCTTTGCTGGTAGCACATTTCATTTCAGTCATGGCTTGACTGTCAGATGTAGTAGTACAATGCTGTCTGCATCTGTGTGCAGGCTGTCTTGGAGAGCAAAATCAGCCTTTATATTGTGACTATGTGAACACTGAGTGGAATTTTAACAGCAGGAACTTGAGTCTCTTGCCTCCACTTAGAGGAGGGGATGTGTTTGTGAGAAGTGATTCAGATGTTATTCCTTCACTGGCTGGACTCCAGGCTGGAGAAGGTGGTCTTCCTGGAGCTCTCTTCAGACAATTAAAAGACTGTGCTATCCCTCAGCCTGTCAACTGTCCTGTGAAAGCCAGGAGAGCAGGAACTCTGCCTCCAAGTCCAACCAGAAATACTCGATTATTTTTCTGTGTTCTGGCATGAAGGTCTTTCAACAGAAGTAGCAAGGAACTGAATAAAGATAGAGGATTTAAATGTGACCTGTCTTTGGGTTCAACACTTCAAATACTGGAAAGAAAAAGTTCTCAGATTCACCACTATCAACCAATTCTTTCAGCATTTTTCTCTTAGCATCTAAATGTTTCTACATCTACTGTTTTGTGCCACCACCAGGAACAAGTATTGTGTTATCCTGGAGACCTAGATATTGAAAGTTGAAGTGATAGAGTAACTGTGATCATCTCACTACTAGACACTTACTTGTAGTATTAGTGTTTGGAGAACACAGATTAGAGTCTGGAACAGGATGTGCTAGACCTGGAAATAGTAGGTGCTCAAACTGACTTGAGGCGTGTTTGCAAACTTCCATATCATAATTCAGGCTTTGCATTCTCCTCTAATACCATTTTGAAAAATCAGCTTTCTTCTTTAAATACAGGAATCTTAAATGTCCCTTTCTACCAGTAAAACTGGTGAAAATTCCGTGTGAAATGCAGGAGAGAAGAACGTTGTGTCCAGTTGTTCTGTGTGGCAAAGGGGAGAAAAGGCAAAACAGGCTTCCCTAGCAGTGGCACAGGAGTGTGCTGGGACCAAATGAGCAGACTTTGTGCTACCAGAAAATGCCATCTTGAGTAATGCTGAAAGTAGTGTTCAAAAGCCTCTCTGGAAGGCTGGCTGGAGACTCTGGAAGAGTGTGTGGTCAATTGAAAGCCTTTCATGCTGCAGCAGTAAACACTTCTGTAAATATTTACACAGGGACTGGGAGATAAACAATTGGAATCTCCTAATTGATGGCTCATGCCTTTTGGAAAGATGCCAGTGGACAGGCAGTGTTGTGCTCACTTGGGAAGAGCAGCAAGCGTGTGCCTCGTGCCTGCAGGGCTCCCCAGCACAGGGAAGTCTGGCTTTCCACACACTTGAAGCCAGAGAACTGACAAATTGTCACAGCTGTGAGCTCTGCCCCCAGCCAAGGGAGCAAGTGCTTTTCTAGGATGCTCCTCAGTGCTGGAGTTATTCCAGACCAAAACTGAGCCACTGGCTTCACTTTACTCTGTTTCAGAGTGGAATTGACAAGTTACTTCAGCCAGTTACTGGGCAACACAGTGTGGTTTTAACCCAGTGAGTTTGCTTGATCCATGATCTCTTTGGGAAGTCTTTGCCCTCATGGATCCAGGCTCTGCCTCTGCACTGTGTAAATTGCCAGTCAGGTAACCCTGGCATTGATTCTTTCCAGAAAGTGTTTTATATGTACATACCAAGGCAAGCATCATCTTAATTGCAGGCTAGACAAAAATATTTTGCTGAGGGAACAGAATAAGGAATTGCAAATAGGGAATGAAAATCTAGTTGAGTTCCACTG
This sequence comes from Machaerirhynchus nigripectus, assembly GCA_013397975.1. NCBI lineage: Eukaryota > Metazoa > Chordata > Aves > Passeriformes > Dicruridae > Machaerirhynchus > Machaerirhynchus nigripectus. The sequence continues at coordinate 540,428 of VZRQ01003998.1, read as the reverse complement.
CATTGTCTTATATGATAAGAGAATCTTGACACATCTTTGAATAGCAGCTGGGGATAAATTCACCAGGGCTTGTAAGTAGGCAGGAACATAGCACAGGCAGTATCTGTTTAATTTTGCATGAAGTATTAAACACAGTGTTGGAAGGATCTTTGTGATGAATTTTTCTTCCCTTTTCTTTGCACCATACCAGACCATACCTTAAGAGGAAGAGTGCACTTTTGAAAAGAGCTCCTTTGCCTGTCCCTCTTTATCATTTGAATGTCTAACAGACTAGAAAAAAAGCCCTGTCCTTCTTTGGATATTTGTCATTACACCTGTGGTTTCTGTATTTCAGTTTTGTATTTGGGATGGAAGCCCCCATACTTCAGAACTCAAGACTTTCTCCTTTGAAGTATGGAGGGAAGGCTGCAGTTTCAATTGGCTTCTGATCAGTGTGGGTTTAAAAATTTTGGGAAAGCATCTGTGCCAAGGAAGAGCTATGTCTTGTTACAGAGAGAGAAAGTAAGGATATGTGTGTGAATAATTCCTGATACTGCGCATTCTGCTGCATCTGACTTTCTGGGTCTGGGATTTGCATTCTCCTCCTACCTTCTCTCTGTGGTCATTTCGTACTTGCACAAACTTGTATTTGCTTTTCTTCAACTCCCTGTTCCTGTTACTGTTGCCATTAATGGGCCTACTTCCTCTGATGCCTTCAGGATGGGGCCTTCTTTATGGATTTTGTTCGCAGCCCACGCACAGCTTCAACCTTCTACTCACAGGTTAGTTTTGTATGGGTTGTTGTCATCTCTGGCTTTTGGATTGAGGTGATGGACAGCATTTGTGTCCTGAGCTTGCCATGCTAGGAACCTCTATTAGTTTCCAGATGCTCTCGTTGAGAGTGAGATGCACAGCATTGGCAGGACAAAGTGGCAGATGCAACCATTTATTTCACCATTCAGTGGTTGTGCTGTGTCTTGGATGTTCATGTGCCCTGTCTCACTATCCTTTGCAGTACTGTGTTATAAACTACTAAAGCTGTTCTTTTTCAGTAAGTGCTTGTTTTCCATCTTTCCTCACTGAACAAAATGGCAACAGCTCACTTGTGTGGTTCTTGGCTAAATTTCTTCTGTGGTGTTTGATTGACAGGTGACTCTGGAGATATCCAAATCATGTCCTTGGATTCCTAAACAACTGAGGCTGAAAATATTAGTATCATCTTGGTTTAAAAGAGTCATTGTGACAGAAGTTGTTTGTCCACTTAACACCAGTTAGGAATCAGCAGTAACGCAGTGTGCCCATAGAAAATGCTGCTGGTTGAAGTGAGCTCTGAGGAGGAAGAGTGGCTTTTGCTGGCTGTGGGCACTGTAGAGTTGACCCTGGAGCATCTGCTGTTTTTAGCTGCCCAAAAAGGGATATCTGCCATTAGAGATTTTTGGGATGTGAGAAATGGCATAAATAAAGGACTCCTGGCTGTCAGACCTAAGTCAAGCTACCAGCTTTGTGATTTTTAGCTGTGTATGTGTTTGTGGATTCATCACTGCAGAGCAGCCCCCATATTTACACCAGCTTGAGTTAGAGTTACTCTGCCATTCGTGTTCTCTCCCCCACCTCTCCAGCTTTTATATAATGTGTCTTTACTAAACCATACGTGTTAATGACAGATGGCAGTTACAGCCTGTACTTAGCTGTATCCTTCAGCATTCATGCTCTTTCTGAAATGATTTAATGTTAATTTTGTGAACTATTCAGTCTACCATTGGAATAGTGAGAGTGTTCCTGCAGGAGGAAAGTGTTCCTGCAGGAGGAAAGTGTTCCTGTTGTCTTGGCGACATAGGTGTGGGTGGGTGCCAACCAGCCTTCTCATACTGCCCTGAGAAAGGAGGGAAGATGAGCGGATTTTTTTGAGCATTATGAAACTTGAATTCATGTGATACATTTGCATGTTTTTTTTGAGAGTTAGACTTGAAACTGTATTTGCTAAATACTTACTACCTTCCCATAGTGATTAAGTGTCCTGTTCTGTCTATTGCATGCTTATAATCATAGTTATTCACTTGGGTTGAAAATGTCAGGTTTGGACTGGTATTGCTGGTTTGCCAGTAGTTCTCTCAACACAGTTGTTGCTGGGTTGGTAATCCTCATCTGTATTTGGGTCTGAATTTGTTGTTTGTCAGGAGCTCTGTAGTGATGACAAAATAAGACTGAATTTATCCCTTCTGCAAATGCTTGTGCTTCCTTAGAGTATTGCTTGTTGTTGACTAACGGGCTGAGACACAGATGATGTGGGGAGGGGAGAAAATAGGAAATGGATTACATTACGAATTTCATAGAGATGTTGCTGTGTTTACTCCTCACAGGTCTCTATCGATCAGTCAGTTCCCGCAACCTCAGATGGTAACACGTTGATAACCACGGGGCAGGTCCCTGATAGGGGCAGCACCCAGGCCCTGGGAAGCACCCAGAATGTTGCAGATCTGGGATTCAACACAGCTGGTGCTGCAGAGGCCAGGTAGGAAAGGCACAGCAGTGCTGTACTGCAGAGCTGTTCAGTTACAGCCCCTTTCTGGTGTCAGGGAATGGGCACTTAAACAGGAACCTGGGAACACGCTGTGCTGTGCCTGTCAGCATGAGGAGGCACCGGTCAGGAGACCTTACTGCAGCATTTCCACGTGCAGAGAGAGTGGTAGTAAAATAAGCCCTGCAACCCAGTTTTCCAGATTTAAATGAACACAAGGCCTGATTTTTCCACCCACAAGAAAGGCTTCATTCTTCAAGAAATGAAGAAATTCCATTTCTGAAATCTGCTGGTAGGAAACCAGGCTTTGAATTGACATCTTCAATCTGTTTTGGCAAGGGGGACCCTGCAGGTCTAATTGGATCAAGTAGGTTGATTAAATCCAAGAGGTTCTAGCCTGGAAGTGAGACACTGGGGAGGAAGCAATGTTGAAAATAAACTTTATTAGCACCTGTTTCCTGTGGTTGTATATTACAGTAAAAAAAAGTTAGCCAACTTCAAAATGTTTGCTCTCAATTGCTCCTGAGTATGGCTGTATGTGATATAGTGTGCATTGGGTCCATATAGCAATGTCCTGGTGACCGCAGGGGGAAATACACATCTGATGCTTTTAGTTGTCCTTCTTGAGATGAAAAAGGAAATAAATGTGGCAAAGTCATTGTTGAGAGAGCAATTTTCCTAAATGTACATATTTGAACAAATCTGGAAGCTTGCTTGACTTTTGAATGTGTTTCTGTTTACTGCCCAGCTCTCAGCAGTATTCGACAAGTGCTCTGACTTCCTCCTCCACTTTGGTAGAGATTCTTGAAGCCATGAAACACCCCACGTAAGTTTTAATATAAATGTGCTTAACATCTGATGAGATGTTTTGTAAAGAGGACATGAGAAGTGGAGTCACTCAAAGGAGAGCCTCATGTCAGCTGTATAGAAGGGTTTTAAACTTCCTTTTGTGATTCAGTTCCAGACTCTCTAATAAGGAATTTTATAGAAATTGAGGTACGAGCAAATGCTTAATTGTTAGAGTCCCAGAACCTTGTCAAATCAAGAATTCCCAGTAAGTCACTAAAGTGCTGTCAGTGTCAACTCTTCATCTTGTTACCAAAAGCGAATGATACATCACTCCAGGGGCCTTGTGCATTTCCTGTCCTGTATTTTATCTTCCCCCCGCTATTTTTATTTCCCCCAGCAATGATTTTTGTCTTTGTATTTAAAAGAGCTCTCAATCAGCCTGTGTTAACACACGTGACTTGCTGTGATTCAGCACAGGGATCCAGCTGCTCTCTGAACAGAAGGGCCTCTCCCCATACTGCTTCATCAGCGCAGAAGTTGTGCACTGGCTGGTGAATAATGTGGAAGGGGTGCAAACCCAGGCCATGGCCATTGACATAATGCAGGTAAGGAAACTATCCAGGGGCATATGGAGGGCCAGAAATGCCTCACTCTGTGAAGAAAGTAAAGTTCTAGAGCAAAGCATAGCAATAATTTCTGTTACTTATTAAAATCCTCTTATGGATGAGTTGTGAAAGCAGTGCTCGACAGAATATGAGGTATGACATTTTTGGGATTCCCTATCACAAAACAGCAACATATTCTTCAGTAGTAATATGTATTTTTTTTTACTTACATGATGATGGTTCTGTTTATAATCTCCAGTTAGCTGGTACTCTGCATTGTGTTGGAATTGAGGCACTAGGCTGTGATTTGGTTTTCCTTTCTAGCAATTAGTTAATAAAGTTGTAATAAAACCAGCATATGACCTTTCTGTTATGGATGCTGAAGCAGACACACTTCATGCAGGAACACTGCTTGTATTCATCAAGGTATTTATCTGTATTGGACTGTGTCAGAGGCAGAAGGTTGGAGATGTTCTGGAGTTCATTCCTCTGCTGAGATCCCTTATCAATTAACAGAGAATTTAGAATGTTTCCAAACTCTTACCTTCTATAAATCCATCTGTAAAACCAGAGCAGGGTAGGGGAGGAAGACAGACATCTGTGGAAAGGTCAAACACAATTTCTCAGGGAGATAAGAAATTGCTACATTTACTGAATATCAAGAGATAACTTTGCTGATATTCTTGTTAGGCACACACCTGGACAAAAAGATGTCAAGAAAAAGAAAATTATTTCCTAATGTTCTGTAGAAATCTTTTTATCTAATTGGAAGAGTGATTTCATTTTTATCATGTTTGCTCTGTTCTTTCTTTTCTTGTTCAGAAAATGTTAGAGGAGCAGCTTATTGTCCATGCATCTGGAGAAGCTTTACGAACCTTTATTTATGGCTTTTATTTTTACAAGATTGTTGTGGACAAAGAACCAGACCGAGGTCAGCATTGTTATTACGAGACTTTCTTCACTATCCCTTTGCATAATCACTAGGCTGTTCTTGATTCTTAGGGGTGCTGCAGCAGGAATGCATTTTGGGAGCAACCAAAACCACTGATCTCAAGAGAGTCTGAGAAATTTGGCCTTTTTAGTTAAAAAAAAAAAAAAAAGAATTGCAGAAAACATAAAGTAATTTTTATCCTGCCTCTTTTTCATCAAGAACTACTTTTCTCTCTGAGTCTTGAGCACTTGTTTCTAACTGGAATTGCCCTTCCCCTTGTGCAGTGGGGCTGCAGCAGCCTGCCATGTGGCACACGGCTGCCATGGATGACTTCTCCGCCTTCCAGAGGAAATGGTTTGAGGTGGCCTTTGTGGCAGAAGAGCTCCTGCACTCAGAAATCCCGGCGTTCTTCCTGCCCTGGCTGCCCAGCCGCCCAGCCTCCTATGCAAGTAGGCACAGTTCCTTTAGCCGCAGTTTCGGAGGACGGAGCCAGGCAGCTGCACTCTTAGGTAGATGCACAGCACAGGTGACAGCTGGGGAAGTTCAAGGGGATAGTTTGAAAGGGAAGAGCAGCCAGCCAAGGGTATGATCTCACGTGGACCAGCAATAGAGCTGCAAATTTCATGCTGGCCTTACAGTGTCTTGCACGTGGACTCATTCTCTATGCTGGAGGTGTGTTTCACTGGCTGGGCAGGTAACTTTTACTTCAGAGTACTGGAATACAATAAGAAGTATTTCTTAAAATAGTCCTTCTTCCTGAACCTCTAGAATTTGGGGAGGAAGATACTTTGTCTCCTTGCAGATGCAGAGCGACTCTTCACAACCTGTAAGGAGTATGGGGGGATAAGTTGTGAGAACAACAAAGAAACCAAACTGTTCTTAAAATTACATGTCTAATTGCTTCCTAGGGGCAAAAGCCACAGTGAGGTCCAGATGTGTTAAAAGTTTTCTTGATGTGCTGGAGGCTATTTAGCTAATCTGAACCAGACTCCTTACATTAATAAGTCTGTGAAGCCCAGCTGCAGATGATCCCTGTGGTATGAAAGCAGCAGGAAGATCTTGCTGCTGGGCAAGATACCATTAGTATCTAATGTTCTCTACCGTGTGGAGAATAACACTGCCTCTAGCAGCCCGTGAAACACATTGGCTGTGACTGACCCTGTTGCTTTGTCAGCTTGTTGCATTTGCAGGCCAGCCTGAGTCACTTGCTTTTGTTCCTCTTTCCTTGTTTAAGAGAAAAATCATCGCTATGGAACTGCAACTTCAGGTTTATTTAGATGCATCTGTTAAAGGCCTAGCAATTAAGGATAAAATGAAAAATTTTGCTCTTCTCCTGTTGTGTATGTTTGACCTTCTGAAGAGAAGTGCCTTACTGCTGGTGTAGTATCTTCTAAACCTGAAGTCACAGTAATCCTTGTGTATTTCTGAGAGCCTTGTTTGAAGAGGAACAGCATCAGAAATGGGAAAGCATTTAGGATAGCAAGTCTAAACTAATGGGTAATTCCATGAAGCCAACATATGCGGGTTATTTTCCCTGTCACACAGTAAATCTGTTGCCTTGGCTGGTATCCAGCCTCATTAGCTCAGTGGCTGGCCAGAGCTGAAGCCTGAATGTAGGCTGGCATGAAAGTATTGTGGAGGTTGGAGGCACTTGGGCCAGATCCTGTTCGTGGTTTGATCTCTTAGTCACTAGTTAGCCTGAGAAAACCAGTTCACGTTCCTCTGTCTGTGCTCTGTTGAGAGGTGAGAATACTGAGACTCAGCAAGCCTGCACCCATGGGGATGAGTAGAAGTGTGCCTCAGTGTCCCCCTCACCTTGCATTTAACACCAACCAGGAGAAGAGTGTTTTCCTGCAGCATGTGGAGTATTACACACCTGAATAGCTCTCCTTTTTCTTTTCAGCTGGGATTATGTCCATTTTACTATTTAACTCATTTGCAGCCCTTGAATGAGTGATAAATGCCTTCAGATTCCAGACTCTCATGCAGTCTGGATTTTCCAGGAATTATAGTTTCTAGTAGAAAAATTGGCCATGGAAGTTTTTTCTTACAAAGGAACTGATTTAAATGATGTTTCTGTGCTGTCCCTCTTCTAAACAGTACTCAAAAAAAAAACCTTGAGCAGTTCATCTGAGGCAAAGAGCTTTACTAAACCCAGATGACCCCTGGTCCACGTGACTTCATTTGTTCCTCTCTTGGTCTTGATTTGGTTGTGGTTTTTATTTCTTCCCCTCCCCACCTTCCCTAAATGTCAGGCTGTGACATAAAATTGCATGCAAGCATTGGGAGCTCTGGAACAAGCTCCTTGTATCTCTCAAATCTTTATCCCTCCCAATTCCCCAATCACTTGCCCAGTGACTGTCCCCTTTCCCTTCCCAGTGGAAGTCTGACCTGTGACACAGCTAATCTTGTCCCGTTGATTTATAGCAATGCATGCACTAGCAATTGTAGTCATATATGTGATGGAGTCTGTGACTGGAGAACAACCTGCCTGCTCCTCTCTGATTTGTTTAGTAAATCGTTAGTTAAATACTCAATAGTACAAGACAATTGGGAAGCAGGTGAGTCCTCTTAAAGTCTGACCTATGGAAGCCAGAGTTTGTTTTATTTAAACAAGTTGGTTTTAATCAGAAGCTTCTGAATTCAGACACATGGACATTTCTCATCAGTGTATTTTTTATTAGCTCACCTGGTTGGACTGTGTTCCTCTGGTTTTTCCTGTGAGCTATAGCTGCAGACAAGGCAGAGAGAGACAGTCCAGCCCTAGCAGGGAGTCTGCACTCTCTGGGAAAAGGAACAGTCTCAGGGAGCTCATTCTTCACAGTGTGCTAGTTTGGGCACACTGGGCTGTGGTGTTATCACTGACCTCTTGGCTAATGACCAACACCTACCTGACTGAGCTGCTTTGGTTTCACAGCTTCCAGGGTGCTCTTTTCCAACACACTTTGTTACAAATTTGGCACCATAACCTCCTGACCACAAGCATTGTATTCACAATATCCCAAAGGAGCCAGAAAAAGAAACTCTTAAGGTGTTGCTCTGTCTGACAATACCAGATCAACTCATAAATCGCAGATTACACATTTCCCAAAGACAAAAATAGGTCTTATTTATGAAACAAAACTGGGTGATGTTCTTTCATTTTTGTTGTGGTTTTTTTTTTTTCATGTTCTATGCTGCAGTAATAGCAATATAAAGGATTTCCTTATAACCTTGAAAATGCCTCCAGTTAACTTGCAGTAGAAGTAAAGGTGGGAACTTTCCATCTACCTTGAGGAAAGATTTCAAATTTTTTTTTAAAAACCATCAAACCATCAAATTATAAGATGGTTTAAAAGCTGATTATAAATTATAAATATATAAATTATAAATTATTTAAAAGCATCTACATCAGCAAGAAGTAACAACACCCATGCCTCATGCATGCAATAATAAAAAAGACAAAAGCTTTCCCATAGAAGCCTTGCAGCCCATTGTTTTAGGTCAATTTTTAACATTAGGAAAATGTTAAATTATGTATTTGTCTAAAGAAAAGTTGAAAGTGATGATGTGTTTCATAGCAGGACTTTGGTCTCCAAGTCAGGAGATCTGGGTTCTGTCCCCGGCCTTGCAGTCTTCTGTGTGACACCAGCCAGGTCACTTCCACTGCTGTGCTTCTCTTCATCTCTTGCCTAATACCCGAGGGTTTCTGTCACCAGGATGCTGGGGTGTGGGGCACAAAGGGAGCTGGATCTTGGGCACTATCCCACCACTAAATGCAAAGCACTAAGAGGTATTGCAGTGGTCAGAATGCTGCTGCATGTCTTGGCTGACTCTTCGTGCTTCTACAGAAAGTGTTGGATGTGCACTTTTAACGATGCAGTCATGTGGGATATTGATACGGGATTAAAGAAGCAAGAAGTTTAACTTCTAATGTCCGTTAGCTGTGGAAAGTCCTGGAATGCTCCTGCCCTGTGTAACAGCACTCTGTTGTGACTTCTGGTGGAGGCATATAGAAATATTTGGAATGCTTTGCGCATGAAGAAGCTGGTGTTATCTAGCCACGTTTAATTATGGCACCAGTTGCCTGTTGCTTAACTGCTGGACTCTTGGTTCTCTCTCCTTATTGCAGCTGAAATGTCTTTTGACTGCTTGGGGAGGTGATTCTGTAGCACATACCCCAGACACGAGAAATACTTCAGGATTTTTGTCTTTTGTCATCTGGATGAGCGGCATTCTGGGACTATTCTGCTAGCCCAAAAATATCTTGGGAGGAATGGGAGGACAAATTAATTTCAAATGGCTTATCTTGGTTCTTCTGTTTTCTTCATCCTGTCTCCCACCGTCTCTTTAATGCCCCTTCTAAACACCCCTGTCCCTTGGCTGCACAGCTGCCACAGTGCCCGAGCAGCGCACAGTGACGCTGGACGTGGATGTGAACAACCGCACGGACCGGCTGGAGTGGTGCAGTTGTTATTACCATGGCAATTTCTCCCTCAATGCTGCCTTTGAAATCAAGTTACACTGGATGGCAGTGACTGCAGCTGTTCTTTTTGAGATGGTGAGATCCTGGGGTTCTGGACAGCCACAGAAATGCCTGTCTGGCCTCTGTATCCCTTAGACAACTGGGGACATTGTATTAGGAAGTATTAGGGAGAGAGACAGTGGCTTGCATCTGCCCTTATTTCCATAAGTAATTTTCCTGGTGGCTGTTAGCGTTGCTGCATCTGGTCAGCATTTATCACACCATCTATAGTCATTCTGTCTGCAGGAGAGTGTTCTGCTTTTAGTGGGTTTTATGCACAGAATGGAGAGATCAGCACAGGTCAAGGTGATACATTTAAGTCCCCCTTAGGCAAATTTTAAGCCCTGAGCCAGATCTTTGGAAAAAAATCTGTTTCACATTACATTCCTTCTATCCCCAAGCCTTAAAACTTTAAATCTCAGTGGAATTGCTTTCATAACAGGGCTTTTCCAGGCAATGTGTTCTTCCTGTTCAGCAACGTTTTAGGATTCTTTTTAGCTTGCTGAAAACATTTTTAATTGAAAACATGTCACTTTTTAATTTTCAGATTAAATTTTTAGGTTTGATTTTTAGATTTTTGGTCTTCCCTAGTGTAGCTTCTGTAAAACTCAAATTATTTAACATCAGATTTTACCCCACCCAGCCAGACAGCACTAGGTAGTTGGTTTTGCTTTTATTTAAAATCGATTGCACTGTTCCAGTAAAGCAGGAGCCACTGGTGATAAGTAGGCTGAATCAATTCCTGAAAAATGTCCTATTTTAAAGTGCTTTCTGATTGATGGGGCACTTCATAAAAGGAAAGTCTGATGTCTTGTGCTTGTACTGCTTTGCTTGCAAGGACGTTGGTGTGCTTGCCATGCAGAGCAAGCTGAGCCTTTGGAGAATTGAGCATGTCTGATCTATTCTTGGGGAATGAGTTGCTCTTAGGCACATAAGTGCCCTTCGTCAGTTGGCATATGTGCTATGATTCATTGTTTGATTTTCTTCTCAGGTTCAGGGTTGGCATCGGAAAGCCACCTCCTGTGGGTTCCTGCTAGTCCCAGTCCTGGAAGGCCCCTTTGCTTTGCCCAGTTACTTGTACGGGGACCCACTTCGAGCTCAGTTGTTCATCCCACTCAACGTGAGCTGCTTGCTGAAGGAGGGGAGCGAGCATTTGTTTGATGGTAAGAAATGCACTTTCTTTTACCCCTCGGGATACTTTGTGCAAACAGGTCACTGCTGGCATGTAGCTGACATAAAGAAGCTCATTTACAAGCCAGCTTTAGGGGGCTGAAGGAGCTGTTTTTACAGGTCAGCAACCCCCTTGGGAAGGAGGTGCTGGAGGAAGCTGTGCTGGCAGGCTGATTGCATGTGGGGTAGGTGGGCAGCAGGAAGCACCAACACACAGGAAAGGTGGTCTCACCTGTGATGCTTAACCTGCACACCCTTACAGAGCCCATAGCAAGTAGCTGGTGTGTTTGATAGACCCTTGTGTCCGTTTTGCTGGTAGACCCACAGCTGCTCTGCATTTGTGTCCTGCATTTGTTTATTCTCCCCTTCCCTAAGACTGGGCTTTTACCACTGCCATCCTTTCTTTTGTTGTTGCCATGGTTACTTTAATGGTTACAGTGTTTGCACATGAGATTAAGCACAAGAAACTGCAATCTCCTTTTCTGCAATGTGACCTCACCCTTTCCAGTGAGCTGTTGTAGTAAATCTCAGGTGGAAGCTCAAAGATCAGACAACTGTACCCATGCAGAGAAGGGCAAAATTGCATCATGAGAAGGGACAATTAGCAAAAGGCTCCATTTTAAAATAGTAAATATGATATTTTCATTAGCGCTTGACTCAGTGTTCAGGTGTAACTGTAGAATGAATGTGACAAATCCATATGCTATGAGGTCACTATAGCCCCATTGACTGAATTAAGTATTTTCAGAGCACTCTTGTGATACACAGCAGCCCACTCTTCTTCCTTGCCCCCTCCCACACCCCCTTTATGTTCCTCTCCTTCCTCTCAAGAGACACAAATAATAAATTCAGGGATGAATCTGCTACTAGAGTGTACAAGACACATCTCTAAGAGACAGCTGACAGGAAAAAATGTGACTGAAAGAAATGGCTAGGGAAAAAAAAAAGAGTACACGGAAGCCTCCTAAGGAAAACTGAAGTCTTGAAAAGGAAGGTAATAAAGTAGCTTTATTAGCTAATTGTTACCTTTTTGTTTGTTTCAGGCTTTGAACCAGAAACATACTGGGACCGAATGCATCTGCTCCAGGAAGCAATAGCACACAGGTATGTCTGCAGTGGAGTGGAGTGACCAAACAGTTCCTGTCTCCCTGGATAATGTGGGATGAAGGCCTGTGCTGAACAGTCACTCCTGAGTCACTTGGGTTCTGTGCTGTCTGCCTGTCTGAAGTCTGCTTACAGATTGTTAGACTAAAATACAGCCTCCATGCCTGGAGGTGGTTCTGTGGGATGCAAGGGGCAGCTGTGTAGTGTTTCAGCCCGTTGCTCCTTAGGAGCTATACTCTCCTCCTAGGGAGAGCCTTGCCTTTGGAAAATGCCCATTATTCTAAGTTAGAAGCAGAAAGACTGTAAATAGATTCTTCCAGAGAAGGGACAGTTATTTCCTTCTTGTGTATTTAGCACAGTCTTGAACTGGGTGAGACCTGACGACTGACAATTGAGACTGGGGTGGGAGCTGTACAGAGGGCCCAGTTTAAGAAGGAATTGTTGGAAACTTTGGATAGTATCTAGCCTTATCCCTTTGTGTGACTGAGCTGCTAGTTTCTTTCATGGTGTTGCTGCCAGGGTTTTTTTCATGACAGAGAGGGCTGCCTTTTGTAATGGACTTTAGCCTGGAAATCAGCTTTAATTAGTTTAGAAAGCAGAACAAGAAGTATCCTACAAACAGCAGAGAACTGCCAGGTAAGCTGCTTGAAGTTCTGCATGGAACATTGCACATCATGAAAAAAATAATGTTGCAGCTTGAAACATACCCAGGGAATGTCCGTCTTGACTATTGCTCTTCCGTCCCTTGTGTGCAGCTGCCCCATTTTGTCAGAGACTGCTTGGAGCTGCTGGTCTTGTTTCCAGCTCGAGTCAGGACAGGGAGCAGTGTGGGGTGACAGGCTTTCACACTGTCTGGCAGGGGCAGAGAATATTTGGAGAGGCTCAGTTCTCTTCATCCCTTCTCCTTTTGCCTTCAGGCCATAAGAAAGGGATAGTGAAAGGATTTCCTCTGGTGCCCCTGCCTTTGGCTGAGCAATCCTACCTGGAGTGGTTCATTTTATCTTTCTGTTTTCTTTTCTTTTTTAATTCCCCTTGTCTCTATTTCTTCAGATTTGGATTTGTACAAGATAAATATTCGGCCTCTGCATTCAACTTCCCAGCAGAGAACAAGCCCCAGTATATCCATGTCACAGGTGAGCAATATTTGGGAGGCACTGTGGCAAGGAGGAGGTTATTACAAACAAGAAAACCATATTACATGTGTTTTGTGTTTCATGTCAGTGATATTGGTGCTGTTCTGTCCCTAACCGGATGACAAGTGGGTGTGTCAGACAACACAAACCAGAAAACCAGAGGGGGCAGTATGAAAAGCACAAAGTGTTCCTGCTTATGAATGGTGTTGGTTTGAAATCTTGCTTTACAGTGGCTCTGAAATTTTTCTTTCCAGAAGATGAGGAAATTTTAAAAAATAAGGCAAAGCTGATTCCAAGGTCAATGTAAATAAATGTGTACCCAGAAGCTAGAAGGAGGAAAAGGTGTTGGGATGAGTCAGTGTTCTGTTCTTGTGCTTAAGGTCTTTTGTAGATGCATCTCTACCCATACACACTGTGTGGGAGATAGACCAAGCATTTAGGGTCCGCTTGCTGAGACATGAAAACAATGACAGGAGGACAGCGTTTGGAAAATTGCAGAAGAGAATGGAAATTGATGGGAAGTTGCCACAGCGCTATCTGTCCAGCTAGCTGTCTGACCACACGCGCTGGGCACCCGCCCGCACGGGAGAGGATGACAGAGGCTGCTCGCGGGGCGCGGGAGGGTTGGTGAAGTTAGCCTAACCCACCGGTCGCGTGTAGGAGGTAGAAACGAGGCGGAGGGACTTCTTGGTGGTGGAACAGAAGTTTCCTGAATGACGGTAGGCGCCAAGAAGTGAGGAAAACTGTTGGCGGGGGGACTTTATACCCCTCAGGGTTTTGAATCTTTGTGGGAAAAGGGTACAGAGCCAATGGGGGACAGCGAGGGAAGGGACAAATACCATGGGCCAACAAGGGATTGAGGGATACAGAACCTCTGTGGGAAAAACCAAATACAGGGGGGGAAGGGGGGAGATGGCAGTGGCTAATATGATATAAACTGCCACAATGCACTGCAACAGGAAGTTAGCAAGATTCTGTGCTTGTAAGAGAAAGGCAGATGAAGTGCACTCCCTCCCAGTATTGTAACATACAGGAAGAAGTAGCACCTAAGAAGCAAGGGGGAAAAGTGCACCCCATTTTCTCTTGCTAAAAGGCAATTAAATGAAACTCAGGCCAGTTTCCTTTTCAGAATTTAATGAGTCAGCTACCAGTAGTAGGGACTTAGGTCTGCCTCAAATTAAAGTGCTGTCTGTTTCCTGCAGGGACAGTGTTTTTGCAGCTGCCATATTCCAAGCGGAAGTTTTCTTGCGGGCAGCAGAGGCGCCGGCGCAACTCCACCAGCTCCACCAACCAGAACATGTTCTGTGAGGAGCGCATTGGGTACAACTGGGCCTACAACACCATGCTGACCAAAACCTGGCGCTCCAGTGCCACTGGTGATGAGAAGTTCGCAGACCGGTTGCTGAAAGACTTCACAGACTTTTGCTGGAACAAAGACAGCCGGCTTGTTATGTTCTGGACTGATTGTCTGGACAAGATGCATGCTAGTGCTCCATGAATAGGGTTGTATCTCTTAGGGAGACAGCTTTACCTTGTGGCAAGTGGAAGAGTCTCTCTGTTGGATTCATATTGAGGCTCCAAGAGGACCTGAGCAATATTGCTGTTGATATTCAACAGAATTTGATTAAGTGCTTGGAAAAAAAGAATTTGAGCTCTTGGCTTGCCAGTGTCTATCACCTGACCTCAGCTTGGTTTCAAGTAGCTACAGTCCTTGGTTGCCAAAACTTCAGTTAGAGCAGAGGTAAAGGAGGGAGGTGCAAGTGGTTTTCTAGGGTTTTCTTGGATTCAGCACAGTGTGATGGTATCAGCTTCCTGTCATTGGAAATGATCAGTTGGCATCTGATGTGCCCGGCAGCAGCCTGCCCCTTGCCCTTTCAAGGTGTACCTGATTGTGTGAATATGGAAGATAAGATGTGAGAGATGCTTGTTAAATTTTCATACATGTAAATAAGTACAATGCAGAAAATGAAGTGACCTGATGTTTTGTTGTAACTCCACAGCAACACAGAATTGCTGAGTAAAAGAGAACAATTACCGAAAGAAAATACTGCTTTCTATGTTCAGCTCAAAGTTCAGTGCTGGGGCTTTGTCTTGTAATCACCCAGAATTTCTGTCTTCACATCTGGATCTGGAACAGTGTCACACAGCAAGAGCAGGAAGCCAGTTACTGTCTTGCAAGGCCAGCAACAAAGCCTGAGGAGAAGTCAAGGGCCACTGAATGCAAGTTGCTGCTGAGGATTATGGGCAGGTTTTTAGAATGTGTCTGCATGCGGCAAGAGGAAGATGCCTGCAATCAAGTATGTAGCCTTTGTCTTTGCAGGGCCTTGGCACGAGCTGGTTATTTAAGTACAGGTTTAGCGTGGGTCACAGCCGGCACCCAGCCGTGCTGTGCCTGGGGGCTGCTAGGTCCTGCTGCGAGATGGTTCCTTATTTTTACATATCCTCAAGAAACTGGAGTCAGGGGAGGACTGACACCTTCACAGTGGTGTTCAGGTCTGATTCAAGGCAAATCCTAGCTGCTTCAGTTTTTATCCTCTAAACTGAGTCAGGATGAGTCATCTGCTTTTAGACAGCACCCACGTACAAAAAAGGTGGGTTTGAGCTGCGTGCGTCTTCATTCAGTCGCTCTAAGTGTGTGAAAATTATCAGTGCCTGTCTGATTCCCATTAGCGACTTAAAAATACTCTCTACTATGGAGTGAGCTTGCTGCCATCTATTCTACACCATTCCACATCTATTGTGCACTCCGGCAGTAGCTGTGCACGCGGCGGGTGCTCGGTCGAAGCTGTAACGGGGGCGGGGGTGGGGGTGGAGTGCAGGGGCAGCCCTGGAGCTCCGCCTGGGCGGGGACTTGGAACCCGACGGCGGCCCCGCACCTGACCCCGGAGTGCCCTTGGCGCCGGGAAGCGCTTGGACCGCACGAGGCTACGGTGAGGATGGGGACCGGGACCGGCTGCAGGGACCGGGCCGGCGCCCAGGGACCGTCGCCTCGCCGCGGGAGGAAGGGGACGGGGCTGCCCGCGTGTCCCTGCTCCTTCACTTGGCAGCTATTTAACAGCTTTTTCCCGTTTTGCCCGGCGGGGTGGAGCTGGCCCAAGGGTGGGGTGTTCCCTCGCGGGGAACCGCGCCGGCCTCCTTTTCCCAGGAAAAAGGGCGAGAAACTGCCCCGACGATGGTTTTACATTTTACGGTAACTGCGGTCTGCCCGGGCCTGTCACGTGCCGTTTTGGAGAAAACCGAATTAATTTCACCTGAATGTCTCTGGACTTAGTGTTTTGGTAGTTTTAATCTGTAAACCGTGGATGTAAACCCTAGAGTTAGTCTCCGAGTTTTGGGGAAAGTTTAATATGTCTTTCTGAGCTCAGTTTTCTCAACTGCAAACCTGGTGCGTCTTTAGCTTTTCAGGGCTGCTTTAGGGCTAGTTTTATTTTAAGCGTTTTGAGGTCCTTAGGCTGCTTTTAACAGCACAGTGAATTTCTTTCCTTTTAAAAAAAGAGAAAAGCATACCATAGAAGCTAAAAATAGGAGATAAAGAGTTTTTATCTAACCACAACTTTGTGCATTGCATAGAAAAAGCTTCCAACAGGACATGATGATGAAGCAGTTCATGGCCATGTTAAAGAAGAATGAAAATGAGCATCCCCCACCCACCAAGCTGTTAGATCTAGCAGGACAGCTTTGCCGGGAGCTCCAGAGCTCGTCTCCTAGTCTGGAGAAGCTGGTTGAAGCCATGATGGGATGCAAGAACAAGAGATATTTTCTCACTAACATCCATGTTGTCCGGGCATGTGTGTCCAATCATGTCCGTAATGGGCAACATGATGCAGCCTGCAGGCTCCTGGAGGTAGGGATGTGTTCTTCGGTTCTTCATGGAAACAAAAGGCCATGTTAGAAAAACAGTAGTTAGAGCTGTTAGTGCAGAAGTACCCAAACTGGAGCACATGGAGCGTTTCCATCTGGGTTTCCATCTGGCGTAAGGCAGTGGAAGCTGATAAGTGTGC
This sequence comes from Machaerirhynchus nigripectus, assembly GCA_013397975.1. Taxonomy (NCBI): domain Eukaryota; kingdom Metazoa; phylum Chordata; class Aves; order Passeriformes; family Dicruridae; genus Machaerirhynchus; species Machaerirhynchus nigripectus. The sequence continues at coordinate 523,694 of VZRQ01003998.1, read as the reverse complement.
ATTGTTGACCTGAAACACAGGACAAAGCCTTTGCTACAGGCACTTAGTGGTAATCAGCCAAGGGGAAGAAGGTCACTGGGTGATTATGGGGTTGGTTGTAGCAGGATTTTTGTTATCTACTGTGGTGGTTCTTGTAGTTTTTCACAATCTTAGGACTCAGGACATAAAAGTCTTGGGAAGCCCAAGATTAGGGGGCTTGACAGGGTGGGAATATATGAGGAAGGCTGGATGGTGCCACTCAAGGTGAGGGATTTTTGGCCTCTAGATCTGGTAATGCAGACCTTTTCACCAGGGGAAAAGAAGGAATTAGGCAACTCCCTGTGTACATTAGAGAAGGTACAGCAAGCCATCTTCTTCGATAATGCTACCAGCTCTGTCAAACCAGTAGGAATCTCTCAGTAAATTTCGGTTGAGGGTTTTCTCCTTTATAGGCAGTCTGAGTGACTCTCTGGAAAGGTTTGCTTACACACAGTTTTGTTTTAGTATTGTGAGGCTGAAGAGAAGGAAGAACTGGTGCAACTTTGGCATGAGATTCACTACCGGAGGGTTATGGAGAAACACCAGACAGATTTTCTGACACCACTGCAGAAATTCCGTTGCAGGAAGAGGTACTGCATCGTGGGGAAACCAAGATTTTTCTTCTCTGCTGTAGTTTTCAGATGCAGGGGCTACAAAAGCAGAGGCTGGTTTTGCATCTCAAGATGCTGCTTCTTGGAGCTTGGTTTTTCTTGGTATTTTGATCATTTGCGGCAATGTGAGAAAATTCCCATGAATGTGAATTATTCCTTTTTGCGTCCTTTGTGTACAGGAATCCTCCACCTACTTCCCTTTGTCCTGAAGGTTTGAAGAATCGAAACTATTCAGAAGCAGTACGCCATCACCTGCACAGGTTTGCTGTGGAGGTGACAGTAAATCCAGACAAGAAGCAGCGGGTAGGGATATGCTAGGGATATTTCCAGTCAGGTCTCTTTGTCACAGAAAAGCAGGACTCTGCAATCAGGAGTCTATGAATGGTTTTATTTCTAAATTAAACTGGTTTCATTCTAAATCCTTGTCTTCAGAAGGCTTATTGGGGCTGGCATTCCTCGTATTGGATCTTTCCCTAAAGGTTTCTTTAAAAAATAATCAGGTTCATGCTAAGTAATTTCTCTTGCTGTGGACAAAATGTTGAGGGACAATGAATTCCTCATTGGGTTTTTAACAGTTCTAATTTTGTAGTGATTAAGCATAGGCAGCAAACAGCCATCACTCAGCAGAGCTCTATTACAGTGATAAATAGTTCTGACTTGACTGAGTAACAGCCCATATAAAATTGCACTCTGTTCACCAGAACATATTTTGTGCTGACTTTTCAAATACTGGTAATTTGATGTGATAACACAATAGGCTGTGTTGGTGGATACATGGATCTACTTTCTTTGGGCAGGGACAGATTTGTAATGGAAGAGATGTATGAATTAAATCAATAATCCTTGTTGATCACTATCTTGCCAGGTGAAGGCTTCAGAATTTAATGTCTGCCTCTGTAAAGCTGTCATTCTGTGGGATGAGCATGCTTTGGTGAGGGCATTATCTGGTGAGCAGTATAGAATAGCAGTGGCTTCCTTTAGCAAGCAAATTGTCTGGGTGTGCAGGGTGGAATATGTGTTTTCTATCAACTCGGAGTTTATAAAAAGGGTCTCCTCAATCGGATCCACATAGGCCTATTGGAGACCGAGTGAGTAAATGTATCTGGGTTTGGAACCTCTTTTGCTGGACTGCTTTTGGAACTGAAGGTAAAAGCCTGATTATTTGGATGTGATTTTTTTCCCCTTGATTTCTCCCTATGCCTGGGTTTGCAGGAGGCATTGGCTCGGGACATGAACCTGCAGCCAACTCAGGTCTATAATTGGTTTGCAAATTATCGACGACGTCAAAAATCTCGCCTCCTTCATATGGAAGAGCTCAATAATTCATGTCCTGAGAGGGCTTTGGCTTCCCACACAAATGAGCCACAGGATAAAGGATCCGACACTCCACAAACTGCAGGTTTGTCCCTTCCTAATGGGTTCAGGCTGTGGTCCAGAGAGGTGAAAATAAATTTTAAATTCCCTCAGGAAGGGAAGAATATTGCTTCTTCAGAACAGCATTATGTGCTGATGGATCAAGTGGATGCTGGAGGACTCTGCTTCAGTGGAGTGCCTCATTGTTTGGTTCCAGGCTGTCAATCCAGAGGAGCAGACACTGCTGAGTCTTGTGCAAGGACAGGTGAAAAGAGACGCCTGGCTTTAAAGAGGCACCAAGTGAAAGCAAATACATGGGAGGCAGCAGGTTTTAGCTCTCAGATTCTGGAATCGAGGCAGTGTACTCCAGGAAAACCCAGTATTTCCATGTCCTTCCACAGACACTTAACCAAACTTCAGTCATAAGGAACAGGGGGGTCTTGCTGCATTTGGCAGATTAGACTTGTTTTGTTGCCTTTTGCAGTAACCATTAGTGTTGTTTCACCTGCCTGGCCTTCACCTTTCAGATGGATCTCATGTGGCCATCAGCCCTGAGCAAATGGAGATAACCCTCGTGCCCTGTGAGCCAGGATGGGAGCAGTCAGCTGCACCTCTGTATAAGCCTCCTGAAGGAACATATTTAAAGATGCTGGAATCCAGGTGATGTATGGCATCCCTACAGTGACAGCTCAGAGATGAAGCAACATTTAAACATATTAATGGAACTGACTTGCATATGAGTTCCCAGGGGACATCAGTTAGGAGCCTTGCCACCATTGATGGAAATGTTCCATGTCCAGTCAGAGCAGTTCATCTCCCAGCTGTGGAGAGCAGGATTCAAAGGTTTAGCTGGGGGTCCCCTTTTGGCAAAGCAATATATCTGGCTGATTAATTTTCTCCATCATTGCAGCTGTATGCAGAGCTCTGAGCTGTATGAAGCTGGAACAAACATGGCTTTGTTCACCACTCACAGCACTGAACAACCTGTACCTTTTGGCACTGAGGCTGTGGTAGAACCAGGAACCTGCTTTGGCTCTCCTGTGCTGCTGCCTGAAGAAGCAGTGAGCAGTGCTGCTGCCAGCCCTTGGCAGGAGAGCTTTGTCCTGCACTCTAACGAGTCCCTTCCCTTAGTGAATTATTGGCTGCCCGTACAGTGGGCCCCTTACAGCACCAGAGGAGTCTCTGGCTCCGTGTGGACCCCAGATGTAGAAGGTTGGTAAAACTGCACCCAGATTGTTGACCCTAAGAGTTTCCAAGCTTCTCTTCCCATTGTTGTAAACACTCTTGCTCACCTAAGTGTCCTGATGAAGGAGAGCAGGGCTTATTTTGAGCTTTGGAGTTTTGCTTCCATGGTAGTTCAGTGAGAAAATCTGTTGATTTAAGGTGTTGGAACACACATTCTTACCTACTCTTTTGCCTAAACTGTAACCACTTCAATAAGATAGTGGTAGATTCCTTTTAGTGTTTCCATTCAGAGAGTCCCTCCAGGTGTTGTCTGCTCACCCTGTTGTTTGCAAGCTTCTGGGTTTTTAATGCCTGTCCTCATTAAGATATTGCCTGAGAACTTCTTAACTGTGACGTAGTACTTGTCTTCAAGCACATATTCTCACTTTGCTTTCTCCCTCTTGCTATTTTTTCTCTCTTTGTCTTTGTCTCCTTCCTGTCCAGTCTTGTTCAGCATTCCCACCATCTCTTTTCTTCTCCCTGTTCTTCAGAATAGGCTTGATAGGATGCATAAGTAATGTCCACTTGCTTTTGCTGTAGGTCTGTAGAGCAGAAAGTGCTGTAACTGCCATTCACCCAGGCTCTGGTGAATGTGGAGCAAAGAGAGGAATAGCTGAGTCAGAGGTTGTGGCCATGTTATCTGTGTCTGTACTTGTGTTTAATATGAGCATTTATTTCAGCAGGTATCAGAGTTCCCTTGAGCACAGTCTGTCAAGGTGGCTGTGTTGAAGCCAATTCAGGAAGAATCATTCAGGAGTCAGATTTAGAGGATGAAAGCTTAATCCTTAGAGGAGGACAGCTAGGGACCCTGGAATCTATTCCCCACAGGTAAAGGGAGGGAAAGTACAGGGCTGCCTAAAAGCAGGAATAAAAATGATGCTGTGAGTCCAGCCATGTCTTGATACCCTGTTGAAGAGTTGCAGAAATAGTGATACATCTCATTCTTAAGGACTGATTCTGCTTGTGTCCATCCTACTTTGCAGGTATTTATATCTGTGCATGGGTAATGTTGTCTAAGTGTATATGTGTATGTGTGGCACAAAGGAGATTTGGAACCAGCCTAATCAGAAAAGATATGACCCCCTATTTTTCAGGCAGGTTCAGCTTCTGAACTATTTGCTTGGTTTTGGCAGAAAAGCATAACCTGTACTGATCCAGTGAGGGTTGGTTCTGTGGGCTGGGTTGGTAGGGCCTGTACTTAATCTTAAAATGGTTTTTATAGCTTCACATTCTCATGACAAGATTATTCCACAGTGCAGGCTTTCTGAATTGGAAGACAGAAAGACAGGCACTGTTCTGTCTTTGTTTTCCATGTGGAACAAAGGTTTCAGATTTTCTCTGGGAGTGGAGATAAATTCAGAGAATGCAAAACAAAAATTAATGCCATTTTCCATATGTTATACAACTTCCAAAATGTTACATTAAAAAAACCATTGCCAGACATTATGGGGTTCCTTTGATTTACTGATCTGCAAGACAGAGCAGGAGGAGCAGCCCTATTTTATAACCCTTCTGCTTGACACTGACCAGTGTTTGTGGCAGCATGATTCTGTCAGTATGTCAAAAAGGCAGGTAGAAGAAGCTTTATTCCTACTTTACAAATGAGGAAGCAGAGGCACAGAAGGCTTTGTGGCTTGTCAAACAACAAGTAAAGACAGTGATTCACTGGAGATAAAGATTGGTGAGGCTTTGGCCCCAGTTCCCTGCTGAAAACATTTCTGCCTTTTACCTGTTTCCCACTTGGCCTGGTGCCTTCTTCCCATTCATGTCAGACTCCTTGCTCTGAATTGCTAGGGAGAACCCAGGTCAGGCATTGTAAACCTCAGGCTGTGTTTTAGGATTCACAGTTTCAAACAGTGGGCTAAAGATCATGAAAGATCAGTAGTGCTTGCTGGCAATATTTTGGCTGGATTTAAAATTGCATGTCCTGACTCTGGAGTGAGCTCATGTTTATTTTAAAAATATGTTCTGCCAGTAGGAGAAATCTATGGTGAATGTCTCCTTGTTGGCTATGTCAGTGTGCCAGGAATCCACACACCCTTTATCATATTCCTATGAGGGCCAGGACTTGCTGCTTTGTTGGCACCTTTTGGTGGGGATATAGTTATTTGAATCCTATTTGTAAACCCTGGGCCTGGTCCAGCTCCCCCCAAAACACTGAGCTCCTCAAAATTCCATGAATGCTATGGAACAGCAATCTTTTTCAGAAGTGAGTGATGCTTAGGCTGCAATTTCAGCAATTTCATTTTGCAGTTTCTCTCTAAGGAGCCAGGAGAACTCATGTGGGTAGTCTTGGGTAAGATCACTGCTCAATCAGTGAGGATCATCTGTGTTACAAAGCAGTGCCCTCTAACAGAGTCAGTGATTAGAGAAGACTATTGTTACCAGAGTCCTCTTGAGCATTCATGTTGCAATGAACATCACTCCTCTGGGGTCTCAGGAGGGAAACAGATCAAACTGTATGGCAGATGAGTGTTGCTGTCCTGGAAGGACAGGGCAGTGAAGTTATCCCAGTTTTAGAGGTAAAAGTAACACAAAGAGAAGGAAATTATTTAGCCAAGATCACCTATCTGGAGGGAACTCAGTGTTATGCTCTCCTTGCTTCCTGAGCACTGGGATAGAGTTACAAGTCAGCCGAAGGACCCTTAATCTGCTTGTCTCATTTTTAAAGATGCTCACCTGGACAGGACATGGCCCCAAAGCTTATCAGACCAAGTCCTGTTGATTTCTTTCACGGGCTTTTTACCGCCGCTCCTACGCACTTGGGCTGTGTCCAAACCTCTTCTGATCTACAGGGCTGTGAGGTGGGAGTGTGAGAGGGAACCAGGCTGGAAGCTGACTGTCTCCATCTGCTTCTGCTGCCTGAGAGGAGGGTTTGATCCAGCAAGCAGACTGGAAGTCCCTGTGGGACACCAAGCAGATGCTCCCCTTTACATAGTGTGGTGTATCCTCTTCACTCTGCAAGTCAGGACAGGTGGAATGTAGCCCAGCTAATGGTTCTTGCAGAGCAGAAATCTCATGCCTTCCATTTCAGAAAGAAAAGCACACTGAGCTCTGTGGAGCAAGGCATTCTGCATTTATAAGCCAGCATATTGATTTAAAAATGTCAGTGCCAAGATGTTCATAGCAGCTTACAGCTTCTGCCTGCGTTTTTGGGATTCCAGCTCAGAGTGCTGGGAATCCTCCTGCTGTTAGGCTCTCCCCTCTGGATAACCCAGCATCCTGACACTGGCAGGCAGCAAGTCCCAAACCAACAATGAAAGGCTACTTTTTGGCATGTTGCATAACTGAATCGCAGAACTCGTTGCTAAGGCCACTGTGCATGTTGGCGTAAGTGGGCTGTGAAAAAGCATGAGACAAATTCTTGAGAGGGTGGGAGAGGGAGTTGAGACTATTTGTCATTAGGAAATGTGACTCTCTGAATGCAGCCTCCAGCAGAGGAGTCCCAAGACTGGGTGCTGGAAGCTGGGGGACATTCCAAGGAAGGGCAACTTGACACTTGCACCGTTGCTTCTACTTCTTTTCCTATACTTCTACTACTAGGCACCTCTTGTCTGGGCCTGTATGGACACTCACACTTCGGGCTATTCCTGGTGGTGGTACAAGCAGCATTGCTGGATTAGAGACTTTTGAGTTGGTGATGATAGGAGAGAACATCCCATTCTTGAGGACTCAGTGTCTGCTACTTGACCCAGTGCCCCCAGACTGATCTATTTTGAGAGGCTGGGAGTGTAGATGGGGAAGCCATATCCCAGACTGGGCTGGTGGCCTTGGAAAGCTGTAGAAAGCTGTAGCAGAAGCGTAGCCAATGTTGTGTCTATGTCTAAAGCTGCATGTTTTGACTCTTAAGATCTCTGCTTTTAAAACATGTTCCAGGAGAGAGACATTTTGGTAGACACCTCCTTGTTTATGGAAAGTGTTTTGGGGCAGAAGGAAAGTTGCAAATTGAGATGTGATTCCCTGTGTACTGCTCCTGGTCAGGGCTGTCTTTCCACTGCAGAACCTGTATTTTCAGGCCATAACAATTTTGAGAAATGGGGCAGGTGTGTGGACAACTTAACAGAACTCTTATCAACTGAATAGTCTTGCCAACAGCCCCTCTTCTGCTGCAAAACATTACCGTAAGTGGCAAGTAAAGCATAAATACAAATGCACTTGTATATAATTTTTTCCAGTTCCTCTCAGACTGTGTTTGGCAAGCCTCAGTGCCCACCTGTTTCTGCACCCTGCATGGAAGAAAGCCAAGCCTTGGGACAAAGCCAGGTAAGAACACACCTAATGTTCAGAGAAAGGAGCTCTGTACACATGATCCCCTGCAGCTCTCTCAGAGGAGATGGGAAATCTCATATCATATTTAGTATGAAACATACTTGATCTAAGCATACCTTTTGGAGTCCAGTTCAGAGTAAGCTGGGCATTCCCTGGGTAACATCCAGCAGATAGTAGAAGGAAAGGTGGTTTTGTTGATTTTTTTTTTTTACTTGAATTGCTAATCAGACCCTAATTTTACTAAATGTGTTGTTGAAATGGTAGCCAAAGGAACCTGTGCAGATCCAAAGTGTCATTTAAATTTTCAGCAATGGAGGGCTCACCTGTAGAACAATCACATGAAGATGGCTGCTTGAGGTCCTCCCCTCTGAGGACCTCTGAGGGGTTTTGCACAATTTGACTCTGCTCTCTCAGACCTCTTAAAACGTTTAATGTAATTTTCATTTGCAAGTTTGTGTTATTGTTGAGGAAAAGGGATTTTGCACTGTTCTGAGGTGGCTGATAGCAGTACAGAGAGCAGTGTGATTATTGGCCAGGATAGAGAAGGTACTTCCATGCTGTGGGTGCAGTCTGCATGCCTTCTGATGAGGATTTTAAGGCAGTAGAGAATACAAGTTAGGAATCTTGTGCTTTCAAGTGGATGGGAGCACAGCTCTGAGTTAAATATTACCTAAAAATAGGACCCAAGAAAGCCCTAAGCTGTACACTGATATATTTTTTGGCTTCATGTATATTGGTCTAACAGTCAGTCAGCATCCATTGCTATTTCCCTTGCAGTGTGAGCTGCTGGAGAAAACCTTTTCAAAAGAGATTATGAAAAGCAGGAGCTCATATCTGCTGGCCTCATGAAAAATGGTTGCAGCTCTGAGGGCAGTAACAGAACCTCTTTTGAGCCTCTGAAAGCATCAATATAAAGATCTGTATCTTGGAAAGTGGCCTTTTTACCAGCCATGATGTAAGCCAGACGAGAACGAAAGCTTTGGGCATTAATAATGAATGAGCCTTTTCTAAGATTCCCAGAGCAGGCCATCTCTAGCTAGTTTTCATCTTGCTGTTCTGCATTCTTGCACTGATTTTTGCAGTGGTGAAGAAACATGACACTCAGTGCACTGTGGGCGGGGGAGCAAGATACTGAGTGATGCTTGTAGATGTCAAAGGGGATATCTTCAAATCTTTGTAATAATTACTCAGTTCGGGAATTCAAAAAAGCAGTTTTTGCATATTTTGATGTGTGCTCGAGGAGAAGGAAGAGCTTGAATGGGTAAATGATTTTACAGCATTCTACAGACTTCCTGGGCACTTTGCTTCTTGCTGAATCAACTTGCTCTGGGCTTGTGGCAAGAATATGCAGATATTTGGTTTCTATGTCTGAACCACAGAGGTGCAGATGAAAACTTTCTTTTTTGTCCACATGACTCAGTTTGTTTTTTGTAGGTCATGCATCCCGTTAGAACCAAAAAGAGAGTAAAACAAAAGTAAGGAAACAAACAAAAATTCATTTTGGAGATATTTCTTTCTCTCCCTGAGCAGATCTCCCTTGTTCAGGACATCACTTCCTTAATTATTTAATTCTGGTCTTACCCTCTGTCAATTACTGGCTTTTATCGGAGCCAATGCCTAGGGCAAAGCAAAGGGAATTGCTCTGCTCTGAATTCCTAGGAGATGGATTGTGCACTGATTGTGCTCATCACTTCTACACCCATTGATGGATTACTCTACCTGAACTTAGAGGGCAAGAAGGCCTTTGTCTCTTCATGCACACAGCCCTGACCAGTGACATTCCCTCCCATCTCACACCTTGTGCTGCTGTCTGCCTAAAGGAGCTCTTCCACTATAAGCAATTGTGTTAAAAATCATATATAGTGAGGCTTTGGTTTCTTCCTGTGTCTTTCAGGTCCTGGAAGATCCCGTTGTTGATTCACTAACCAACGAGACGTTCCAGGCAGCATGCCTGCTCTTTGAATTTTCTTCCAGTGGACGGATGTGACCTGCCTGCAGATACACTCCATGTATCTGCGCTTCCCCAGGAAACACCCTATTGCTTCCCATTTCTTCCTTCTTTATTTTTTTTAATGAAAGGGGAGTCTGACAGGGAGGTGAATAGAGTGAGGAGTAAGGATGGAGGTGTTTTCAAATGGTTACAAAGTTTGATTTAGTTACAGTTTTATTAAGAATTTTGCAAAGGATAGAAGAAAGCAAAGGTGCACTGTGAACTGTAGGTTTTTCCTGGAGTAGTCTGAAACTGCACTGTAGATGTTAAAATTATCAAGGCACTGGTTCTGTGGCAGTAACATAGGTCTACCTATGGGCTATGGCACTGGTCAGATCTGAGTCCTTGGTTGCATCACGAGGGTAAATGAAGCTCCTGTGCTCAAAGGAGTAAAACTTGGTTACATCGCCTTGCAGTGGATATTGGAAAACTTTCTTGGGCTTGAAAGTAAGGTCTCAGCTAAGTGCTGGTAAAATACTGCTATTTCTTATCCCTACCTTTCTGTTGTACTGCAGGGTGTAACTTCTGGAGCGTTCCGTACTCCATACTGCCGCAAGTGACACAAACTGGAGCACAGCAGAATTTTCAGTGCTAGGGCATGCCACTGTTTTGGTGTTTAATACAAGTAGCAAGGCAGGCCCTTCATGCAGGTTTAAAACTAATCCTGCAAGTTTTAGGGTGGGTTTTTGAGTATTTTCCTGTAGTGTTACTGTTTTTTAAAAAATCTGTATTGCAAAATGGGTCCTCTTTGTGAAATCTCCAGCCTGGATGTACAGGGAGAAGATGCCTCCCTTACCTTTTGTTACAAAGTTTTCAAATAAAGATTTTTACTTACTGTTTCTCCAGGGTTCATTTTTTTTTTCCAAGGTAAGGGTGTGAAGTGACCATTTTCACATGGCAATTATGTATTAAAACGCAGGACCAGCTGCCCTGGGAACACTTGTGGGTGGTGAGAGCCTGAAGCCTCCTTTATTGTGGTGGGTCTCACTAGGAATGCCCCTTTCTTGTTTGTATTTGGATCAGCGGTGCTTGGAAGGGTCACACACGTTATCGTT
>VZRQ01003998.1:396441-505910 GCA_013397975.1 Machaerirhynchus nigripectus | reverse complement strand
CCGCTTACGGTCCCTGCTCCCGCCACCCGTGCGCGTCCAGCCGCACATCCCCCTCCGCCTTCCGCTCTCTCTGAGGGGCGCGCAGAGCCCAGCCCGGCAGCCACCACGGAAGCGGCCATGGGGGACCGAGAGCAGCTGCTGCAGCGAGCCNTCGGTGAGTGGGGCCGGTAGCCTGGCGGCCGTGGGGCGTACTTGAGGAGGAGTGTGTAGGGGGATAGTAGCGGGGGAGGGAGGGAAAGGAAGTGCGGGCTGGTCCGAGGGGGGGTTGGGTCCAGGGAGGATGCGAGCCGCCGGGTCCCACCCGTCGTGGTGAAGAAAGAAGGGCGGGAGCAGGAGCTATACCATCCCGTCGGGACATTTCGCCGCCGCGTGGGGCGGTGCCCGGTACTACCTGCCTTCGGCACAAATGAGACAAAGAGTAGCCGGTCCAAACCGGACCTAGCTCTCCCTTTTAAAATCTGTTTCCTTCCCCTCCTCATTCCCTCCGTTCCCTCGTAAGGGCTATCTCGCAGCCCTCCCGCTCCCCGGCTGTCCCTGCCCCGGGGGTGTGGCTGTCGCCATGCCCTCCTCTCTATCTTCCCACCGCTCCAATCGGGCTCGCAGTGCGGCCATTTGAATGCCGCCCGCCTCTCCTCGCGGCGGGAACGCTGTGCATCCCTTCTCTGCTAGAGATGGGGCCCATCCTCGCCCACCTCCCTTCCACCCCGATGGGGTGGTGGGTTTGACCTTGGTGTGCTTCTCCCCTTCTGGGCACGCGCCAGCGTTTGGGGGCGCTGGTCCGGTGGGATGGGCACTGCGCCGGGGGCTGTTTGGGGACACAGCAAAAGGAGCCCCTTCCTCTTCTAGACGTTTCTTTTACCTCGCCGTAAAAGACGCGAATAGAGGCCTCACTCACTAACATCAGTGACTCAAAAACAGTAGCTGCATCCGGGTGTGAAAGCTACCCCCTGTTCCAGGAGCATTTCCCGAGCTTTAACGTTGCCTTTTTGCCTCTTCTTTGTAGGGTAACAGTTTCTCAGTGCATTCCGTACCCTGTTGAATACTGACGAGTTTAAACAATGTTGCATTTACAACTCTGCTCCTTTCAGAGCCAAGAAATGAAAATTACTTGTACTGATCTGCCTGTACTGATAAATAATAAAATTGCAGAATGATCAAACCTATTATGTCTAGTCCCTTTTTTGAAAACAAAGTATTCACACCATCCGAGTGTTATGGGTAATGTTAATGCCATTGGATGCTTAGCAGTGTCTTTGCTGTATCAGTTTACAATTGGTTTGTTCTTGCTGATCTGTCCTCTGAATACCAAAGGCCCCAAGAGGAACTTTTTCCCTTGAGAGTGCTGCTTTTTGAAGGCACGAGATGATTTTAGTTTGAAAGAGCAGCTTCAAATGGAGTCCACATTTTTGTTGTAAGAATGTCTGTCATCTCCCTTAAATGAGGGCAGTAAAAAGACACTAATTTTGCTGCTCTTGTTCACTTTTGCTTTTAACACTGTAATATTACAAGCAGTCCACTTCTAAACCAATGATACTTCTGAGCATCTCAAACCAGCGCCATAAGATGTTAAAATAAGTTGTATTTTTATTATATCTCTAGAGGTCTTGATACATATGATGTAATAGTAACAGCTCTGCTTTCAGATGGTAATTTTAAAAGGTGAAATAGAGAAACCACTAAAATGTACTGCTCTAGAAGACAATTTCTAGCTGTTGTTAGAAGAAAGCTTTATATTTCTCCAAGAACTGCAGACCTACAGTGTGTGTATGGTTTCTGGGCACATGTGGAACTATGAGAACACAGTTGCTGTGCTTCAGGAAGTGTGTAAATAAAGTACTTACAACTAGTGTGTATGTCCAGTTGTCTTTAAACTGTTCTAATTACTTTCTGAATTTTCATTCATATGGAGCCATCATATTCTCATCTGTAATGCCACTTCTGCTCGCAGATAAATTGTGTGATTGGGAGTTTGGGAACGCTTTGTAAGTGAGGGGAGTCTTGAAACTTATAGAAACTTTTAAAATACAAAAAGCAATCTCGAGTTAAAAGGCAACAGTTCCCATTTTCAGTTGTTCATATACTGTAGCATATGTAATGTAGCATTTGTTGGTTACTTGGCTTTCACAGGTGTTCACTCCAACATGGCAATTTCCAGAATGCTCTTTAGTGTTCGAGGTTGATTTTGTAGATCTGAGCATAAGCTTCTGTGGCATACTCTGAGGGCTGGCTGTCCTCACAGCTCATATTTCTGTTTCAGTGACTGGAAATAACTGAGAGATAATTAAGAGAGCTTTTCATCCATATAGGTCAATATTGAAGAAATATTGCTATCCAGAGAACTTGGACTTCCTCCAAAAGGAATAAAATCAGTGTTCTGATATCTATTCTGCAGGATACCTTGATTTGAAAAGTTTATTTAAAATTTTTTAAAAACCTCTGAATGTAACACATCTGATACTTTAAAAAGGTGTTCTATGAAAGTAGTGTGCTTTCAATGTAAACTGAAATATGAACAATTAATTTCATTTTTAGATATTACTATACTTTACAATACAGAGTATAGCCAACAGCCTGGTAGTTACTTCAGAAACATAAAGTAACAAATACTTGTTTTAGAGAAAGTGTATTTCCCTGATTTTTGACTCTGCCATGGAAGAAAAAAAGTGTGACAAGGCTGCCATTTCATCTATCAGCATAAAGCTGGAGAAACGTGTATTCCCATCAATTCTTTCTTAAAAAAAAAAAAAGCCAGACCAAGTAGCAGTTGTAGCTTAAATAAGCAATTTACTGTTCAATACAAATTTTTGTTGCTGTAAACTTATTTTTCATGGAAGAACTCCAGTACTTTTGCTTGTAATGTGTAAACAGGAGAGGAAAATGAAATAGTTGCTGTTACAAATTAATGGCTTTAGTTAACTTTTTCCCAGCTGGAGTTATTTTAATAGAAAATACAATCATGTAAATGGCATTCTTCCAAGGGACATGGCATTCCCATTGCATTAAATGCTGCTCCAGGATTCCAGCTATTTCAGATAAAGCTTACATGATAGGTACAGAATTGTTTCTCAACACACTGGAGAAAAATGCTTTTGGCATAAGTGTGAAAGGTTCTCAGTTGATGCAACAAATGCTTCAGTCTGCTAAGATTACAGGATTGAATACCTTTGGTTTAGATAATTCCAGAAATCATGAAAAATGTATAAGCCCTTCATTTTTCGGACAGCATTAATCCTAACACGTAGTGCTTAGGATCTCTGTTGATTTATGTTGCTTTTCCAGTATAGCTACGTAGTAGTAAAAAATAATTTACTTTTTATTATTGGTAATGTGAATGATGTGAGATACAGAATTTTAAAATTAGTCATATGAGAAATACTACACAGTGAAATAAATTTAAGTCTTGAACTAAAGTTTTTAAAACAAAATAACTTGAGGTTCTAGTTTGTTATGTAGGCTTTATCTCTCTATATAAGTGGACTTTAAAAGTTTGGAATGTTCTGTATTTTTAGTACCTATCCCTAAGTGTCTGGTTTGGGGTTAATGAAGTGTGTTTGTGTAGGAGATGGGAATGTGTTGTCTTTAATGTAAGTAGTGCCCTCCCCTGCTGGGAGATAGCTTCCTCATGGGGTTCTTTAGGGTAAATGTAGCTATAGAACCTCCAATGCTTGGTATATAGCTCTGAAACCACATGGTGCAAGAAATTGTTCTGGTTTAAATTCATTAATCTGGTTTCTATTTGCTCCAAAATTATGGACTGCGTAACTTTCTATCAGGCAAGTTTTAATAATTAAACCTGACTTTCTACTGGCTCAGGTACAGTCATTTTTGCAGCAGCTGGCTCAGAACTGGCTCTAGCTGTGAGTGATGTGCTCTGGCTGACAAAACAAGTATAATCACAGTCAGCTGACCTGGGTCAGGTTGTGGATCTGGTCTCCACTGTGGAACATTCACTTTGGGGTGTTTTCCATGTGGAAGGAGCTCAGCTTGATGTATGGTGTATGTGGGATCACACACGGAAGTAATTTCTGAGCTAATGGAATACTGCCATGCTCATTGGCATGTAGAGTTAGGAATTCCAGGGTTACAGTCAGGATTCCTTTTATATGCTCCCAGTTTTTGGTCACTAAACTGCAAAAGAACTGTTAATATCCTTATTAAAGAAGATGAGTTAGGTGAATTGTAGTGGAGATTGATGAGGAAAATACTGATTGGGAGCTATGATGAAGATTCTCAAGGTGTCATTAGAGTTGATTCTTGTGCATTTCATCTTCTGCAGGTTGCCTCTAATTCTATGAGGACAAGCAAAGCGGTGTCTTTTGGGAGTTCAGGTTCCTGAACTGTGGAAAAGGCATTTTGGAGATATAATTAATTGACTTAATATATTTTAACAACAAAACCTAAATTTGAAAGTAAATTCTTTGTTACTGTAAGAGTTATAATTTGCATAAAGTATTTTTCTAGATCTGGAAATAAGTACATTTGTTAGAAGGTTCACTGTCCACACCAGCAGTCTTGGAATAGTGTAAATACTTGTGACTTGATTATTTGTAGCATGTAAGTATTTGGCTGCCATCACTCTGGTGCCTGTCAAGCAGTGTAAATGTGCACATTTTTAAAATTAAGTAGTTCTGTCATTTTAGCAGTGTCTGAACAAGGACAAGTTTATTTTCACACCAAAGTACTTATCCTTAGAATTCTAGTTACTGCTTTTAAAGCAATATGCTTGAGGTAGGGGAGTTACATTTTTCATCCTAATTCCTTTGGGTTTAATTTCATATGTATAAATTTTAAAAAGTAAAACGATTTCAAGAGATGGTGAGTCTGATAGCCTAAGTTAAAACAAGTGATATAGGCCTAAATATACAGTATTAGAAGTACTATTCTTCTATTTAATCTTTTTGAAGTAGCAGTTCGAAGCTGATCATGGCTTCGTTCCTGATTTGCTGTCCTGTTTCTATGCAGTTTCTATCCCTGGAATTTGTCTGCAGCCAGTTAGCAGAAATCACGGTAACTTTTGTATTACACTGTATAATCACTCACTACCTGTCTGAAAGACACTATGAAACACTGATTCCATTTGTACTGTGCAGAGCTTAATGACTGCAGTGCTTCCATTTCTGCTGTCGAATGGAAGCAAGCAGCAGGGGAAAGAAATGCGAGAATTGCACCAGCTTCCAGTGTTGGTTACTGTGTTCCAGATACAAAAAAAGGGTGTTCCAGGTACATTTAAATTCATCACTAAATGTGTCGTCTGTATAATTACAGCAGACTTCCTAAAAAACCTGAGCCTTCCTCTGTGATTGCTTCTCCATTACACGAGCCTAAATCACTTTTATTCAGTGAATGTTCTTTGCAATGGCTTCTAAATACCCCTTCTATTACGTCAGGACTGTGGGGATTTCGCTCTTTTAAGTCCTGACTGCAGAACAGTTTTAAACTTTCAGTGTTACAAAGTTACTCCAGTCTAGAAGGAATTTTGGGGTCTAGAAGGAATTTTGAATCTTGCACTTCATGATGAAAGTATTGAAGGAAGTTTGCACACTCTTCTCTAAGACAGACCCTTTAAATTTCCTTTTTGTCTGTATTTTTAGGTAACTGAGCTGAATGAGCCTCTCTCAAATGAGGATAGAAACCTGCTCTCTGTAGCCTACAAGAATGTAGTCGGAGCTAGACGGTCTTCGTGGCGCGTCATCAGCAGCATAGAGCAGAAGACTATGGCAGATGGGAATGAGAAGAAGCTGGAGAAGGTAAAAGCCTATAGGGAGAAGATAGAAAAGGAGCTTGAGACAGTCTGCAATGATGTTTTGGCTCTCCTAGATAAATACCTGATCAAGAACTGCAATGACTTCCAATATGAGAGCAAGGTCTTTTACCTGAAAATGAAGGGGGATTACTACCGCTACTTGGCAGAAGTTGCTGCTGGAGAGAAGAAGAACAGTGTTGTGGAAGCCTCAGAAGCTGCCTATAAAGAGGCTTTTGAAATCAGCAAAGAGCACATGCAGCCCACTCACCCCATTAGGCTTGGGCTGGCACTCAATTTCTCAGTGTTCTACTATGAAATCCAGAATGCCCCTGAGCAGGCCTGCCTTTTAGCCAAACAAGCCTTTGATGATGCCATAGCAGAGCTGGACACACTAAATGAGGATTCCTACAAGGACTCCACTCTCATCATGCAGTTACTTCGAGATAACCTCACTCTGTGGACGAGTGATCAGCAGGATGAAGAAGCAGGAGAGGGCAATAATTAAAAAGCTTTTCTCTGATCCCTCTTCCATCCACCTGGCCATCCCCATCATCACCAATATTTCCTTGCCACAGTCACACTAAATATCTAGTGCTAAGCATATCTGTATTGTACAGCTGTTCAGATCTGCTGTCCACTATATCAAGAAGCAGTTTCAGATGAGTCTTCACGGGCATTGATGGATTGATTGGTTTATTGGCCCTGTTTATCTTAGTTGCACGTGCAGAAGTGCAAGTGCAGAAGGAGGCATTTTTAGTTTGCCTGTTGATTGGTAAATATGGGAAAGAATAATGGAAAGTGATTGAGGATAACTAGATTCCAGTTAAATTTTTTCCGTTTGAAATGAGCTGACAGTTCCGTTAAGCAGTACATTTTGTGCATGCGAAGTAAATTAGCCACCCCAAATTTTTTTCAGTCAATGAAAACAGTTAAGCTGATGTGAAATGACAACTCTGTTCATCAGTTTACAATAAACTGTTTGAAATGTGAGGTTTCAGTAGCAATTTGGTTTATTTGCCTCTAACTTATGTGCACAGTTTCTTTAAATGCAGTGCATCTACCTAGGAGTTTTGATACTTGTAACCTTTTGCAGTTGTTTTGAAGAATTATGAATTTATTTTTTGTAAACTCTTTGGCTGTTTGGTTGTCTGTGTATTCTGACAACTCTATGTCAATATTTGCCCTTGTTAAGATGGATGACTGGGAAGCCAGACTTCTAAATTAAATGTTTTGGAATTAAGTGAATAAAATAAAATGCTGCTTCAGGGATGTTATCTCTACATGAGCTGTCCTGTCTTTTGTTCAGAGCGGAGTTACAGTTATCTAACACATCACTTATGGGTTAAAACATATTTAATCAAAAGTTCAATGAGAAGTTGACACATGCTAAACAACACAAAAACACAACATAGTGTGCTGAAAGAAGAAAAACCCAAACCCACAAAACCCAAAAGCAGCCACAGTGTGGGTCACCTCTGTTAGTAGTTTCCCAAGGTGGTATGTTTAGTTGTTTGCTCAGTACAAGAGTTGCTGAACAGTTGTAAGGCCCACAGCTTATATCAATGCAGAGACTTTTGTTTGCTTCTGTCCACTGTAACTTCTAAGCTGTTCCTCTGAAGTGCTGGTCAACAAATCAGATTTACATGTGAATATTCCAGTAGCTATTTCATATTTACCTGCTTCAAACAGAAGCAATACTTGTTGTTAAAAACTGCCTTTCTGTATTTGGCTCACTTAAGTCTAGTCCACAAACTTCTTAACACTTGTTTTTTTTTCTCCCAACAGTTAGCATACATGTATGTTTATTGGTGCCATCCATACTTCTGTAATGGTATGTCCCAGAGGCAGGAAGTTAGCTGTATCCAGACTGCCACTGGCACCTGAGCTAGCTCAAAGGTCATGTAAGTTCTCATTTATCAGAATTCTTATTCTTTAATTAGTGCAATAATTATTACTAGTCAGAATTGCCCACAACAACTGCTCATACTTTTAAAAACCAGTGCACTAGTTGTTCTTAAGTATCTGGAGTTTTACAATTTTTTGATGGTAGATTTGTGTGCATTTATATGTTCTATCATCTTAGAGATAATTCTACCTTTATTATATCAGTAAAATTGGCAACAATTGAAAGAGTAATGCAACATCTGAAAAAGATGAAAATACAGATACACTCCTACCTACCTGTGCCTGTGTAACCATGGTAAAACTTGGCCATAAGATTGCCTTTTATATTGAAACACTCTGGACGGTTAATAATTAATAATACTGGCAATTGGTAGGTTTATTTCCCTGTTGATAGAAGTACATGTATTTTTGTTACCTTTTTTATTAATATTTTTCTTAATTCAAAAGCCAAGGAGTCCTTTCTCATTTTAGTTACTGACTTGTGCAGACCCTTTATCACAAAACTATGAGCATTATGTAGTTTGCAAGTGAGTCAGCAGGCCTGGCATCTCTAGACTGGGCAGCTGAAGGTTGGCTGTTGCCCTGGTGCATAGGATCCAAAGTGGAGACCAAAGGGGTTCTGCAGAATGATGCTTAGCAGTGAATTAGATTCCCAGTAGCAAAGCAGATACTTCTTTTGTGTTTTCCAGCTGTCAGTGAATGAACCAATGACATGGAGAGCATGTTTTTGTGGTTATGTTTTGGTAGGAGTTAGTAGAGAGTTTTCTGTGGAGCAAGAAAAAAAATGACTTCAGTTCAATCCATATTCTTGTTTCCACTTCACCAGCTTTTTCATTTCCTGGGCCCTGGGATTGCTAAATGCTTTTTTGTAATTCTTACTGTGATCTGGAGAAAACCAAAGCTGATGAATAGCACATGTAGTTTATTCCAATATTCTTCAGTAGCCCATAGGATTCAGGTATTCTGAAACCGGTATTTCTCATAGGTGACCCCCAAGTCAATGTCTTCTGCCTATCTCTCTCTAAAATAAATAAAATCCTAGGCTATGCCCAATTTATTGTTTGAGAACACCAGATGTATTCACCAAAGGTGCTTAGTTGAAGTTCACAACATTTTTTGAAGCAGGGGTAGTTCCAATGGAAAGACTCAAAATGGAGTGTCTTTCCTCCCTGCCCCCAGGGGGTTTTCTTTATGTGTCCTTGAAGGCATAAGAGGTTGCTGCTGTTGACATGGTGAGGGTTTCGTTAGGGTCCATCTGAACATTACTCTTGCCCAGAACCATACTTTTAGTGTCTCTCACAGGCAATCCTTGTTGACAGGTTAAGTCATTCCGAGGCTGTTGATATAATATTAACAATGCCTGTACATATCCTTGAATTTTTAGCAACCTGACTGTCGCTGTGCCGGGGACGGAGTTAGGAGAAGAACAACACAAAGTTCAAGTCCGGGGAGAGAAAGCCGCCGCCGTCATCATCATCATCATCCTTTATTAGTTAATTAATCTGGCCTTTTATAAGGTGATTTGTAAAGATGGCAGGAGGCCATTGGTCCTTTGACCAGCCACCCCTCAGCATGATTGGCTGAGACTCGTTTCAAAATACTTTTCTCAACCATAACAATAGACTGCAGGTGTTAGATAAAGAACTCATTTACAAAAACTGTCTCACTGTGTTTCATAGTTTACACGAGAAAGACAGAGTTCTCACAGAATGCTGCAGAAAGCTGGAAAATTGCTAAGAGCTTTTTAGCATCCACACCTGACAGCTGCTAACAGTAAAGCAGCATTTTCTGTAGTGTTAAAGGGACTTGAAAGCTATGGCATAGTCAGCCCTTAAATTAATAGTGTGGTCTTTATAGGGACAGAGATACTTTTAGCCTATGTCCTAATTGGCTCAAATATGTTCAAGTTTTATAGAAATGGTTGTGTTCATCTCTCAGGGTACAAACACACTCACACCCTATTGAACCCACTGGAACAAAATGTGCCAATGCTATGTGGCACTAAACTATGTACCAAGAGGCTGTTCTTCAACATAAGCAATAGCACTGAGAATGTGAAGATTCTAGGGAAGTAGAAACCTTAAGAAGAGTGATGAGACTGGTTGTGCATGGATAACACATATCAAAGGACCACAGTTCCTCTGGTAAGTAACCATTCACTCTTACTACTTTGGTCTCACTATGGGTTTGGAAATAGTTTTTCCACATTGCCTTTCCCTTGCCTGTAGCTTCTGGCTGTGGTTTTCCATCCTTAATACTCACAATTGTGATCTGCGTACACCTGTAAGTCGCATGGACTGACTTCCAGAGCCAAATCTGTTTCCAAAGGAGCACGAGGGTATTTCCTAACCTACTCTTGGGGCCTCTTCCAGCAGCTGTGATAGGCTGCTTTATGATAATCTAGAAAAAAATGATGTGAGTACCCTTCAGGTTGAGGGAAATGAAAAGCCTTGGCTGTATTTTAATTCATGTAAGAGAATAACTTAATGGAAGTCAGAAGGGTGAAAACTGATGTCATTATACATTATAGAACATTTTCTGTCAGCATAGGACCAACTGGAAAGCTTTCAATAAACCAATTAGAGTTTAAGGACAGAGAGGAAACAGGAAAAATATTCCAGTGCTTTGGATCCTTGTATTTTTTTACTTCTATCCACAGCACATACTTGAATTAATTTAACATAATTGATCAGGAAAATTTGGCTAAACCACTTCAACAACACGAGAAGCCTGTTTGGCTAGGTCTTAGGTTCATTGAAGCAACTCCTTGAAATCAGTGGCAGATTTTAAAGAATGTGAAGTTGATTATACACATAATTGACAGAGGATGTTTGGATCTTACTCTGAACAAGCCTAAAGTGCTTGAAGTTCCACAGATGCAGATGGTTTAGTGTCTGAGCCTTAATGATTTCTGAGATAAATGAAGATGTTTTCTGAACACTGAGGTTAGGCCAGGTAGATTTTTAGTTGGTGTTAGAAATTGATCCAGAGTGCACCAAGGCAAAGGAACTCTGAGTACTTCAGCAGTAAATATATATATTTTTATGGAGGTAATCATTAAGAAATCACTTATGCACAGTGATGTACTTAAATTAGTATGAGCTATTTTCACATAATTTGATAATGTGATCAATTCCACTTTAAGATTCAATCTAATACTAGTTGAACACTTCCATCTCTGATGATTTAAATGGTTTAACAACGTCTAAGAGAAGAAACAGATCAAAACACACTGTCCATATGACTTTCAGTGATGTTTTTCCAGTTTTAAATATAATAATAATTTATAAATTATAATAAACATATATGTTATTAGAAATATAGGCCAATTATATTTGCAGTAATTGTATATAAAATTTGTGGCATTTAGAGAACTGCATTCTTGCTTGAACATCTGAGGAATGTCCTTTATTCAGGGATTTCTCCAGCAGAGGCTACTGAAAGAGCAGGGATGGCAGTAAAGCGTTGATTCCTTTCCCAAGCGCATAAGGCACACACTGGAAGGAAGCAGGAGTTGTAGGGGCTTGGCAGGAGAAGCATTTTACTACATTTTTACTACTACATTTACATGCTTTGTGGCTGTTGTTGTGCCCTCACAGCACAAAAGGACATCTGACTCTTGCAGAGGGCAGAGAAGTAGATGGATGACAGTGATTAACTGGTTTCCCTGCTGAGTAAAATGGATCATATTCTCTCTCCGCAAAGAGAAACTTGTGCTTGTCCATGTTTACTTTGTTTGATTCTCAGCAAAAAGCCAGATCCCGGGTGGTTTTTTGTTTTCAAAGTACAACCCAGTTACTCCAGTGACACACCTGCCCAGGGTGTGGGGCCTTAAAGCACCACCCAGAGGGATGCATGGTGTGAGCACCATGCTGGGGCAGCCTGGCCACCATCTGTAGTGGCTTCCTCTCTCCATGGCAGCAAGAGGCATCCTGGAGCAGTCATCTCTGTTCCTGTCACTGCATCCCAGATCCAGAGCAGAAGGCCGGGCCTGCGTTTGGCAGGAAATGGCCCAGGTCTCTCCAAGTGTTTGTTGGCTGGCCATCCGTGGGGTGAGTGAGATTCCAGCATGTCCTTAAAGGGCAGGAACATCTCCTCTGTTCTGCTGTGCCGCCTCAAGCTTTTTAAGGGCTGCTATTTGCCTCTTCTGAAACAAGTCCTATTAAGCTTCTCTGGGCTGTAAAATGGTGTGGAAGGACTGAGAAGTTAAGACTTTTCCTGTCATAGGTATCATCAGAGCCCAACATTGCTAAGAGATGAACACGCTTTGGTACCACTGCTGAGTCATTCTCTGGGTTTCCACAGCTGACACTTCCTCACTTTGAGATTGGGCACGAGCCTATGCTAAAAGGGGTCAGAATTAACTATTATTTTTAGATTAGTGAAGCCCAGCTTTATCTGATCTTATTAGCCCAATGTTAGTTGTGTTTAAAACAATTGCTTTAAATTTTTACTAAACACATTATGTGTGTATGTATGTTGTTAATTCTGCCATAAAGATTATGCTGAATCCTTGGATTAGGAACTGATTAAGAAGCTCTAATGTGCCAGATCTCTGGGTAAGGTATAATGAATTATTCATCCTGTTATCCTAGTGCAATCACAATAATGTCTTGGTGCTAATTAGCAGGTGAATGGGCTGACACAAAGTCAGGAATACCCGGGAGATATTTTATTCAACCTATATTCTGATTCCTAATGATAAATATATTTTCTGGCCTTATAATTTATTTCTTACTCAATAGAAAGAAGTCTTATTTTTCTTTCTGTTCTTTCAACGTTTTTTTTTAAAGTCAATTACTTTTTTAGGGCTAACTAGCCTGAGAGCTGAAGCTTTTAGCAGCTTCTGGGACAGCTGTCTGCAAAGTTTTACTATTATTCCTCACTATAGTACTTTGTCCTTATTGGTGAGCTGCATGTTGCCATTTCTTCTATTATGTCTGATCTTTATTGTCTTGTATCAATCAGAGCAGAATTAATCTTATTTTAAATTAACCTAGAACTTGTATGTGCACTTGTAAAGCATGGCACTTACTGTGGTAATGAATTAGATATTTGTGCATATTAATCTTTATTACTTAAGGCGACACAATTTATAATAGATTTTTTTCTTTTTTGCTTGGCCATTAGTCATTACTCTATTTTTTCCTCTTTCTCCCTTGTAAGTAAATTTTTAGCATTTCGTTTTGTTTTACTTAATGTTTGCATATATCACCGTTCATCAAAGGGATTTATCAGAAGTCGAACTAAAGGACATTATCTTGTATTTCACCACAGTTTCTTAAAAATTACTGGTTTTTGAAATAAGACTGCAGCCTGAAGCATAGCTTAATGCAGATGTTTCAGTCTCACAGCTCAGCCTGAAAAAACCCAACCCACAAACCAAAACAGTCCTCACCACCTACTTCCCACTTGATTTCTTCTCTAGGAGTAATTTTCCTTCATTTTGTGCTGATTTTGCTGAGATTTCCTTCCACTTCACTGCAGAAATACATTCTGATAGCTCCGTGAAGATGTAACTGGTTGATGAGACCTGTTGATTGTCTGAGAATCCCCAGCTTAGCCTGATTTTTGTGTGAGATGTGCAGCTGGCTGCTCCGTGAATATCTTTTGATTTAGGGAGGAAGTGTATGAGAACAGAAGAATAACTTGGGGGAACTGCTGCTGGCCTTCTCTGTGTCTGTCTCTGGTGTTTGCGTTTCTGCTCATCAACAGCACGAGATATTTATTCTCCATTTCCTCTCCTCCTCCTCCCCTTTTCCTGTTTCTCCCCCTTGGCTGCCACATCCTTCCTAGTGCTGCTTATCTCTGAGAATTTTCTTCCCTCTCTCAGTTCTCACTCTGCCGTGTGTGATTAAGCACATGGAACATTTCCAACCTGATGACTGCAGGGTTTTGCAATGAAACCCCTTGGAGATTTACTGAGCGGGCCGCTCTGGAGGAGGCGGACCTTATGAGCCCTAATGCCTGCCTTTGCAGAGATTTGGAAAGTGCTTGGCATATTAAACACATTGTTGCTATTTGAGTAACAGCAACAATCTGCATGAGGTCTTGAGGTACAAAAATGTTTCCTTGTAACAAACTGTACAAAGTTCTTCATATAGAAATCTGCTCTTTTCCTTTGTGCTGAACTGTACAGAGAGCTGAGCTGATGGGCACTGCTGCCAGTGACTTGTGACGGTCTGGCTTAGTCTGAGACAAATATCTCATCTACAGCCATGCTCAAATTAGATTTCTAAACTTCTCATTATTTGAATTTTGGGTCTGAATAGACCAGCTGAGGTTCATCTTCAACTGTAAAAAACAAGCCACTTTTAGTAGAAAATGTCACAGCTGCAACCCTAAGCTGCTGAACTGCAATGTTACAATCACAATCCCTACATCTGATTCTACATTAACTCCATCTGAAAAGAATGGTGGAGGGCAATTACTGTGGTGATTAAATTATATTAAGGTTTTGCTTTAGAGAGACTATGTGAGGATGCCTTGATGGATGCTGGATAGAATAATACTGTGTGATAGACCTGAAAGCTTCCTCAAGAACATTGCCCTAAGCTTTTAGCCTGCAGGCTGTCCTCAGAAGGCAGAGCTTTTTGTTACTTTATCTTGCACTCAAGGCTGTGTACACGGATAAAACACTGTGTATCAATAATGCTGGCCTTTTATTGCCAAGAAGCTTTTTCCCAGGGGTTTAATAGCCATTTAACATAAAGCTGGTAGTAACATTGTCTGCTGGTTGAGACTGTCCAGAACTAAAACAGGACTGAATGCAGAAAGGGTATTTGTATTCAGTAAATTCAAACATTTGAGATTATAACAGAATTAAAATTGAAGAAAATTAAAGAAAATTAATCTGGAAAATTAAAAAGAAGGGACAGTCTTTCATCTTGGTGAGGGTCTGAAGGAGCTTTCAGTAAAAGGAAAACACATTTTCATCTGCCAGCTGGCCAGGTTCTTATTGTGGCTTTAAGTACAATGAACAGTAGGAAGAGGGCAGAGGAATCTTCTCCTCAAGCCCTGAACAGGCGTGGCAGCAACACCTGGTTATTGGCATTGCTGTGACAGAGCCCTGGGTAATCATCAGAGAATGGAAATATATTATATACTCTGTGTAGTGTGATTTCCCTCAGTGTCCCTATGGAGATTTCTGACAGTTTCTTCTAGATTGTCAGAAGCCCCTGCAGTAAATCAGTGTTTGAATCCTGCCTAAACTTCCTGTGACCATGCATGCTTTGCTTCAGTATCTCTGACCTAAATAATGTATCAGAGATTACAGAATTAAGATTTTTTAAAACAAATCATAGTTCAAATTACTTAAAATTTTTCTTTTTTTGTCTTCTGTCTGTCTTTCAATCTGTCCATCCATTCCTTTCCCTTGTGTCTATCCTTCTTATAAAATTCATATTTTTACCTCAATTATCTTTTATCCTGCTCTTCCCTGAGCCTTCTTTTGTCCTTTCTGACCTACCTTCCCACTTACAATACTTTCTTCCTGGCCTCATGGATCATTGCCATGGTGACCACATGACATCATTGCACGGGGAACAGTTGCCTAGGAAACCATGTGATGTCATTGCACTGGAGGCAGTTGCCATGGTTACTGAGTTGCCTGAGGTAACTGGGAAGAAGGGTTTGTCGTCTGACGGGTGCCAGGAAATGTTCCCATTAACTGGAATAAAGAAGAGACTTTTATTTATGTTTTTATGTTCCAGGGAGGGCTGCCTGTGACTCAAAGACCCCATTGCTTTATGTCCTGTAATGTTCTCCATTTCCATGGCTGGGCCATTTCCATTGGTCTCTGGGACCTTGCCCACCTGTTTCTACTGTTGGATGTTACTGTGAATATCAAGCCACAATAAAATGGAGAAAAGCTGTGTTGTCCTGTGTTTCTGCGTAAGATGGGATTGCAGCTTCTATTGCTCTTTGACTTTTCCTGTTTGGTTCCTTTGGTTTCTGAGATAAATAGCACAGCCCAGTATTTTCCCAGCAGACATCAGAGGTGCAGTAACACTGAATGCCATAGCCTGAGCTTGCTGTATCTACACCAGGCTTTGTGCGCGTCTGTAATTTCTTTCCCACTTCTTTCCTACTTTCCCCAATTTCTATTTCATCACTGCTGACATGTACCTGTCTTGTTTTAATTATTCCAGCAGTTCCCAGAAATGTCCTGTGTGAAAGATTAAGCAGAGGTTAAATAAAAGGAGGAGGCAGCTATTAGAGATGAGAAAGGTATGCAAGAACAAATTTAGTGGGTGTGTGTGATTCATATAAGGATGTGGGGATGTAAACAGTGGTTAGCACTGTTTGTGATGTGCAGACCTGTACCTCTGGCAGCATTTGTGTATGTACATAAACATACATGCGATCACTCTGTGGATAAATAAATAAATTTTTATGAAAATAGCTTTTCCAGACTTCATGCAATTTGAGTGAATTACATTTCTAGGGCATATTAGTAAAATCATGCATGTGTAAGTGTGACTGTCTCCACATCTCAAATAAAGTCTCTGCTCTCAATACCCTTGCACATGCTCTGGAGTTCACTAGAAACTAGTTACAAGCTTCCCACTGAAGTTCATGGAATGAACCCTTCTTTGGCCCCACTGTGCGCACTCATCTTCAAGCTGAAAAACCAAAATCCTTACAATTACTGTGGAGCTGCAAACAGGAATGCAGTCAAAGAAGCTATGGAGAGTGCTGGTGGCAGGCCAGGTAAATGAGGAGTTTTGGGGCACCTGAACTATTGATTGAAATCCAGGGCTCCAGAAATGTGGGGAGTAGGCTGGAATGCAGGTAGCATCTCAGTTCTGGCAGAACTAGAAGGAAAATCCAGAAGAGAGAACCTAACTTCATTGGGTGGGGAACAGAATTTCCACTGATGTATGGGGGGAAGCAAGGGGATAGAGGTTGGGGGTTTTTGATGTTTCTTTATCTTGGATTCCCCTCCTTATGCTTTACTAATACTGTTTGATTAACTGCTTATTTGTTCAGCATACCGAACAAAGAAATCTCAGCCTTTGTGCCAGAGTAACTGTAAAAGAAAGTTGTGCTTCATACCTGAAATAATTTAATTTCAGGTTAATCAGATGGCAAACAGCTCATAGAGGGGGAAAGCAGCAGCTAGTCAGTGCTCAGGTGTTCCCAACAATCAGGTGAGACATGAATAGTCACTTGCTTGTGCTTCAGATCTGTATGTAAATTCTTGAATTCTAGTTTGATAACAGTGGTTAGTTAATCAACATGCAAGGGTGGGGTTTGCAAATCTGGCTGTTCTGTTTATGGTGAGCCAAGGGACTGGCATCACTGTAAAATATGTGTTAGTAATCATGGCCTTTCCTAGGCTTTAATGGACTGGAACAACCTTGCAGTTACTAGTCTGGGATGCTGCTGAATCTGTAATTGAAGGGATATTTGATCCTACTACTAATGACCACTTGTGTTACTTTTTCTGTTAACTGAGCTTCAGAATGACCCCTGAACTTGGGTTTGTTTTATTTCAACACTCTACCTGGCAATTGGAGGTTATTGTATTTAAGTACATTTTAAACATTTATGTTTGGATGACATTTATTGGTAAAATATGAGAAAGAAAGCAAGAAACTAGACTGTGTTTGTTTAACTGTCAGGGAGGTGTGGGAAAAGGTTGGTAGAGCTTATGGGGTTTTGATAAATTTTACCTGAAATCCACATGTTTTTGATTAATATTCCAGCTTTTCCTGTCTCTGGACTTTCACTAATGTCAGGTTTCTGTAAATATTTAAATAATAATTGTATGCTCTGCTATAGCAATACTAGAGATCTCAAGTGGTACAGAATTATAGATTTGTTTTCCACGAGTGTGAACAACTTGGAGTTTTTACATGGTGAAATTCTGTGAGTAGCAGTTGAGGTGGTTTGTGGTGCTGCAGGACAGTCCTGTGAGAACTCAGCTTTTGCTGACTAATGCTTCCATCTGCTGGAGAACTTTGTTTGCACAGTATTCACTCTGTACTGTACTCAAAGATATTACTATATGCTCATTAAACCCCCAAAGATTTAGTAAACATTAATTTCTATAACACAAACAGTTCATCTGGGATTTTAAGCAGCTAACACAAATCACTTAGGTGCTCTTTTAGTTGCATCTAAAAGATGTAACTCTCTGCCTAGCTGGAATCAGTACTCTTATGTTTTATTCTGAAATTTAATAACTTACACAGTAGTAATACAAGTAAAAGTACAGATTCTACAAACATCTTCCTAGTGGGTGATTTTGTGACTTGTGACTCAAACTTGTGCTTTCACTAAGAGACTGCAGAGGCTGCAGGACTGTACCTTTCTGCTTCATGGCCAAGCAGGATGGGGGCAGATATCCACTGGGACAGGATATATTTTAGTGCTGGGACAAGAAAGTTCACTCAGTATTATTTACACTGCCACAGTACCTCAGGATCTGTGCTCCCGAAGCCTATTTTTGAATTTTGGAATTAACTTGCTTTGCAATAAACTTGAGAACTTGGGAAAAAACTTGTGTCTGGAGACACTGTAGCCCAGCTAATGGAGTACTTCCTAGCCCACCTTTCTCTCCTTATTGAGTTTTCTCATTCTTTCCTGCAAATCCATTGATTTATTGAAAGAACAGCATGAGATGGTTACTCTATCCTTGCGTTATCTTTTTATTCTTATTAGGTTGTGTAGGAAAAATGTGCAAATAAAAAAACCCAACCCCAAACCATAAAATTTATAGAGAATAAATAGGGTTTGTTCTGTTACTTGTTGTTTATGACAGTGTTGTTAAGGCTAGTGATATCAGAACACCTTTGGACTTGATACAGTGGCATTACAAATAAATAAAACATTCTTATGTTAGATATATATCGTAAATTTGTAAATATAAAATCAGATATAAAATAAATTATAAACTATATATAAAATTTATAAGCTTATATATAAGATTAGATGTACTAGTTAAGGATCATTTTAGAGGAATTAATACAAACTATGTAGGTCCTTATATACAGTATAATCCTATATGAATAATACATACTGAGATATGTTTATTTATATTTATTTAAATACATGAATTCAATAAACAATCAAAAGGGCCATGAACAATAAAGTAAGAGCACCTTCCCCCTTCTTACCTGCAATCTCTGCAGTTCTGTGCCCTTTGTGATCATTATTTCACTTGATAAGTATCTTCCATTGTGCATGTGAAAGTTTGACATGTCCTTCAACAGCCAACCCCGTGGAACACATCAGCTTCATCTCCCTGAAATCCCTGGGCTCCACAGGGCAGGTGTCATTTGGGTGTTGGACTTCCCTGTGCAGGGACCACACCAAGTGCCCTTTGCTTTAAGGCAGGCAGTTGGAACCATGGTCGAACACCAAACACAGGGATGGATTTTAGGGGCTTAATGTTTTTAAAATGATGAGAGTGGTAGGAAATATAGACTTTAGGTTTGCTTTTGTTGTTCTTCTACTGCTAAGGAAAAATAATTCAAGGTGTCCTTCACTGATGACACTGTATGTTTTGTAAGTCAATTGATTCTTTGAAAAAAAATGTGTGTGGGTTTGTGCTTTTTTGAAAATAGGCAGCTCAGTACTTCTAGGCAGCATATATTCTGCTCTGGGTGTTGAGAATGTGGGAAATGAATTTGTGAATGGTAGGAACACTACAGTCTATGTCCAAAATCCATAATTTGTGTGGACAAATAGCTACTGTTTACCTTAGCAGCCATCAGAAGCTATCTTTGAGTAAGATTAATTGAGCTGGATGTGCAGTTTAAAAAATCATGTGGACCCAGTTGCAAAACTTCAGGCAGTTATTGTTTTCCTTGTGTTGTTACTTCATTTGCAGGGCAACAGTATCTGAAGGTCCCATTGGTAGTAATTTAATAGGGAGGATTTTCTTGGCTTTTAAGAAAACCCCCAGGCTGTCCATCCACCATGTATATATGCAAATAAAGGCAAAAGAAGTGCTTTTCCCTGAGTGCCCATGCAGGAGCACATTCCATTGCTGATGTATGTGCTTTCATCCTCAGAGTGTTTTGGCTGTCAGTATCTTTATGGCTCACATACCTTAGCACGCTGTAACTCACACCTGCAAGTCTCTGCACAGGGGGCTTTAATTTCTTTTTGGTACCTGTGAACTGAGATGAAGCTACTTACTCTCCTTGTTAATGGATGCATTTGCTCTTGTTGCTTCAAACAATTTTCTCAAAAAGTTATTAATGATTTAGTATTTAGCCAATTGTCAATTTTTGATTTTCACTAAGAATCTACTTCAAGTGGCCTTAATTGCCTCTTGTGTGATGTCATAACTTTGGACAGTGCCATATCCCAGGGAAACTATGTTTTATATCCTTCATGTAGGATTGTAAACATAGAGATGCTGGGATGTTGGGTTGATGGACGTGATTCAAATCATAAATTGGCATAAAATTGCAATACCAGTTCCCTAGCAGGTGAAGAGCATGAATGCAAAATTGTCACCCCTGTTGTCCGTGATCAGATGATGATCAGTGACAAACTGATGACAAATTTTTCACTGGATAAAGTAATAGGCAGAAAAAGTTTTCCCTGAAAAATGTATTTATACCACATTAAGCACAGTAATGCTCCTTAACTTTGGAGATAGAATTGTTTATTTTAAAGGAAGAAAAGTTTCTGTGTGTGTACAAGAGGAGCAGGAGGGTAAATATTGATTTGAGCAGTTGAGTCATGGAAATCAATTTAATTTCCAGTTCCTGGAGAATGGCATTGCAGCTGGTGGTTTGTGACTGCCTCATCCTTTGTGTCATTGATGGAGCAGAGAGCAATTCTGTTCCGAAGCAGAAAGTTGCTGTGCCTTGGATGCTTTTTTAAATTGGGAATAATTATTTCTTTCCAGTGGTTGAATGATGTCAGCAACAGTCTCAGGTGAAACTGTGGCTGATGTACCTGTTTGCAAGCTATATAGAAATTGCTTTCTCTACACTTTTGCGATGATAGGATATCCTGAGCTGGAATGGACCCACAAGGATCATTGATTCACAGTCTTGGCCCTGCACAGGACACCCCAAGAATCCCACCATCTGCCTGAGTGTGTTCTCCAAATGCTTCTTGAGCTCTGGCAGGGTTGGCACAGGTTGGGGCTGCTCTGTTGTGTGGCATCGAGGTCAGTTTTCAGTGTCATTCTGTTCCATCTTGTGAAGCAGCAAACAGAGGCAGTTTTGTTTTGGCATTCTAAATGTTTGGCGATGCTCAGCTCAGTGCAGAAGCAGTCGGGGAGTCCTGATTACACTGATCAAACACAGTGTGATGGGAGAGAAATGAGACAGGGTTCTCTGCCTACACAAGCTTGCCTGATGTGACAGTTTTGCTGTCTTCTTTCCTTCTCTGTGCCACCTGTACTGGTTCAGTGCACACCTTATCTATTCATATCAATTCTGTTCAGTCCGATTTGCAAGATGTCTCTCATACTAATTGTTCCATTGTAAATTTTGGTGCTCCTTCCACCTTCTCTTTTCCTCCCTATCTATTAGATCTTGTTTCCATGTGTTTAATAATCCTTTCATTGTGTTTCTTGGTTCAGATGCAACAGTAGAACACTGTTTTTCCATGTTTGGAATTGTTTCTTTCTAAGTTTCTGATTGCTTTAACAAATAAGCCAAACAGATGAGCGCTGATTGTAACTTTCCTCCTTTTTTTTGGTCCTGATGCCAATGGATGTCAGCCTCCCTTAACTCTGAGCACTGCATGGATTACAGGTTAGTAAATGTTTTAAGGTGCTTATGGATCACATGGTTGTGCTCTTCTACTTGCATCTGCTACTATATGAACGACAGTCTAAGAATATAAAGGAGTTAATTACTTGGCACTTCGTGTTAGAGGTTCAGTGTCCCACCCCCTTTTACCTTTCCTGTTTTCATAGTGTTAGGAAGGTTGGAGCCAGCAAAGATTTATATGATCTTAAGTATGTTACTTGCTTTCATGGACATGATACAAAAAAAAAAAAAGTCTTCAGCTCCTACCACTAAACTTTTCCAGACTTGTACATGGAGCTTTTATATTTGCTGTGAAACAGAATGTTAGAGGTGCTTAAGAGTGTCACTGTGATGATCTCTGCTGACTTCGGCCACAGGAGTTAGCTGTGCCTTTGCATATTCATCACAACTCTGTTTTTTTCAGCAGTATAGTTTGTGTAGTTTAGGATTTCTTTTCTGTGGATACCCTCCTATGGATCACAAAGCATATTGAAGTTCTGTAATAGACTGCAGCCTATCTCCTGTAGCAAGGTCCATAGAAAAACATGAAGTAAAATAAGTAACATGTTTTTCTCCAAAGTTGCTTCCAGATAAACCCCAGTGCAGCCTTACTGGACTTTAATCTAATTCCTAGAATATCATTCTACTTTTTTTTTATTGTAGAATATTTAAGTGGATAACCAGGGAATTGAAATGTACTGATGTAAGTAAATGAGGATGGTCTTTGCATGAATAAGGACTTAGATACTAAAAGCAGGAAACTGCAGTTGGAGCACTTTTATAAAGACTAGGGAAGGCTCTTGTTCTTCTGCCACTGTAGTCCTTGCTTTGTCAAAGGGTAGATCCACTCTTCTGAATTCATGTTTTAGAAACCTTATCAGCAGGAATTTCTGGCATGGTCCTCCTGTACACAGCTCATGTACAAACCTTATTAAAAAGCACATGATATGTTTGTTGCCAAGGAAACATAAGCCATTAAGGCCTAGGAACATAATTCATAAAACCAAAATTTTAGCTATTAACATCTACTTTCTTCATTAGTGCCATGAAACCTCCATGAAACAGCCTTGCAGTCTCCAGCTAATGGGTATGACATAACTGGGAATGAGGAGGGGAAACAAGGGACTGCAGTTCACTGAGCTCGAAGTACGGCCGGAGTAAGGAGAGTGCAGGACTGGGTATGTTTTCATCTCTTGTGTTCATAAGCCACTGAGCACCAATTTATCCCACTTCTGTTACTGAACATTATCAATCACATTAAAGACAAGTTTTTGCTAAGCAAGGAAAGATCAGGCCTGCATTTTTCAACAGGGCTATTCGGAATATGAAAATAAAAATTAGGGGTGGGAAAGGAAAAAGTGAAGCATTTTCTACTGGTTTCAGGTTTAACATCTTAGTAATTTTAATTTTTACTTCTCTGGATTTAGTATGTGTATTCTGTTATAATTAGCTAACTCACAATGAGTTTAACATGAATTGTGGTTATAGATAGCTTCTTCTTTTGTTTTGTTTTTGGTTTTGTTTTTTTGTTTTGTTTTGGTCATTCTCAATTTGTTCTTAAAATCTAGAAGTTCTAGTCTTCCTCTTCATCCTTCTCTTTTTAGGAATTAAATTGGATTAATTGATTTTTTTTTAATACTAATACTGCAAACTTCTTGTGAAGAATCCACTGTACCGGTATTCTAGGAAATATTTCTTCCAAAAAAATGAGGAATAAAGTGAATGTGACTCAATTTTTGTCTAGTCTAAACTGTTAGTTGCCACTCCCAAGTGCTGTCCAGGACCACAGACAGTCAGGACCCCAAGGCTAGCCTGAGTTACTGTTGACACCTTGCAGTCATGCGGGTTCAGCTTTGGGATCAAGAAGCCAAAGGGAAGTCAGGGTCATTACTGCACTTTATTCTCAGCCATTCCACTGATTTTGAACCATGATTTCTGTATTTGAGAGCAAAATTAACATTGCTGTCTGAAAAAGTGCTGAATTTTCTGTAATGGGGTGAGGCTAATGAATCACTGTGATATGTAGCCTCAGTCGCCAAGTCATCCATCAGCAATTAAGTGTAATAAATCAGTTACAATCAGTTGATGAAGTCTATTGCCAGCTTTGTCCAGACTTTATTTGGGCACCTCTCCTGTAGCTCTGGAGAGATCTGTGCAGGAACTGAACAGTGATTAGGAGCTCCCAGACTTTGCCCCAGAGCCCTGGTGTGGTTTCAGTCATCTCACACGCAGTTTCTGCTGAGATTAGTCACAATGAAGTGTGGCACCTGCTTTCTCCAGGGTTTTATGGGACTTTGCCTGATAACAGCCTCAAGGATTTGGCAGTGAGTGAGTAGTAAAAAATGAGTATATGACACTATTGACATTTTCGGTGGTGAGAATGTGCGTCAAAACTCTGACTTGTGAGCCTGTGACAGTAGACCTGAGTGCAGAGATGAGCTTGTCAAACAGCCTTGTGCAGCAGGGGAGACTTAAAGAAAAGGAAACATGTCAGAGACCTCCAGATAACATAATTTAGTTTGAAGTGGGCCTCCAGAGACCATGAAGGGCAGGGCTACCTTCGAAGTTCGATCTATTGCTCAGGGACTTGTCCCATCAGATTTTGAAAACCTCCAGGAACATAGATTTCTGTCTTTCTAGGCAACCTATTTCAGGACTTGAGCACTTACACTGAATGTTTTTCCTTCTATATCCACTCGTGATTTCTTCTGCTGCAATCTGTCACCACTGCTTCTTGCCCTTGCACTTTTACCTCTAAGAAGTGTCTCTGTCTTACATGTAATTACCCTTTAAATGTTTGATGATGACAATTGGATTCCTCTCCCAAACCTTCTCTTGAGGCTAAACACACTCAGACCCTCAGCCTCCCCTCATATACCATGTGGTGCAGGCATGTCACTATTTAGTGACCCTTTCCTGATCTTTGTCCAGTTTATCAGTATCACTTAAGTGACAAAAGCCCAAGGTGGGACACAGTGTCCCATGTGCTGCCTCCCAGATATGAGCAGGGCTCCCTGCCCTGCCTGCTACCTGTGCTCTGCCAGTGCAGCCCCAGGTGCCCTCAGCCCTTGCAGAGACGTTGCCATTGCAGTGTTTGTGCTTGCTGTTAGCACAGTGTACAAAAGGATGTCCTCAAATGATCTGTGTCCTGATATCCATGTGTTTTCCCCTTCAAAGCAGGAAACCCGGACAATTGTATAATGCAGAAGTTTGTGGAGAAGTTTGTTCTTTGATATTGCCTTTTTCCAGGTTCAGTGTCAGGAAAAGCACTGAGCTACTGCAAGGACAGTTGAGCTTCATGAGTACCTGGATACTGTCCCATTTTTGGTCTCCCATTCAAACACATTATGCCAGGCTGTGGCAAAAAGCGTCCTGAGACTGGGAGCGACAACATTTCTGTTATTGGTGGGATTCCAACATTTACTTGGCAAAGCAGCAACCAGCATGGAACAGGGACTAAGCAGTGAGAAGGGAAGCCTTGAAATCTGGGAATCTGGGCCTGCATTGCACTATTTTCAAGCAGTTTGGGACTTAAAATTTGCCACCACAATTTGGGAGGTGACCCCAGCCATGTGGGAATTTCTTGGCCCGTTGTTATGGATGCACAAGTATTAGTAGCAGGCTTCCTTTGTGCAGCTGTAGGGAGTTACCTTCACGGCTCTTACCTCTGACAGTCAAGGTGTCCCCAAAATGTTGAACAAGTTTGTCTTGATGGATGTTATTTAACAGTGATTTGCTCATAAAGGTTACCGTGGCTCTGACATGGTCTGAGGCCCTGTGTTGGATTCACTGAAGCATCTGATCATGATGAAAAGTTTTACATGGTAAAACGAGTCTCCTTTCTCTTACTGCCAGTTGTTTTGGATTCTTAAGGAATCCTTAACAAGTAGTAAAATAATAGCCACTCTAAATCAGTTTGGTGTCCTGTGATTGTACAACAATGATTACTGTTCTCTACCCCTTGTAATCTCTTTGGAAAAAGTACACTTTAAATACTATTTCGGTCAAGTGAGGTAATTTGTAATGTATGAACATGTAAAAGTAGCTTTTTATGTGTTTCCTTTTTTGGATATTCAGCTTTCTTACAGAAACTCCTATTACTGATAGGTAGGAAATCTCTTAGAATTTTTCAAAGTGGCAATATAGTGTAAAAATGAATGTTTCAGGACATGGAAAAAATTCCAAGTTACAAATATACAGTTTTTCAGCAAACACATGTGCTACTCCTCTGACAACTGAAAAGGCCTCATTGGTATTGTCATAATATTATTTTTTTAAAAATAAATGTGTGATTTGCTTGCTCTCTAAAGTATTCAAATCAAATTTTATCTGCAAGCACAAATGGAAGCTCAAACTCTTAACTGTCCCTCTGGGCTACACCCAGAGTGTTCTGGAATGTGCATCTCTCATTCTATCTGTGATCTTTGCATGATGTTCCCTAAACATTTACTCTTCTTTTGCATGAGCTTAAGGGAGGACCACTGACATCTGAGGAGATAGAAGAGATTTTTGGTCTTCTGGGACTAATCTCTCAGAGCAGATTGTGAGCTTGTATTCCAGTGTGATACATTCCCTCTGGATGTGATCTGTCTGGATGATGTTGGAAGCTACATTCTTACCTGGGGTGACTTCAGTACTCCCCCTGATCTGCACAGGTCAGTCTTACAGTCCTCAGCACAGTTTCCAATAAACAATGTCCTGATGATATGAAACTTCTTAACTGATGCTGAAAAATATGTTCCAAATTTTACACACCCTTCTTAAACATAGTGTATTACACTGTGCAACTGCATCTGAATCACCCCAGTTCCACACCTGCAGGGTTGTGAAAGTACAGGGCTTTTCAAAGCTCTCCGCCTTCTCCCTCTGTAACCAGGTACAGAGAACCTGTCATCAGTGCTAATCTCCCTGCCCAGTTACCACCCTCTTCACACTCCCAATCTGTAGTATGAGCTAGGCTGTCAAAAGCTTTATTCCATGATCCTTGTTTCTGATAGATCCACATATGGGTTTTATATGCTGTGCTAGTGTATGGGGGAAAGCATAGGAATTATTACTGTAGGTACAAGAAATAGAACAAGTGTAGCTGCTGAACAAACTGGATGTAGTTATGACCTGTTCTGTGGATCCATTGCAGATCCTGCTGGGCCTCAAGCTTCCTGGCAGCTAAACAGGCTGTCAAAAGCTAACCAAGCCCACAGGAGCATTTCCTTTCAGCACTATTACCTGAAAAATAGGTGAAGTTGTTATGGCCTGGTGTTAAAACTGTTATTAGGCTCTTATTGATTTCCCACTCCGAATTGCTAAGAGTACCCTTCTCTGGCTTTAAAAAGTAAATTGGAGATGTGGAATCCCCGTAGGACCAAGATGACAACTTTTATTGCGTTTTTTTGGAGGGGGTGGGGAGCAAGGGAAAAGCATTCCAGGGATTTCTCTCTGTTCCTTTAGTATTGGTATAATTATCCTGTATGTGGATGTGTCACTGTTTCCATTTAACACTGCTGAGCTGAATAATTTTGTATACGGTAGTAAATGTGATTCTAGGCTGTAGCTACAGATTGTGCCATGGATTGGATGAATGAAAAATATTACTGTAATGACTGGTTTGGGTAGAAATGATTATTTTGTATCAAATCTTGGAGCAAGAGCCTGACAACACTGAAGAGAAAGAAAGAAGGATACAACGCTGAATTTTTAGTTGCTTTTTGGTAATCCTGGGATGGCAGGAATGCACAAAACTGCTCCAGGAGGTCTTCTCCCTGCAGAACATTTCTTCTGGTGGCGAACATCCATAACTGAGTCCCACTCTTACCCCCTGTATTCCCTAGGTTCTGTAGTGGTTTGGGGATTACCTGCTCATCCAGTCAGTCGGGCTTTCTGCCATTTTCAGTTCACAGATAACAGGAAAGATACGGCTTTTGAAGCCAGTGTATTCCTAAGTATTTTCCTCCTTGTGCCTGAGTGGTGCATTCTTAGGCATAATCAGCCTCTGTGGCCTGTAACAAAGGGGCAGGTGGCTTCAGCTTTGGGAATGCTGATGGTCCGTGACTGCTGCCTCTGCTTTGAGCACCGCTTCAAATTAACAGCGCTCTCGGCACAGTTTGAAACGTGACATCTAAAACATCAGCGACCTGGCTCCAGCAGGGGTTTAGCTGTGCCAAAACTGGGGGAGCTGATTTGTCTCAGCAAGAGCTATAGACATTTTGAAGAGTTTCCTTCCTGTAAAGAGACTATTATATTTAATTATCAGTTTGTCTGTCTCGGTGTAGCTCCTGACATCATGATGTGAGGAAATAGATCTCACGGCACCTGTAAAGACCAAGCAGGGGTTTTTTGATGTGCTGCTGGCAGCAAACACTCATCTAAAAATGTAAGCAACCAACTTATGTCTCAGTCAAAATCCTGGAAACATCCACACCCATCAAGACGTCATCTCTCCTCGTGTCCTGATGTTCTGATACACATGGAGAAATCCTCACCTAAATGCACACATAGACTGAAATAACATAGATCTAATAGATAAAATTATTGATCTCTGAGGCCCATGAACTATAAATACTTATAGAAATGTTCTTCTTCATACAAAATAACATTTAAAGTCTATCCAAAAACTGCATCACACTTATTTTGGGAGAGGTACCTCTGCAGAAATGTATCTGGTAATTTATTGATATTTTTTGTTTTCAGATGTCAGTATTTTTTTCACACTTTTCCTTATTGCCATTTCTCTCATTTCTTTTTCCAACAGTAATCTGTGTATAATCTGTTTTGTTGTTTGTTGGGGTTTTTTTGTTAGTTTGTTAGCTTTCCCTTTGCCCTAGTAAGAATTTGTTTGCAGGCAAATTTTTTCACTTTTATCTTGACTAGAGATTCCTTAAAGAATATTTCCCCTGGGTTCTCCCCAACAATGTTTTCTGTTCTCTCTCATTTTCAAGAAGCTTCATGTGTATTTTGTACAGTATTATTAAGATTTTGTCCCCATTTAATTTTACAACCAAACACTTTACAAACACTTTTAACTGAAGAGCCCCTGGGACCCTGTGGAGCAAATTGGACATTTATATTAGGCTATGACATTAGTAGATTGTGTTCTTTTCCCCCTTCACTGAGATTTCTGTAATCAAATTAACCTGTCAGATACAATAAACAATAATATATTTGTTGCTGTTTATTGCTGTAGGGCAATCAAAACATACCTACAAAGGCTGAGGCTGTCTGTTGTTCAAGAGTAATTGCATTGGTTTTGAGAAAATAGAGTAGGTCAGCTAAGGCTTTCACCTGGAAAAGTGGAGAATTATTTCAGTGGAAGAGGCATCAGCAGCTCAGCTCCTGTTCATTTCTCTCCTGTATTCTATGCAGTGGAAATACTGTTTTCCCTAAAGCATTTCTGAAACATGAGTGGTAAAAATATTTGTGAGAATTGGGATGCTGATTATGCAGCTCCTCTGCATAATTCCTTCTATTATTTAGGTTCAGCAATAGCAGAAGTGGCAGGCCAGCATGTATCCATCTCTAAAAAATGTTTTTCTGGACACATTGTTTCAAGGGCCCAAGAAGGATTAACAAGACTCGAATATATACAAAATATAATGGATTAGATCATGAGGATAATGAATAATGTTGTGTGTTATTTAGTCTATTATTTATGAGATAATAATACTACTACTACTTCTGTTTTAATGAGAATGCTACTCAATTGAGAAGTTGCTTGTGGGGAATAATCTGCCTTGCTATCAGGAGGCTAAATCTGGTCACAGTCTGCATTGACTTTGGGGAGTAATTTTTAATGTGTTATTCAGCTTTATTAGTCCCAGTGGAAATTTCAAACCCATCTCTTGCCATTAGTCCACCCCTATTAACCTCCTGAAATATAAGAATTAATAAAACTCTAATAAACCAAAAATGAATTAAATTATTTGGTGTCTTGGCCTGTCCTGTAGGAAGAATACAGCCCTGAGACTGTTG
Source organism: Machaerirhynchus nigripectus (assembly GCA_013397975.1). Lineage (NCBI taxonomy): Eukaryota > Metazoa > Chordata > Aves > Passeriformes > Dicruridae > Machaerirhynchus > Machaerirhynchus nigripectus. The sequence goes on along the minus strand of VZRQ01003998.1, from coordinate 476,570 downwards.
TTCTTATAAGATTGGCAATGCTGAGATACTGCAGGGCTGAGTGTACTTAGTGATCATACAGAGATAGTTTAATCAGTTGCTGAAGAGGTGAATGTATTTCCTTGCTTCATTTCTGTTGGTCTATCTGCATCTAGACCTATTTTTATGTCCTCTGATATTTCTCCTCTGTAGAGATACTAATCAGACAATTAGTCTTGAAAGTGTTCATTTTTGTTATCTCTTTTGTCTCCTGATAAATACATGGTTTTGTTCATGTTTCTTAATCTGAACCTCGCAGTGCATAAGAATGGAATGACCTTGCTTTCTTTCTGATAACCTTTTAGGAAAGCACCTGTTTTCCTACTGATTTTTTTCTTCTATCTACATCACACCTACTGGACTTCAGATCTTTTTTCCTTTTAGTAAAAACTCTTCAATTGATTCCACATTTTAGTTTCCCACATTTTTGTCATCCTTCTGTGACTAATTCTTCTAATTAGAACCACGTTTTGATCACTTAATCAAGGTTGCAGAAAGAGAAAAAGGACTTTTGGCATCAGCAAAAGGTGTTAAACAATTCTCTGTCTGCCACCCTCTATTATTAGAACCATTTTAGGAAAGCTGTGCTGAGAGCCTTATTTTGTCCACTTGCAAATATGAACTCTTCTCCAAGTTTGTACTTCATGACTAAGAAACCACTGAAGGAGGGTAGAGAATTTACTAACATAGTATATGGCCTTCTGCAAATAAAAGAACTGCAAATTTTTGTCTGTTTTTGTCCTTTATTACTTGTACAAAGGACACAGTATAAATTAGCATTTCTGAGGAGCATCCCCAAAGAAATCTGCTTGCTTTATCAAAAGATGTGGAGGAATGCTAGGGAAAAGATTAGAGGAGTTCCTCCCTGGGAGGTACTTTGCATGCTGATGCATCTTTCTCTTTGTTTGTAGTTTGTTTGTTTTACTGTTGCTTTATCATTTGTCATTCTCAGGAGGAAGATTTACGATTTTGTAAGAGCCTTGGCTAAGTGCCAGTAACTCTCAAATTTTCTGTGCTTCAGTTCCATTTTCTAATGACAACACAGCAATTGCAGCTTCTACACAGTTCATGAGCTGCCCTGTGCCCCATCAGACCGTTGTGGCTGGTCAGTCAGGAATGCAGATCCATGACATTTATCCTGTTTGGTCTCTATCAGCAACTTGGGGTGGGAATTTGAACCAGTTCCTTGCTGGTCTGTAGCTAATTGCCCTCTCCTCCATTCTCTGTTTTGTCTATCAGGTATGAACAGGCATATTCATGATCAGCTAAATGTCATCAGTCTTGATCCAGAGGGGAGCAATCATTATAGACGTGGATCAGACGCACTGTGTTACGTTACTTAAACTACTTGGTTTTCTCACTCCCATTAAAATCTCTCTTACTTCAATAAATTGCCCTGGCTCACAGGCAAGAGTAGAGAAATACCCCCAGGATATCAAATTATTTGTCAGTTTGTCTAATATTGGAACCCTAAACGTGCTTTAAAGAGGTTTAGGTTTAAAAGAGACCCACAAGGATGACGAGAGACCCACTGAAGTACATTGCTAACTGAGTGTGAGGAAAAGAAATTATTGTTGTGTTCTGATGCAGTGTTCACTCATCACATCAGGAGATTTACTCATGCTTGTCTTCAAAGCTTTAACACAAAGAAAGATTTAGCCTATATCAAAACTTAAAGCTTGCCTGACCTTTCAGAGACCTTTTATATGCACTGAATTCATGCAGTGAATCAGTAGGTACACCAACAACCTACAGTGCTTCCAAGTTTGTCTTTGGGCTGCAGATATGAGGATGTGGAGATGAGATATTCAGGGCCTTGACAAAGCTGCCTCCCCTTCTGCCAGTCTTGTAGATGACACAGATTTCTGTTTGGTTTCTGTTTGTGGCCTGCAGAAATAAAAAACCAATTAAGTTTGTTTCCACTGTACATGAAGATAGGAATTGTGTGATTACTATTTTTTAGACATTGATTCTCCATTAGTGTTTCAAACGTTGGAATCTTGTTGGTGTGGCCACACTAGAGCTGTGGACAGAAGCTGTAGTATTGCTCAGCCTCTGAGCTCTCTTCTGCAGAGGCCTGGATGAGAACACAAGGCACATTAAAACAGATCAGTTCCTGATTTACGTTTTCTTTTGCTTGCCTCTGTAGACTGACACAGAAATGGAATTAATGAAAACCAGCCTTTTTGTTATTTGCAAGGACCCGGAAGAATATGTGTCAATCTCTGTAAAGAAGTGCCATCTGCAGCCTATCTTAGGCAAACTGTTTCCTGATAATTAAGGTTAGTAAATAAGTCTTTTATTTTCCACTGAAATACACAGCAGGGAAGGTCAGAACTAATGGGAATTTTGGATGCTCGGCAGCTTTCAGAGTTAATTTTTTCTCTGTTGGATTCAAAGCTAACATTTCACAGTCATGCAGGACAAACTGAAGAATCTGTTTTGGGAGAGATGCCTAAACTATCAGAGGGTAGCACTGTTTTATAATAAGAGTATGAACAACAGAGAGATTTAAATTTTATTCTTATAAGTATTCCCACTGTATTATAGCTTCTTTGCTGCTTTTTATTAGCCACAATTACCACAGGGTAGTTTGCCAATGAACAGAGTGCAAGCCATCGATTTCATCTCTGCGGAAATAACACCTGCAAGATCAGTCAGACCCGCTGTGCTTCCCATGTCCTGGACTGCTTGTTCTGCTCAGTGCAACTTCAGGGTCACATTTTACACCCAAAATGCTGTGAATGAATAATGATTCCCTAGTATCAAGCAGAGAATGGGACGTTCAGATATCCTCAGAGCCCAGAAATGTGCCTGGCACCCCTATCTGTTGTTCTAAATACACTGGATTTCTCTGACCTCCTCCAGCTCAAACAGAGGATCACGGGCATCATTTGGGGAAGCTTCCTCGCTCAGAGCTGTGAGGATCTGTTTATAACCAGTGTGTTCCACATCTTTGTGACCAGTTGCTTTGCTTAGCTTAATTCTGAAGTCAGAGGAGCAAATAAAGGGAGAGCAGACCCAAGCTCTGATGAACTTTGAACTTACTCCAATGTGAAGCTGATTAGCTACAATACAGAGAGCCAACACCGTGGTCTAAACAGCCTGAAATTCAGCCCAGTAAGTTCCTGGATCCAGGTCTTGTGTTCACATGCATCTTTACCTCTATCCATGTGAGAGATGGGAGCAGATTCAAGTTGTCTCCTTCTCATAAACACAGGACTGTTTCTCCATTGAGTAATGCTGCTGAGTTGAGAGATGACACAGAGGGTGTACCAGATCCTGGACCCCTGGGTTTTCCCCAGGTGCCAGGTCACTCCTCACAGATAATTGCTTACCATCATCAACTAAAAGAACTACATCTTCCATGACTAGATTTACAGGTATAACCTCTTGAAAAAAAAAAAACAAAAAACAAACCAACCAGTATTCGCCCACAGTGAGGTAAATATGTGGGTTTATTGCAGCCAAGCCACTCCTTTCCGTGTCATTCCTTCTCAGACATCTGCTCGTGGATGTTAAAACCCCGAGCGCCTTTGGCAGGGACACTGAACTCTGAAATCTGCAGCACCTGTAACAGAGGAGCGCTATTTGGGAAAGAGTTGTTGTCCAAGGAAAAGCAGCAGCTTCACCTTGTGTCCCATGGGAGACAAGTGAATCTGAAGTTATATATTATATAGGACGTAGGGGATGACAGCAGTTTATCATTAACCTGAACTCTGCAAGAAGCACATAAGGAGAGAAAAAAGAAGAAAGCCAGAGAAGCAGCCAGGATGGAATCCATCATAAAGATCAACAATCCTGCGGACATCTCTGTTATTGTCATCTATTTCTTGGTAGTTCTGGCAGTGGGACTATGGGTATGTTGGGATTTTATTTTGTTTTACTTAGTGAGCGGGTAGATTACAGAGTCTTGGCAAAATGGCTCAGTAAGTGGGAAAGTGTAATTGTATAAAGATTTTGATGCTTAATTGAGATAGTTAACAACTGCATGGTGGGCAAAATGTGGGCACTTATTTACTGTAGAGGGGATGGTGACCCAGGGAGGCATCCCTTTAGGGGGATGAATGGAACTAGTGGGAAAGGTGGAGTAATGAGGTTTGCGTGGGACAGAGCTGAGAGATGTGATCCGTAAAGATCAGCCAGGGTCCCTCTTAGAAACAGGCTGAACCTGAGAGGTGGGATTTGGCCACGGAGCACTGGGACTACAGGGAGAATTGGTGGTGTGAGGTGATGCCATAAGAAATAGTGGGAATGGGGAGTTGCAGGGGTGGGAAGGGAGGTGACGCCGTGTGCGGCGGGGGTGGGCTGGCCGTGTGGCAGCACCTGGGCTGGGGTCAGGCGCCTCGCACCGCCGCTGGGGCTGGGACGGTGAGAGGGATAGGACGGCAGATCCGCATCGGCCTGGGCTGTGGGTGCCGTTTGAGGGCAGCGCTGCCGGGGCTGTTGCTTGACTCCAGGGTGCAGAACCATCGCAGCTGTGAGGCAGGAACAGCTCCGGGGGCGCAAGGTGCTGGCAGTGACTCTGGGTTCGTGGCCCAGCGCCGCGGTGCCTCCTGCCCTCGCCCGGCTCTGCGAGGCGAGCCCGGAGCCAAGGGAAACAAAGCACCGGGAAGCGGTGACAGGCACCGGGAAAAGGCAGCTCCCGGCCCAGCGCTGGGGCCTCAGGGCTGGAGTGTTTGGAGGGAAAGGGACAATACTGAGCTACAATGGTGTGAACAGTGGAATGTCACTGAATTCGGGTTTTCCTGACTCTCCTGGTGACCTGAACACCCGACCATTAACAAGCAGAGAGGAGGTATTGCCCCTCAGGAATCCTCTGCTTTCCAGGAACATCCCAGGAACATTTCACAGTGCAGAAAAGTCAGCTGCAGAGCAAATTTTCCTTTCTAACAGCCTGGTGATGTTTTGAAGGGCACCAAAAATACAGGGTTTGCACAGAGTGGACACAACCTTTTCTGTGCCTCTTCAGCATGGGAGAAGAGGCCAAAAATACAGCCAAAAGAACACCTTGTTGTCTGGCAGGAGGGAGCTGGGTCTTTGCCATTGAGAGTCTGGCTGTTGCTGTAGTTGAACTTTATGTTAAAGATCTCTGACAATAAAGGGCTGATCTGTGGCTTCTCAGGCCATTGTGCGCTGAGTTAATTCCTGGAACTGTTTCTTTCCCGCCATGATGACATTGTTATTGGACAAATACTTACTCAGTTGCTGTGTGTAGTTAAATGTAAATCCATCATATTTACTTCCTTTCTTCTGCATCAGAAGAAAATATATGGCTGATTTTCCCAGGACTTCTTTCTTTATTTACCTATTCAAAGTCCATCAGAGAAGACAATGGGAATCCAGTAAATAATGGCTCAGGGTCATTAACGAAAATTGGAGGAAGCTTCCCTCTAAAGCCCATCCCTTGACAAAGACAAAATGAGTTTGTGAAAAGGAAATTTTATCTGGCTTCTTATTTTGGAACTTCAGAGGAATCAGGCAAAATGCTGATATCACAACAAGAAAACAGATACCTGTAGGGGCAGGATGGTATTGAGTAAAAAAGCTGCATACTTTCTGTTAATAAACTTGCACTTTATAGTCTGTTTTGATGCCTGAAATCAAAGGCTTTTCACCCCAATGAAAAATTCATGTGAGCTTTTATTCGTGTGATAACTTTTCTTGGTTAAATTCAATTTTATTTTAGTGTTTCATATAATGAAAGGTGAAGCGATGAAACTTGAATGGCTAATGTAGACCTAGATAAAAGAATTATTGCTCCATTGTATTACTTTCTTCATCATAAGATTGTTCTTTTCAGCCACTCTGTTTCTTTCACTTTACCCTGCCCGTGTACTTTATTATTCCTTCATTCTGGCTGTTTGTTCTCAGCCTGTGTGTAGTACTCTTGCCCGGTACACTTGAAATACGATTAAAACTTTCTTTTTTCCTTTTTTCCAGGCTATGTACTCCACCAACCGAGGCACAGTGGGTGGGTTTTTCCTGGCTGGACGGAGCATGGTTTGGTGGCCGGTGAGTGCTGTGTAGTGTATGGATATAAAACACAGGATGTGCATCTGCACCCCTGGGACTGTCCAGTCATTACATATCAAGATCTCTGTGATACTGCTGAGGCTGTGATGGCTTGGTTGTGTAGATGCAAATTTAACCCTTTCTCCAGCCATGGTCTCTCAGGGCAAACTGCACAAACAAAGCCACTGGATGGGCAGGGAAAAGAGTTGGGGGAAGTTGTTTGTATTCAGCTCAGAGCTGTCTTGATTATGTGATCAACTTGTTTGAACATAAATACATTAGTAGTGTCAGTACAGACAAATCCAGTTCTTTGCCTTTCATCCCACTTTAAAACTTTTTAATATTTGGAATCTATTCTTTTCATTGCACTCAAAGAAGCTGGCTCATTTTGAGGTTATCACAGACAGGAATTAATTTACTGAAATTTTTCCCTTTATTGCTCTATTGTTTCTACTTTTGGTAACAAGTTCTGGTCTTGCACAAGGAGAAGAATCCTGGAACTGTTCTGTTATTGGTAAAACATATTTTAAATGTATTTAAAGATTAGCTGTGGCTTACATTGTTTGTCTTCTGTGGATCTCTATTATCTTCCAAGGCAGAGAAGAGGAGTCATAGACACAAAGTGTTCTTAGCCATCCATTCCATCGGGCCTTTGGCAGAAATTATATTAGAAGCAATTATCTATTTCTTCCTGATCATACAGTCTCTTTAATATGAAAAGCAGAAAACTTAGACAAACCTGCATTTTGTGTATGACACGTGTTTTACATGATTCCATTTGTTTGAATGGAATTCCTCAACGTTCCTGATCCTGCATTCAGTTTCAGAAAATGGTTTTGCGCTCCATTAAGGTTTGGGAGTCAAGACGCCGCACACATTGGTTCAGTTACAGGACCAGAAGAGTGAGAGTAAATATTGGATCCCCAAAGATTTAGGAATTTTCTTGAAGTAGGCTGCAGAAATACCTGGACACCTTTCAGTCTTGTGCTTCAGAGAACTGCCCCCTGCCTTTAGAAGACATTGGGACAGCTTCTTTAAGGACCTGAAAGGATTAAAGGCCAATGACAGTAAAAGGTTTCTGCATCTAATGTAGTAGATTTAAGAAAATTCAGGTTCCATTGGAAGATTAATGAAAGAGAAAGTTTCCAAGTTATTTTAAGATAAACCCCATAATTCTGGGAGAAGAGAAAAAAAATAAAACCAGATTACTTTGCTTAATTGTCACTTTAATCAGTGGGCTGGTTTTATCCTTCTGCAATTCTGTCTGCCTGTCAGGGGGAATACAAATATCCTTTTGTGCAGATGTAAATGGAGATGGAAGCAGCAAGGCAGCAAAGACTCACCATAAAAAAGTTCTGTCTTGCTGCAGTGGCACTGAGAACTCCTAATGATTCCCCTGAGATTGGGGGAGAGAATCTGACACCGAGTCCTGTGCCAACACAAACCCAACAGACTCAGCAAGCTCTCCTCCTCCATGGGGAAGCTAACAGGGATCACCCCATAGTTCCTGCCAGGATCACCTCTCTCCTTCCCAAACTCTGTCAGCTCAGCGTGGACAAAGTGCTAGTCCTCAGTGGAGCCCTAGATCTCCTCTTCAGTCCTTCCCTTTGGAATGCCAGGAGTGTCTTCCCATGCCATAAAAATAAACCCTTCTTGCTATTCTTCCTCATATCACTCAAAATAAACAAAGAGCAAGCACTCCAAAACCACAAACTAAATACCGTGTCAGCAGCATCACCCTGGAAAGTTTGCCTTGGATAAAAAGAGATTCCAAAACACCAATTCCCACAGCTTAGCAGGTAGATGGGATGTCCATCACCCAGAGCAAACTGGGCTGAAATGATGAGGAAACCAATGAAAGTATAGAAAGTTTAGTCAGAGATGTGATCTCAGTTCTGCAACAGCTAAAGCTGTGTGTGATGTTTTACTTTTGTGCTTTGACTTCTCTTTTGTGCCAAGTCATGGCTAACCCGGAATAGGTCTGGATAGCCCCAGTGCATTTCCACAGCCAGGGTGGGGGCAGTTGTTTTGCAAGTGGACTCTTGTTTGTCAGATTTCTCCCCTGCCATTTCAGGATAATGACCCTTGTCATGTAATTGCTTTCTGGAACAGAGAAAAATGAAGAAAAAGAAAATCCTTCCACAAACGTTATAAACTTAATTCCCCTAAACTAATTCTATTTTTCAGTGGTTGTCTGTGTTCTGTGCTCTGCAGGGCACCCACAAGTGGCTTCTCTGACCCCACAACGAAAGAGGCTCATTAGCAGTGTATTGGGCTGACTGACAAGCTGGGAAAGGGATTCTGTTCACTAGAACCATATAATAGCTGTGGTTTGGTAGACTAGAGGAGACTCTGTTAATGAAGGGCTAGAGGTTGTTCTAGCTTTTAATACGGATTTTCAATATTTGTCAGTCACTGGCAAACTGTGATTGTGATTCGATTTCTCAATGTATAAAGTAGGACCAAGACACATCCTGAGCCAAATCTGTCCTGCTTTGGCCCTGATTTTTCTGCTTTAGCAGAATCCAAGAAAGTTGTTCAGCATTTTGCAGAACCAAGCCCAGAGATAGTTTTCTGGCTGAGGTGAGAGGTCACTTCTTTGTTAGTTCACTGCCCTTGTGCAATGGCTGAGCCACCTCAGTAGTTCCAGTGGTTAATTAGGGATAAAGGTATATAAGAACATTCTCACAGATTACCAGCAACTGAAATCTGTTGGTTAATCATAATGGTATGAAATACTGTGCCCTTTCCACAGTCTTTTTGCAGAAACTGAGAGAAGAATCTTCAAGAAACTGGTTTTGGTCTCTTGGGTTTTGAGGGAAATATCTTCAGGAAAGACTCATATGGCTCTTTAAATCCTCATAATCAGCTCTGCTTTTTCTAAAAAGATAGAGAAATTCAAGGCAAGTGACAGCTCTGTAGCAATGGGCCTTGCCAACTTCAGCTTCCTTTGCCAGATGAAGGAGTTGGATTCAGCCAAATACTTCCTGCCATTGTAGGTATCTGTTCCTGCAGAACAGTCAGCTTTGGTAGCAGCCACTCTCACAGGATTAACAGACTTTCATGCACAATTAAAAAAACCCCAAACTGTTGAAACTTTCCTGCTTTTGAATTTTCTTCTTCAGGTTCTGTAGTTTTGCAGACAGCTGTCTGCACAAAATTCTGGGTTACCTTCCACACCTTGGTTCCTGAGGCAGGAATGGTAATAGGACAAAGAGTATGCTGAGCATCTGAAGCCCAGCTCTGCTAGAAATATTTACTGAACAGTAGGTAGGAAGGATGCAGGGTCAAGGGCACTCCAAACAAAAATGTAACTCAGCTAGTTTGTTGTCATGTACATTTAGATCTTTGTGAGACAGATAAGAATTAGGGAAAAAACCCTCAATAGATTCTTGCTTCGGTTGTGCACAGCTTATCTTTGTGGCCATCAGAACTGACCACTGGCATGATTTCTCTGATCTTTGCAGCCAGTTAAGTTTTACATAGTCTCAGGATTTTCCCCACTTGCTGAATCTGACACTGCTATGAGGAACCAGGAGCGACAGTTCTGCTGTGAATAAGATTTGCATTTCCTTTTCTTAGGTAAAGTAGAATGAGAAATTACCTTATTTTGTCAAGTTCCATGCAAAAAAATAGGGTTAAATCAGTAGTTTTAAGGGTAAAAAGAGTAGTAAAGTAATCAAAGCAAAGCTCTGATAGAAAAGTAAAAGTTCAGTGAAATGGATTTCTACCGAATCTGTGAGAATTCCCAGCTGGCTGGGAGGTGTTGTTTCTGTCTCAGAGTACAAAGTGGGGAGGTACCAGATCAGCCTCCTGAGCCTGTGCTGTTCCAGCAGCCATCGGGTTTGTTGGAGCACAGACATTTTGATGAGTATTGTATATCCATCCCTCCTGCTTAGTACATTGGGAATTGTAGAAATGTGGTTTAGTTGGGTAATAATGCAATTCATAGAATTTTCAGGTTGATCGGGAAAGCAGAATAAAACCCCACACTTCCTTCTTTGTGTCTCAGAGCCTTGGAAGTGTGGCAGCAATTTTACTGATTTTTCCAAAGTGGCTGAGGGTGATCCCAAAAAACTCAGGTAGGAAAACATACGCCTTTGCATCAGAGTAAAGTCATGTTGCAGGGAAGAGCTGTGAGTTAAAGAAAACTATGAACAGTCTCAAGGAGTAGTTCTCAATCCAGGAAATGAGGAATGTGTCAGGGAAGAGGGATCGGAGAAGCAGCTTCTGCAGGTGACCCACAAGGAGCAATACCTCAGGGCATGGATCTCTGGACCCCATGGTGTGAGAGGAGCCCCTGCTGTTCTCTGGAATGGGGCTCAGGATCCATTGGGAAAAGGGTTCGGTACTGAGCTAATGCCTTCCAACAGGTGGGTGAGCACGGGGGCAGGGGGATGTGCTGGCAGGTCCTGGCAGGGAGAGAAGCCACAGGCTGTGCATTCTGCACACTGTCAGTGCAGCTGCCACTGCAGAGTGCATCCCATCTGGCTGGGAATGGCCAGGGCCGGGATGTCAGTGCATCCTCCATTTCATGAGAAGAGCAAGGTGAAACAGTTAATGAATAACAGAAAAAATAACTCTGATCGTCATCTGTTTCAGCATGGTGGTACTTCTGCTGAACAGAGTGCTCTTGTTAAGACCTGACCTCTTAAAATATTTTAAAAGAGTTAATGTTCCACGTTTGCCTCAGGTTAGTTCAGGGTTTTTTGTCCTCTTTCCCTCTTAGCAGTTTTTGTCCCTTTCAACCAACTTTCTTCTTTACCTTTCCTCCTAAATCTGTGTTTAAAATCAATTCACTCACACATACAGTTAACACATCCAGAAGATTGTTTGCCGTTCCCAGTTTCAGCCCAGAGTTCTTTAGATGTTCAGCAGCATCTACCAATGGCAAGTCAAAAATTCAGTAATCAGCCTTTCCAACACAAAAATACCACAGCAGTACGATCTTCAGCAAGGCAGCTCGGGCCCAGAGCTCATGTGCCTTCTTTCCTCATCCTTAAAATATGGCAGATGGGAAATTTCTCTTTCCCCTCTGGCATCAGCAGCTAATGGCCTGTGAGGGTATTTGGTCAGCAGTCCTCTTGCTGTGACTGTGCTGCAGTTTTAAGGGTGATCTGCATTTTCCTGGCTATGAAGCCATGTTCTCCCTTCCCATGTATATATAATTGGAACCCATTTTTTGAACTGCATTATTGATATGTGTTGATCTTAAAGTTCTGCTGCACTGGATGTTCCCTAATTCAGAGAAAAAAATTTAGGATGTGAATGTGGGCTCTGCATTCACATTGTTTTGTCCTTGTGCTGGTCTTGAATATGTTGGTAGTTTTGCACTGGTTTGGTTTGGTTTTGTATTTTTCTTTCAGTATTTTTGGTAAAGCTGGGAACACAGCATGACCAGCGTTGACTGCAGTATGTCCTGGGGTTTTAGGCACTGAGCCAAAGCTTGTGCCTGTCAGTTCTCAAAGTTCTTCCTTAGCTGCTTTTGTTACTTGGATCTGCCTTTAAACTTTTGAAACAGGAGAGGGAACACATTAAATAAAATCAGAAAGTAATGTGGTTAATATTTTCTGGTGATTGCATTTCTAGTAACCTAGATTTAAGTTTAGTTATTTATCTCCAAGGAAAGCATTGGGCAACAGTGCCAATGCTTGGTATAAGTGGTACTTGTTTCTTCACTATCATTTCTGGGAACACTGTTGCTGTCACAAAGAGGTTAGAAGAAACAGAGGTCTTTTGTTTCCCAATGTTTGTTGCAAAACTTATAATTCCTGTAATACATCCTATGACAAACTGGTTACAGTTCTTTAGGGCACAACTGACTTTTAAAAATGCGTAAAAAACCCCCAAATCCAGAACCAAGTGAACTTAGAAACATAAATTTCCTGTCACAGCAAAAGAACAGTTTGCCTTCAAAAAGACTTGAAGAAATCAGGAGATCAAACTGAGGAAAGAGAAAAAAAGTAAGCCTGGAAAAGAAAGAGTGGAAGCCTCTGAATTTTATTTGTATGTTGCATGTATCTATCTGTTATCAGAGATCAGGATTGTGGTTGAAGGGCATGGTTGCTATTTCTGGCTATGGCACAGCTCTATAGAGTAAATACGGTCTGTAGAGATAGATTTCTATGATGAAATCCTTCATCCTCCCGAAACTCAGGTGATTGTCCCTGTGCTCCCAGAAACATTGATTGAATATTTGCTGCTATTCAAATCTGTTGAATTCGATGGTCCCTGTGGGTCCCTTCCAACTCAGGATATTCCATGATTCAAATGACAGCATTAGAAGAGGTCAGCAGAATTTCTCTTGCCCACTTTCTATGTGGCTTTCTTTTTAACCCTGTTTTGGGTTTTTGTTGTTGTTGTTGTTGATTTAGCTTTCAGAAGACATAAGAAAATAATAGAAAATAATAAAAAAATGTTCACTTTCATTTTTTCATCTTGGAACTTCTCCAGCTTCCTTGTCCTCTGCCCACAACACCCCATCCAATCTCTTTTTCATGCTTGACTTCTCACCCTGCATCCTTCAGTACCTGACCAGTGAATTATCACAGGGTATTTCTGCTGCCTTTAATGTGTTCATTTTCAGAAAATGAAGCTCATTCCTTTTCATCTTTGCTATTGTCTAAGATACTTGATTAAGGATTAGATATTTGTGAATGGCTCCTGCCTTTCTGTAAACCAACAGAAGCCTTTCATTTTTTAATCTCCCTGTTCATCAATTCCCATGTTGTCCCTACTGTTCTGTTTGTATGATCAGTGCAATATTTGGGGCGTCTTAAGAATCCAGCACTTCTTAAATATAACTCCTTGATTTGATATTCTTTGTAGCTTCCAGAAGCACCTTTTCAGCAGACATTTCTGCCATGCAGCTTTCAGAATTTAATCCAGTAATCAAATACCTTTTCGCTAAAAGTGAACCAAGTCTGGCTCTCACCAATTACACGTTTGGATGCACAGGCTGTGCAATATGGAAGAGGGAGTGCAGGTGTGACAAGTGGGGATGTCCTTGTCATTTCCCCCTTGAACAAGGAAGATCACAGTCTTCTTCCCTGATTGTCTGGATATCATCCCAATGTCAGTTTGGCAAGTTTTGAAAATATTTTTAAATCTTTATTGGTGTAATATATTTTTTGACTCAGCTGGAAGATATGTTACTCAACATCCTATTCTCCCTCACTCTTGTAGATGTGATGGCTGGAGGCTCTGGTTTCAGTGGGAACAGTAAGTGAGAGTCCTGAAAGTTATCAAGGAAGTTGGATGTCAGTCGTTCTCATCATCACCACCACCATAGATAGGCATGAGTTCAATGTGCCAAATGAAGGTGATTTTTTAAAAATTACCATGAACATAAGAGCCAATTTTTTTTCTCTTTGCAGATTGGTGCTTCTCTGTTTGCCAGCAACATTGGCAGTGGGCACTTTGTGGGAATAGCAGGAACAGCAGCAGCTGGAGGAATTGCCATCGGAGGATATGAATGGAACGTAAGGGGCATATATGTCAGTGAAAGTACTTGTGACATCTGGATTATCTGCAGGTCTTAATCAAAATAAAATTGCCAAATAATTTAGGACTGTCGAAGTTTGTGCTTGGCAACACTTGTTTTCTGCACAGACGTGTAAGAGCCAATGTAATCTATTATTTAACCTGTCCAAGCCACTGGAAAAAGATGACACTTTTCTGCTGAGGCTTTTTAGAGAGAATTTGAACCAACTAAATTGGTGGATTCTCTTCTGTATGCATACCTGTTTATTATTTTTAAAGTATTTATGAAGAACACTTTCAGACTGCAGGATGCTGGGAATAATTTATCAGGTTTGTAATCCATGGTAATTTTTGCAGCATTTTGCTATGTAGAAATTACTGAAGGGCTTCGATTTCTTCACAGGTTGTAAGGAATTTTGAACTTCCTTCACAAGCACCTACATTCCAAAAATCTTTTCCTCTTTACCTTTCCCTTCCTGTAATTATGTATGTGTTTCGTTATAGTTCCAGTACAAGGTAGAGATATCCAAGCTGACTTTAAATGAGCTTCCTGGAGTATCAGGGAAGTGTAAACTGCAGCAGCACAGAGACTCCCATGAACGGCTGTGGTCCATTTCCTTGTGTTCTCAGGCTCTGTGGGTGTGGGTGACAATGGCCTTGTTGTGCCTGATTCACCTTCGCGGAAGGGATTAGGCCAGGACACAAAGGGTTTAATGAGCCTGCACAGGTCGATACTTCCCTCACATTTACTTCTGAGCAGTGAAAGAATCATCCCACCCTGAGGGATTTGGCTTGTGTTCCTGAGCAAATAAATGGTTGTTGCAAATAATCAAGTACTGGTATGATATAAATGTTTAAGGAGAAGGACAAAGCCTAAAATGAACTGTATGAGATGTGCAGTTTATCTGTCAGCTCCCTCTTCTTGGTTTTATTAGGCCTGTGAAAGACCTGATTCTCCTTTTTCCAGCAAAACAAAGCAAACCAAAACAGATCACAAATCTCTAGGGCCCATATCCTTCTTCAAACATCTCTAACACTTTATCTCCTGGGAGATTCCTGGTGGACCAAAATCAATGCACAGTGTACAACAATGATTGTTTGGGAAGCAGCAATGATATCTGTCTGAGCAGACACACTGCAGAGTTCACGACTTACAGTGGGACAGTTAACAGACATAGTGGAAGTAATGAAAGTAATACCAAATTTGACTGTTGTCATCCTTGTTTGTCCCTGTTCAACTGAAATTATTTCTATTTTGTAATGACAGCAGAAGCTGACACAGTATTTCTTGTCCATCTTAACAATTTTGACTTAAGGGCAGAACTTAAAACATAGAGCTTAAAAGCCCTATAGGCCCTGGGGAAAAAACAAATACAGAGTGCATCTCTGAGGGCAGGCATTTGTTTTATATTTGTTGATTTAAGTATGCAAAACTCGATACTGGACAGCTTTCTAGCCATCTAAGTCAGAAAACTGTGGCACTGCTATACAGTAAGATCAGTATTTCACAGAATACACATGGATACACAAAATTAAATGGTAATATGAAAATACAAAATATTTTACAAATTGCATGTGGTGCATCCTGTACAGTCTATGAGATTGTTGTAAAACTTTTAACCATCTTGGGCTTGCTCTGAAGAGAGCTGGGATAGTCTGGTGCCAATGGTGGAGTTGTGCTTCAATACTAGATGGCAAACCTGTGAGGAGAAATCAGCTGGTTTTGTAGAAAATATGTAATCATGTGTGCTTCTTTGGGACATCTAGCATGAAACCCAGGCTGCATAATACCTGATGAAGTTTCTAGCCAAGACTTCATACCCAAATTTTCAACTGTAAATCAAAGGACAGTGCAGAACCTTCTCCCCCCACACCCCTGCAGTATGCAGCTTTTTGTGGTTTCACTGGTCTCTAGCTGCTGTTGGGCCTGATAAATGGTGTTTGGGAGCAGTCTGTAGAGAGAGGAGGCTAATTCAGCTGATCTTGTCTTGGCTGCAGGCTCTGATATTTGTGGTGATTCTAGGATGGCTCTTTGTACCCATCTACGTCAAAGCTGGGGTAAGTCAGACCATTACATTACACTTGTCTTTGCTGCTCATGTTTGCAGATTAGGGCTGGAATATTGCAAAATCATTATGAATGGCATGAGATCTGAGTGTGCCAGAACAGCACTCTTATATCTGTGCATTTGAAACATGAGGGTTTTCTGTTCTAAGACCTGAGCTAAAAAGTACTTGGTGCTTTCTCCTTGTTCTCCTTTGATTCCTGGAGCTGCTCTTCCTTGAAACTGCATTTGCAGCTCCCCTAATTTTGTGCTCCACTCTCACAGTATCTGAGCACCGAAAATCTTCCTCTAATTTGATTTGTACCTGTTCCCCATTATCTAAAACCTTCTCTACCCTTACAGGTGGTGACAATGCCAGAGTATCTGAAGAAGCGTTTTGGTGGGAAACGGATCCAGGTCTACCTGTCAGTCCTTTCCCTGATCCTGTATATTTTCACAAAGATCTCAGTAAGCGAAACTTCTACAGCATTTCTTCCATTCTACACTGATCTAAAGAAAAGAAACTCCCTTTACAATATTGCTCTCACAACTGGTCAACAGTTTCAGGTTTGGAGCCCCTGGTTGAGTTAACAATGGTAAAAGTTTGATTTGGGTTTTCTTTATTCTGTCCAGTGAGACTCTGTATCCAGATCTGTGCTGCAGTCCAAGGTTTTTTCTTCCTGGCAGTGTCTCTCGATGCTTTTTGTGCTTTGTCTTTATTTTTAAAGTTTTAGGGTTTACTTTTACATTTGCTCTCTTCTAGAAAACATCAAAGTGGAGGGAAACTTGTATTATGGCCTGTCATGTTAGGGATCTGTAAGACCTGGGACAGGAATTTTTGTCCCTAGATTTCGTATTTATCTGGTTTAGTATCCTCTGGTGAACATGCCATCAGTAATGTAGGTGAGGGAAAAGAGCAAGGGGGCTATGGATAAAAAAAGAATAACAGGAATTAGAAAATGGAAGAGTGGGGAAATGGAAATGAGGGAAATTGTAACAGCTGAGGTGAAAGGAGGGAAGAGGAGAGATTCTTTTAATGGGCAAGTGGTTGGTGTAAACTTTAAGGTGCTGTGAAGTTAATGTTTATTAAGTAAATGGATGTGTTTCTGTGAAGTAGTAAAGGAAGCTGGTATTTTCCATATATCTTGAAACTACTAAGCTTCTAAAGAAGTCCACAGTTCAGGCATACCTCAGCCTGTTGTTCTGCAGAAGTTGTCATGGCAGATTACTCTTTGCCCTCTGAATGGGAGCTGAGTGATAATAGTGCAATTTAAGCTAAAAGACTGGCCTTTTGCTCTCATTCTCACATCATGATAACTGATCCTTAGAAAGGTTATAAATTAAACAGGTTGGTAGTGTGAGCTGGCGTCAGAGCTGGATTTCTGTATATTTCAAAAGGATTAGACAGTTCGCTGTAGTTGTGCTCAGCTATCATAATCAGAACTCCCAGACATGACACAGAGTTCTGGGAGTTCCAACAGCAGAGAAACTCCTCTAGTGGGGTGACTCCCAGTCCTTTTCAGGAACACATGTTTGTAGTGAGCCTACCAAGGTGCTATGTAGGTTCTGAATTTACTATCTAGCTTTGATTTCCAGCCTGTGTCATGCCTAAGGATCTGATTATGGTATTTTACACCGTTTCAGTTGGAGTGTCCTGTTTCCAGGAAAGACAGGTTCTGCATTTAAGCTTCCAGTGTGGTCATGAGGATAAAACACCCTCTCCATAGTCAAGGGATCCATACAGCAGCAGGTTACCTGGGCCCCACTCAACCACTGGCCCATCCCAGCTTCCCACCAACCCATTTATTCCAGGTATTTGTGGGGAAGTGCCATGGAGCTGGGTCTCTGTGCTATGCAGGGGAAAAAATAAGGTGTACAATTTCCTCTAAGCATTTCTTTTGTTTTCCCCACCTGCCCTGAGCAACTCTGGCAGTGTCTGTGCCTGTACAGGAGAGATTCCTGTAGTGTATAAACAGGTCTCTGCATTGCTGCCTCATGTCACTGCATTTGGATGGGCAGGATCTGCCCAGGACTGATTTACTTGCTACATCTGATTCAGATTAGGCAGAGCAGCCAGTCCTTGGAGGTTTCAGGTGCTGTCAGAGGATCTCAGTGTAGGTTTTGCTATGCCATGCTGTGCAACACCATGTGCTTGTGGTGCCCAGAGGAAGCAGCCCTGGAGCACGGAGGGAAGGGCCGTTCCCTGCTGGGCTGTAGGGAACTGTGCTGTGGGAAGAGGCGTGAGCACAGGGAGGGAGCAGAGGCCTCCCTTCCCACAGACGTGTTCGATATCCAAACACATCCACGTGTCGACAATCCATTGTATCTTACTTCCCTGAGTGCTGCCTTGGCAAACACTCCCTTGTGATCTCTGGGGCTCTTTGAGGTTTGATAGAGAAGGATGGGCTTCTGCCCTGCCCTGAATGGGAGGTCACACCTACTAGTGTGACTGGCAGCGATTCTCACTGCCCTTTATTCTTGTAGAAGAGTGGCATCTCTTGCTTCTGGGGTAGTTATTTCATGTGCTTCTGCCTTGATGTGTTGAAATACTTTGAAGTGTAATTGATAATATAATTATAACAATGCTTGCTGGTGAGCAGTATCACACATCAGGTTGTGTGACTCCTGCTGTGCTCTTTCTGGTACAGTGCCGCCACCATGTGAGGATTAGATTCCCTGTGCACACCTCTACAAGGTCCTTACCATTTCTCTTTCCCTGCAGAAACCCATTTTCTGTGGGTTTTGTTGATTTCTTACCTCACTTTGTGGCTAATCAGCCACTTGACAGACAAGGACATGTTGCAAGGAGTTCATCCTTGGGATCAGGAGACGTGATCTTTGAGCCCAAAGGATTTCTGTCATACAGGGGCCTCACCTGTACCCACTCCCTAAGTGTGCAGCACGTTGTGAGTAGTTCCCATAGCAGCTTGTAGAGGCTTTTTGGCCACTAGTGTTGATGATATTGGTCATTATGCCAAAGGAAATGGTCTGGTAAAAATAAAGTCTTAATGGGTAGTAATAGACTAAGTTATGACAAGACAAAAGGAAATTAAGGTCTGAATGTTTTGAAGAAATCAGAAATCGTAAACTGGAACTTCTAAATCTGTTACAGCATTTTCTTTCTGTTCATTGTGCATAATTTCAGTAGGAAATCTATGGGCATAGACTTGCCAGGGGAAGAGGAAGAGAAGGATAACCTCCTCCTAGGAGCGCACAGTGCAGGGGTTAAAGAGTAGGTGCCCTTGCCCTGATGCCTACAGGATACACTCAGCTGGCATGGGTCTGGCCAGCGTCTCCTTTGTGATCCATACCTTGCAGAGACAGCTTGTAACATAAAGGAACGAGTCACTCTAATGAGAGATTAGATAAAGATTAAATAGTGTCCATAAAAGATTATAAATGGAGAAACAAGGAAATATTGGAAGGCAATAATCTAAGTGGGAACGAGGAGCAGTGAAGTTGGAGGATAACTGAGCAATTTGAAGAAATGGATACATTGCTCAGAATGCTCAATAATTAACTATACATTTCTTTCAGGGAATCATTTTAGAACCGTTAATATTTAATGATATGTAGGCTAAACTAAAGCCAAGAACAATAGAAGAAAGGTCTGGGACATAGACTGATTAGTGGTGTGAAAAGATAGGAAACATATTACCGTAGAGAGATAGGGCAAAGGATATGGTATGACAGCCACTGGGGTAAGAGCTAAAGGTCCTAGTTCCCTGTTCCAAA
Source organism: Machaerirhynchus nigripectus (assembly GCA_013397975.1). Classification (NCBI taxonomy): domain Eukaryota; kingdom Metazoa; phylum Chordata; class Aves; order Passeriformes; family Dicruridae; genus Machaerirhynchus; species Machaerirhynchus nigripectus. Next base: position 457,276 of record VZRQ01003998.1, on the reverse strand, counting down.
CTAAAGCCTATAAGAAATCTGCTCCAGAGGCAGAGTTTTGGGAGTGGGATACTCTGTTGTGACTCACACTCTGCTCCACAGAAGTTGCTGTATCATGCCAGGGCAGTGGGGCCGCAGAGGCCCGGCCTCTTCCTCGTTCTTCAGCATGAAGCAGGGTGAGGTCCTGCCCTGCAGTCTCAGTTTCAGTGTCTGGAATGAAGATGGTTTTTCTCTCTGACATCTCGCAGCTCCCAGGCTGCATCACTCCCCGTGGGGATGTGTGCCCTGCTCTCCCCGGGTCAGCAGTGGGGCCAGGGCTGTGATCCCTGGCTCTGGCCAGCCCCTGCAGCCCCCACGGGGATGGTGTGGGAGGCTTTAGCCCAGGGCTCGGGCAGAGCTGTGTGTCTTTGCTTCAGCCTGTGGACCCACGGGGACTTGCTGTTACCCAAGGGTAAGAGTCTCTGCGCAGAGCCCTCGGACAGGCGGTGTGGGTATAAAGGGAGGGGGGCGGGTGGGTTGCGCAGGAGCCCATGAGTTGGATGCTCAGGAGCAACCTCTAATGAAAGCATAATTTACAGTACTGCATCACAAGTGCACTGGGGCAGATTATTCTGATTGCAAACTTATAAATAACATTGATGCAAATTATCTCTAAATCAGGAAGTGATTTAATGTTATTTATACCCCAGTGTTACTCTGAAACCCGAACAATTCCTTTCTTATGCAAGAGCTAAAAGTCTCCTCTGTTAGCCAACTGCTGTCAGTTCTTCTGACAGGAACTTAAAAATAGGAACAATATAAGATGTTTGCCTTTAATGCAAATGCACTATTTGTCCTGAACCAGCAAGACGACCTATATCACATGTGAGCAGTAAAGGGACAGAGACTTGGGGAGTGGCACTGAAGGAAGAGAACTGTGCTGTGTCTTGGAGGTGTCACACAGTCCAGTCCTGCACACAGCAGCAAATGGAACTCACACTCAGTTTTAAGCAGTTTGTTTTGAATCTGTCTTTGAGTGCCTAAGCATTGAGCAATGAGGTGAGTGTCTAAAGAAAACACTCCTGTTGAAAAAGGCCTGGAAATTCTCTGAGAAATGTTATGCCTCTGGTACTAAGAACTCCATAGCTCTGAGGGGACACTGGCAGGTGCACAAAAACGGCTTCTCTTTTCTTTTTGATTTGTGTGGGCAGTACTACAAGGGGCAGAGTTGTGTATTTCAGTGCCCTCATCATGGAAGTCTAACATGTCATCATGAACCTAAACACTGCTGAACCTATCATTTTTTCTTTTCTAGGCAGACATATTCTCTGGAGCTGTATTTATCCAGCTGGCCATAGGGCTGAATCTTTATGTGGCCATAATTATCCTGCTTTCTATTACTGCTCTTTACACCATCACAGGTGAGTTTGCAGAGCAGTCTGATAAATCAAAGAAGTTGGGGGAGCCATAAGAAAGAGAAGAGGGAAGGTGGCGAAAAAGGGAGAAATGAGAACCTGAAAGGGAGGTTATTTACAGTGGGCTTTGAAAGACAGAGGTGGTGAGAAAAGGGAAAAAAACCCCAACATTTCCACTGAGACATTTGCCCAGAGCTAACTTAACTTATTTGTCCTGACTTTTCTCTGCCATCAGGTGGCCTTGCAGCTGTGATTTACACAGACACCTTACAAACATTCATCATGGTAGTGGGATCCTTTATTCTCATGGGATTTGGTAAGTAAATCAGATGAATTGAACTGGAATGTTCAGCCACAAATCCTGCAGTGGATATGGGAATGAATCCTGCAGAGTGAAACTGTTACCTTAACCAGCAGGTTTCAGCTCATATATCTATTTATCAGGGAAGAAAATAGGCATGTTGCCAAAAGTCAGGCATATTGCCAAAGCCCTTTAGTCACTGAGTCACTCTGTCTCCTAAGCACAAGTCAATGTGTAAGGTAATAAACAGTCTCCCATGACAGCATTTTTATGTCCACATTAAGGAGGTTTTCCTTCTCATGCTCTCAAGGTCTATTTGAGATTTCAGTAATAAATCCTTTATTGCTACTTCTGTTTTGTATTTTTCAGCATTTGCTGAAGTAGGAGGATATGAAGCTTTCATGCAGAAGTACATGGAAGCGATTCCATCCAATATCTCCTATGGAAACACCATGGTGGATCCGGAGTGCTACACTCCTCGTAAGGATGCCTTTCACATCTTCCGAGACGCTGTCACCGGGGATCTGCCGTGGCCAGGGCTCATTTTTGGCCTGAGCATTATTGCCATGTGGTACTGGTGCACGGATCAGGTACTGTGGGAGCCAAATGCCTTGGAAAGGCCAAACACAGAACTCTGGGGTGCAGCGTGATCTTCCCCTGTAATGCAAAGCTGGGCCACAGAACTGGCTGTTATTTCAAGACTGGTCAGTGACTTTTCAGTTCCTGGTTTCTAGGTACCTCTCACATGTAAGAAAATGGAATGGGTATTCTTCCTGCATACCTGCGCCCAGCCTGTGTCTGCCTCCTTTCTCATTTTTTGTGTGTGGCCACGTGTGAAAACACAGAGAGGTTGTGCTGTGAACACTTACTTAGGAAACCCTGCAACAAATGACCCTTGTTAGACTGGGTCTAGGTACCATTCCTTTTTCAGTATGACAAGTTTGTTCCCTATATGTGCGGCTTTCATCATTGCCTGCATAGTCTTGGGGGGATGTTCTTTATATGTCTGGTCTTTCAGCCTGGAGATTCTTCCCCAATCATCCTTCCTTCTGTCTGAAACCTACTGTCCAGTTTCCCCAAGAGATCACACTGACATGAGTAAAGAAAAGTGTGCTCCAGCACCTGCAACATGTGAATGTGTCTCCAACAAATGATCTATCTGCATCCGGAATTGTGAGAAAGATCATCTTCACAATTTCTAAACAAACTAACAAAACCCCCAATGTAACTATATATACTGCTCAGTTAAATATTCTATTCCTTTTGGGCTTTTTAGTCTGTCTGCTTAAAAAAACTTCTTGTGAGAGAAGTCTTACCTCTCAAATATACACCAGAGAAGTGATACTTTCCTTTACTTATTTCAAACATATCCTTTGATGTTCATGTAGTTTTCATTTTTCCTAGTGGCAGAAACACTACATAGGCTCTTTTGCTATCACAGAAGTTAAGAAGCACCTTGTATCTGGAACATGGCATGGTGTGATCATGGAAATGTTATACCTGCCATATCTCATTGACAGGTTATTGTCCAAAGATGTCTCTCTGGCAAGAACATGTCCCATGTGAAGGCTGGCTGTATCATGTGTGGGTACCTCAAACTCTTGCCCATGTTTATCATAGTGATGCCTGGAATGATCAGCCGGATTTTGTACACAGGTATGAAATGGATACAGAAATGCAAAGTTCTTGGTGCCTGCCTTTCATTGGCAATCTCTCTGTCTCTTCCAAAATATCTGTTAGACTGTTATCTTCTCATCCAAATAGTCCAGGCACCTACAGCTTACTACAGGTAAGAAGCCACAGGTCTTCCTGTTTTCCCTGATCCTAGATTTCTGCTAATGCTATTGCCATCTCCTTTAGGCGAAAGAAATGCCACAGTGTCCCTCCCCAGCTCTCTGTTTGTTACAGCCCCACTCTGACTGAATGAGTGGAAAATGCTGTCCAGGACAGATACTCTGCTGGCAATTGGAGGGATAGGGCCATCAGTCACAGACTGCAGGGTTTGGACCATGGGCAGTCCCGAGGGCAGAGTGGGGAAATGCCATTCTCCCATCTCCCTGACCAGCAAAGAGTTTGTCTGTGTTTGGCAGCAGGCAGAGGGGAGAGATTCAGGCTGCAGGGAGTGGGCTTTGTGTTCTTCTCCTTGTTTTTCTACTTGCTCTCCTTGTGTCGTTCAGCCCTGGTCTCACAAATGACTGCTGATTTTCTTCTGACCTGCAGCACCTGTCAGTATTCTTTTAGAGAGGAAAGAAAGGAAAGAGGCTTAGAATCACCTTCCTCCCTGCCAGCAAACCAAGGATGAAATCAAACGTGTCAGTCCGGTAGCTCAACAGAGAGATACATTCTAGAAGCTCTATTAATTTGGGAGCAATCTGTTGTTTATATGACCTTGTCTCAGTGTCTCATTATCCTCTCCTCAGATGTGGTGGCTTGTGTTGTGCCTGAAGTCTGTCAGCGCTACTGTGGCACCGCAGTAGGCTGTACAAATATTGCTTATCCAAAAATGGTAGTGGAGCTTATGCCAAATGGTAAGACACTGTCTGTATTTGTTGTTTCTTTGTTTTAGGAAAGCTGAAGCTGCCAAATTGTAAAAACAAGTGATAGAGGGAGTCCAAGACCCATCTCTAGTTCCAAAATTCTTGCTAGAATTAAGTACTATTAACCAAAGGGGTTGTCTGTATTAGCTGTAGGTGCAGAATAGCTCCACACTGACAGTGTCAGCTCTCAGCTGGCAAATACTGGGTGATGAAATGGTAAATGAGCTCCCTTTTTGTGAAGGTAAAAAATAACCTGCTTGGCCAATGATTTATAAAAGACTCCCTGCCAGGATCTCTGAGCTAGAGGCTATTCCTGTAGTCCTCCTGCCAACCCCACGGAGGTGAGTGCTGGCTCATAAGGCAAAAAAGCCAGGTTTGATATTATAGAGACCATGGCACTTCCCCGATAGCTTTGGTAGCTCCCCATGATACGATAACTATTGTTCATAGTATTGTTAAAATCCTGCAGTACTTTCCCATGCTCTGTGACCAGACCACACCACCTGGAAAAGTGGCTTACTCTGGTTTTCAGACAGTAAAAGAAACTTGTTTTTTTTTGGCAAATACCTGGTTCACAAATATACTACAAGCAAGTGAGCACTTTACTACAAACAAGAGGAATTATTTTTACAACTGTAGGGAAAAGTCTGCTTAATATTATTTTCTTTTTATTCCAGCATTTAATCAGGCAGCAATTCACTAAAGAAGTACCTATGTGCTAAAAGCTCAAGAGTTTCCCTGGCACCACTGTAAACAGCTTTTTTCCAAGAACGTTAGGCAGGATTTAACGTCAGGCACATAAATGTGCCAGAGACGCTCAGAGCTGGCCGATGGAAAGGGTCAGACAAGCACCTGGTGCCAGGTACTGAGGCTCTCCACGGAATGCTCAACCCCGTTCCCATCTTTTTGTTTCAGGTCTGCGGGGTCTGATGCTGTCAGTCATGCTGGCCTCCCTTATGAGCTCCCTGACTTCCATTTTTAACAGTGCCAGTACTTTGTTCACGATGGACATTTACACCAAAATTCGGAGCCGGCCATCCGAGAAGGAGCTGATGCTGGCTGGCAGGTGAGCGTAGCCGAGCCTCCCCTCTGCACAGACTCCGAGCACTCCATGGGCACAGGCTACCTCCTCCCAAAATCCCAGCGCCGGCTGGAGCCTGCCTGGCAGCGCTGCAGTGGCCTCCTGTGGCCGGAGCGGCTGTCCCGCCCCACGCGCTCCTTTTGGGAAAACGCATTGTACTCCCGAAGGAATCGACAGTGTGCATGAAGCAGACAAGCTTCCCACTGCTATTCGAAGAGAAATCTTTTAATTACCTTCCTGGGCTCCGCGGTGCACCAGGCTGCAGCATCAATGAACGGGTTCTAGTTGATCTGCTATTGATTTGTCTCTGGACATAACAATCACAGGAAAAAAGTGATTTTCTATGTTTTGATTGCATATTTAACTGTGTGCTGATGGATATTCGACATATACAATACCCAATTTGGATTTCTTTTGTTTGTTCAGTGCTAGTTGGCCATTATAATTGATTTCACCAGTTGAAATACAAAATGAACATGTAAATTACTGATTAATTGCGGGTTTTTTTCTTTCTGATAGATCATAGATACTTCTAAGCAGATGGCTAACTGAATATCTTTCTATGTTTACAGGGCATTTATGTTACTTTTAATTGGCATCAGCATCGCCTGGGTTCCTGTGGTGCAGTCAGCTCAGAGTGGGCAGCTCTTTGATTATATTCAGTCAGTTACCAGCTACCTGGGACCTCCCATTGCTGCTGTTTTCCTGCTTGCTGTCTTCTGCAAGCGTGTCAATGAGCAGGTAAGTGCAAATTAGGAAACGGTATGCTGCATGTTCCTTTAGGAACTGGGAGAACAGGGGGTTTTTTGTTATGAGCAATTGCTTCCTGTTTATTCTAATCCCAGTATAGCCCAGGGAGTCTGTGTCTCCATACCCCAAGGCCTGAGGTTTCAGACGTGAGTTTGAAAAGGTTCTTTCATAGTCTGATAGATAAACAGCCACCTAGGAATTCATAGATAGCTCTGAAGCTTAGGTTATCTACCACTTTGCCAATAAGTGTGTTAAATGGATAATCTATGGACACATATTTGAAAGTTACCATTTAGGATACTGGTCACCAAGCTGTTTTACCAAACGTATCACTTCTTACCTAACCTGTCCAGTTGGGTTTTGAATATCCCCAGGAACGGAGACTCCACAGTGTCTCTAGGCAACCTGTTCCAATGGTCAAGCACCTTTACAGTAAAACAAAAAAAAATTATGTTTGAACAGAATTTCTCATATTTCAGTTTGTGCCCACACGTGTCTGTTAAACTTTGGGTTGGAGTACTGTACAACAGGCACCCACCAACACTATTGAGAATTAACTCATTACTCTCAGGCCCATTAGCAGGTAAACCAGACACACATTTCAGGAAGAATGACACAACATTCTGGCTGGTTCCATCGTGCCAGAGCTGTCACAGATTAAGCCGTCAAAGGTAAAAAGGTATGAGAACAGCCCCTGGGGTGTGCAATCCATGGCTGAAGCCTGTCTTGTAGAAGGAGAGAGTTGCATGGAGCCAGATGGACTGTGAGAAATGGTCTGGACAAGGTGTCCTGAGGTGTGCCTGACATCTCAGAGCTGGTCATGGCCCCTTTCAGCTGTACTCATACACTGAGCTGTAAAAAAGGTCACTGCAAGCATCTGGGTTAAAACCTACGTGCCAAAGCCATTGTAACACATAACTACAACCATTTTTCCTCCAGCAACTGTTTGAGAGCTCAGAGTTTATTTCCATGCCTGAAATTACTCATTTTGATCCCTTCTTGTCACACCCTTGTCCACAGGGTGCCTTCTGGGGTCTAATTGTTGGGCTGCTGGCTGGACTCAGCAGGATGATCGCAGAGTTTGCCTACGGAACTGGCAGCTGTGTGGCCCCTTCCAACTGCCCCTTCATCATCTGTGGCATTCACTACCTTTACTTTGCAATGATCCTCTTTGGGGTTTCTGCCATCGTCATCCTGTCAGTCTCCTTCATGACCAAGCCCATTCCTGATGTACATGTGAGTATTATTGCAGTCCTGCTCCTCCAGAAATGGAACACAATGAAACCACCAATTTTAAAGCCTAGTACTTGGTGTATTACCTCTCGACATTTCAGCTACCCCCAGCATACAGGTCTTGTATGAAAGCAAAGGAAATAGTCTTCATTTACCTGCCACAGATCTTCAGTGACTCCTAACAGCCTTAGACATATCAGACATTTGGGAAGCTGTGGTCTTACAGCTGGCTCAGGTGCTGGTCAGGTTGGTTGGTCTCTGTGTATTCAGACCACAGAACAATTAAATTCCTTTTGTTCTGTGGCAGCTTTACCGCTTGTGCTGGTCCTTGAGGAATAGCAAAGAAGAACGGATTGATCTTGATGCAGATGAGGAGCAGGACAAAGCTGATGAACAAGATGATGAATCAGGTAACTGTTAAATACCTAGAGATTCTGTCATATATTTGAGTATCCCTATTTCATTCCTGAAGGAACATTAACATGCTTAATAGTTAAAGACATCCTCCCTTCCTCCAACAACAAAACCTCAGCCCCCACAAAAAAAAAAAAAAAAAGGCCCATGAGCTGCCTTTACCAAGCTGTCAGGCTCAGTGTAAATCAGAAGTGAAGTGGATTTGAAGGGAGAAAATCTTGTCCTCTTGGTAGCTGGGTGGCAGCTCTAGGACTAAACCAATGGCATTGCTCTGGGTCAGAGGCACTGTGCACTGGCAGAAATGTGTGTGACTCCAACACATGGAGGGAATTCACCTGGAAATAGTTGGTTGTGGTCAGGTATTGAAGGCACCATGAAAGCAGACTGCAAGACCACCTGCTCTCTTTACTGGGTTTCTGGTTCTGCTCGCAAGTTCATTTTCATCAGTATCCTCATATTCATTTATTTGTCTTTCAATTAAGAGTGTAGAAAGTATTGAAAAAAAATGGAGCTTAAGCTTTAAAGCATAGTCTGCTTCTCCAGTACCAGGCCAAGTCTCTGGGCTGCAAAAGGCCCAAGTGCCTTCTGCAGAAGGCTCTCTTCGAACATGTAGAAAATCCCTCTTTTCCCAGGTGAGCTGTAAAAACACAGTATTAACTTGATTCCTGTACTGTTTTGTACTAAAATGTTTCCTCTGAATTATGACCATAAATTGGAACGGGAATGTGCTCAGTCACAGAGATTAAGTGCGTGCCATGATCTGTACTCACCTTTCCTGACCAGAGTGTTATTCCTTCCAGTTAATGAGGAAAACCAGGAGGACCCGGGATGCTGTAGGAAAGCTTACAACTGGTTCTGTGGCTTGGATCAACAGAAAGGTCCCAAATTGAGCAAGGAGGAAGAGGAGGCACTGAAGAAGAAACTGATGGACACCAGTGAAGTGCCACTGTGGAGAAACGTTGTGAATATCAATGGCATTATCCTCTTGACTGTGGCTGTGTTTTGCCATGCCTACTTTGCATAAAACCCTGATCGCCGTCCTGAAATTGTACTGCATTGTTCAAGGAAAATGATGGCTTGTAGATTTACAGAATTAGATACACATTGAATTTTCATCATCTACATTTGTAAAACACCAGGATGATTTACTCACTGATTTTGTGATCATAATTTCAACAATCTAAAGATGAAGGCCACTGGGATTTCAAGAGAGAGAATTTCTATTTAGACATTGAAACAATCCAGGGCTAACGGAGGTTCAGAATTTCCATCCAATGTTCTCTCTGCTCATGATACATTTCATATTTTAGGTTCTGAACAAGGCTGCATGAGCCATATTTCATATCAGGTTTTGTAAACTATCTTTTAGGGTTGACAATACTATTTTGATTTTCAACCCTTCTTGTGATCATTCAATTTTTCTTTTCCTTTGGCTATGATAATTTGATTCCAAAATACCCACGACCATTGGGGGACTGTATTACAAACTCAAATTAAAACATTGTTTTTGTCCCTCCAAACACGGGATATCGTAAGTAAAGGATTTATGTATATATCAATGTATTTGACACTATATATAACTTTCCACATCACTTTTCTCCCCTTTTTCTCACTTTCCATTGGGTTGTTTCTCAGTTGTCAGTGGAACACTAACCTCTAAATTGATCGGATTTTGAAATTGGGGAACACCTGTCTTGATGATCCCAAAAAGAATTTTGCTTACATTAGATTGTCTGTTTAAGGTTAAGTTCCAAAGGTCCTCCTCTCTTGATATCTTAATAGGTACCTATACTTGAATGTGAAGCTTTTTGTACAAAATACATATATTATATATACACAGGTAATACATTATATATATGCACTATATATATAATATATATTTTAAATATATATTTATGTGTGTGTGTGTACATATATTTATTTCTTACTGATCAATTCCCACCCTGGTGTGTCAAGGACCTCTTTCCTGTGGGGTTGGAGTCAAGGTACTGCCTCTCTGTACGGACTACGCTACAAACCAGCCCATGCCCATGGTGAAACATCCAGAGCATTGGAATGCTGGGCTGCATTTTGCAAATACATTGAAGGGTTCCATACCACTTTTCTGCAAAGCTATAAATTGTTGCTCTGAAGATTTCATTGAGAAATAGGATTCCTGCTGCATGGCAGCATGAGTTAGCAGTTCGGGAAGGAGAACAGTCACAGCTGTGGGATATCAGCTAAACCAGGCTGATTGTCTCCACTTGGTAAGTTTGGTACCAGCTGGGGACACAGGAAAAGACAGATTTAACACTTCAAAGCAAAAAGCAATAGATCTTCTTTTCATCTCATTCAGCTTCCTGGGGAATCAAGTGTAGAAAGAAGACACTGGTTGCTCAGTCAGGCAGCGCCACAGTTCCCTGTTCCTTGTTGCACACGTTGGTGGGACTGCGCTGTCTCAAAGCATTCCCAAGGTTCTGCCACAGGATGCTCTGGACTGGCAGCAAGATCAGCAGAAGGGGAAAGCACTGCAACCCCTGCATGTGCCACAGCACACTGCTCTGGCTCTGCGCTTCCATCACTCGCATTTCCTAATCTCCTGGCAGGATCTTTGTTTCGTTTGGATCTAACCCCAAATGCTCTGGATTCCAGCAGAATTGCTGCTCTTCAGTAGATCTGTTGCTATTCAGCATAATCCCTGCAGGGTCCTTTGCACAGGCCAGATCAAATCAATACTTCAAAAATACCAGTGCAAACCTTGTTTTCCTTAACACAGTGATAAAGTATTTTAAAGACCATGGAATTAACTGTATTTAATGAACTATGAAGACTTGTATGTATTAAAGTATTTGTATATTTTGAAATATTTGGTGTCCACAAAGTGATGGGTTTTTCTATAATATGATGGAAGACAGAGAAACTTCATTTGGTGTCTTGGCTTTGGGTAGTAGTAATGGATGAAAAACAAACAAGGAAGATGTCACTGAGGATTGCCCAGATCCCTCTTTGTCATTCTTTGCCACAAAAATACGGTGAAATTATAAAGCTATTTGGACAAAGACAAATAATACAAGTGATTTCCTGGCAGCCTGAGCAGCCTTTGGATGACCTCCTGGTTAATCAGGCATCTTTGAATGATTTTGCTCCTCAGAACTGCAGAGTTTTGAAAATCTAAACCACAGTTTCCATGGGATATTCACTGTAAGTCCTCAGCAAGCTGATTTCACTTTGGTCTGAAAGTGGATGTTGTGGAGGGAAGAGCTCAAATGTTTACATGAAGTTTGACAGCTACTGTTGACGCCTGTAATTTTGTAGAATTTCAAAGAAAAATTGCTTGATATTGTGAACAGCTGATAAAATTATAATGTTTAGCTAACATTAAATGCCAACTCAGGTTGGTAGGTACTGCATTCAAGGACAGTTTCACGATTTTAAGGAAGAAAACTACTTTTTTTCAGTTCTCAGAGGAGCTCTGTCCATGAGCTGTTGTTGGGGACACTCAGATAAAAGTAGTAGCTTACACTGTCCTGGGCATTCTCATGCTTTAGAGACGGGAACTGTGAGCACACACTTGTCCCCCATGTTTGACTGTACATGTGAAATACTTCAGGTTAGTGGTGAGACTCCAAATAAATCTCTGGCTAACAGAACAAAGTACCTGCATTTCATGTACAGCGTAACACAGCTCTGTTTCAGGGGATCTTGAGACATCCCATCTTACCCTGTCAGGAAAGATACAGGGTTAAAGCTTATTTTAGTGGACTTTAGTTAGATATACAAAATTACTAAAATAAAATAAAATAAAATAAAATAAAATATAAAATAAAATAAAATAAAAATGCACTTAGTAGCACTGTCAGCCAATTGTGACACTGCACTGTAAAGAAAACACTCTAAACAAAATCTCCCATTTAAGAATTACCACATGGTTCTTAGGAAAAATCCTGAAAAAGAGTAATCACTGTTCATTTATGTTTTAGTTTTCCTGTATGACCCACAAAAATGTACCCAAGTATCCCATAAATGTTGAATATTAATGATATTGTGATGAGAACACTCTGCTCTTAGAACTCAGAATTTGGGTTTATTCCTATTTTGTTATTGAAAAAGCTCATGCACTGAAATGCCAGGGGAGGGAAGGTCTATGACTTCACTTGGAATTAACTACAGTAGCCATGGCTTGGTTTTAAGCAGACTTTCTGGCCCTGTTGAATTAGACCATGGCACAAGGCTGAGCTCCTCAGGTGCAGGTGGTTGTGGTGATTGGAGCCCCATCAGCCGCTGGGATTGCCAGGGCCTCAGTGCCTGCTCCCTGACCTTCCTCAACTGGCAAAACCAGGAGTGTTCATATGAAGTAAAAGCCAACACAAAAATGAGGAGCAAAGGTAAACGATAAATCCATGTATTGTCAGTCATTGAATTTGAAGGGCACTTGAGCTCATTGGTTTGAAGTGTTGAGTCAGAGGACTTTAGAGGTGACATTTCTGGGGCCAGACTGCACAGAGAAGGGTTGGTTACAGGATGTGGGGTGACAGCAAAGCTGCTCTCAGGAAAGCTTCTGGGTGTTTTAATTTGTTTAGTGGTCTTATGTGCCAGCTGCAGGTGTCTGTGCCCTGCACTGCAGTGTTCTCTGGGGGAGCAGAGAACACACAGCGAGGGAAGGGAGCAGCAGAGACCTTCCCTTGTGCTGAACTGAAAAGCCATAGTCTCAGATTTAATAGCAGCAGGCAATACACTGCTGAGAAACAGGGGAAATGCAAAAAACCCCAGGGTTTATTTGGTGATTCGTGGCATTTTCTCATGGAGTGTGTATTGAAGGCCTGTGCTGGAGAACCAGAAGGACAGAGTAAAACTTCACTCACTCCAATTTCTAATAGCTGGTCTGATGCAAGACAGTATAACCAGTGCCTCAGGTTATCATCCTTACTATTAATAAAATAGGTTGCCTTTTTTGTGCCTCCTGAAGAACATTCCTTCTTGTCATCTACCATGGGCAGCTCTGAGAAAGAATAACTCCCCTGGAGCTCCTGAGCCCACCACCTCCCCACCTGGCAGAGTTGAGGCCAGAGCAGCTGTGCCTGCCTGGGTTAGCACCTCCCCTACTTTTCTTAAGGTATCTGGAAGAGCTTCAAGCTGAGGTGTGAGTTTGTTATTACTCCATGCAGTATTTTTGTTTACAGTATTGGTGCTGTATCCCCAACCCTGCCTGCCCTTTCCACGTGGCTTCCCTTTCCCCCGCCCATAGTCCTAACCACTCCCTTGGGTTTCTCCCATTGATTGTTACCCCAGCTCCGCCCATGTGCTGCCCCGGTGCTCTGAGAGTCCATGAGCTCTATGCCCCCCTCATCCCCAGACAAAACCTTCTCTCTGCCTTTGGGGATCAGCCTGCCAACAGCTCCCCTCTCTCTGCCTTGGGGGAACCATGCCATGTGCTGGCTCTCTGCCTTTGGGAGCCAGCACATGTGCTGGTCCTAGGCTTCTGGGGGCCATGGAATAAAGACCTTCTCCAGTCCCCATGCGAAGAGCCTTCTTGCCTCCTTTATCATCATTCGTGTTGCAGAACCAGAGCTAGCCAGAGCAAGTGAGGGGCAGCCTGGAAGAGGCCACGGGATGCAGCACGGCTGCTTTCCCTAAGAGACCCGCACAGTGCTCTCTGGGAAGGCTGCGGCTTGCCATGCCGCTTCAGGAACTACCCACCACAACAGCCTATTACTTTAAAAATGTAGCTTATATGCAAAGTATCCTAAAAAAATTATTAAAATGTATTTTACTCATTCAAATTGTAAATTTTGTCTTGCTAAAAACAGGTCCTGTGCTTTGAGCATATTAGCTTTGTGTGTAGCTGTCTCTGCCCTTCTGGTTTACTGTAATTAGCCAAATCTGACTTTCCCAGACTATTTCGTCCTTAGAAAAATATCTCACTATCTGGTTTTTAAATTTTTTTTTTAATAGAAAATGTAGCGGTGGGAAGTAAATATACTCCCTGTTTTGGAACATGAAGAGGTGGAATTAAAAGCTGCAATTTTCCAGAGCAGGACAGAATGGTTTCTACCCCTTGGCCTTCTGAAAGCATACAGGGACAGGGGAAATGAGTCTGTAGTTGCAAGAACAAAGAGCCATGACATTCTTAACCTTCTGGAAACTGTTAGAAAAAAATCAACATGAGCTCTGTCTGGGTGGGGCACAAGACTCCACAGGAGGTCTTGTTTCCCATGTATGCAGCTGCCTTGTCTTCTGGTGCCGCTGAGGATTGTAGGGCAACTGGTTTGAAAACCCAATCTGTGTAGAGTGTAACTGCGTTAATTCCAGTATTGATTATATCTGGGCCTTAATAATTGTTGGCTTCAAGCTAAAAAGGCAAATTGCTTTCATTGATGTTAAAAACCTGCCTTGGTGCTAAAGCCATTGGAGCATAGAGCACTGGGGAGGGCAGTGCTAAAACCAGAGACATGCTGTACGCACAGCATTTCCTTTGGAACAGTGAGTTTAATTAGTGTGAGGTGCCAGATCCTAAGATGTTAATTTAAGTATTTATAACGTGTATGAAGTGATTCAAAAAGATCTTCAGCATTTTTGTGACTGAGTCTGTGGCAGCTTTATTATGGAGTATTCTTGACTGAAAGCTAAGTCAGTCCAGGGAAAGTGTTCATCAGCTGTTTCTTTGATCCAACCAGTTGTTTTGCTGACACCTACAGTGCTAATTAATTCCCAGCCTCATGAACTAGGGACTCTTGTCTCTCATCCCAAAGCAGTGAATTAGCCCTCGGCAGAGCATGTGACTTTTAATTATTGTATCTGCAACCTTTTTGTCAATAATGCAGCTTTGTAAGTAGAAAACCCCAGCTAACAGTGGTTTGTGGCTGTTCCATACTCACACTTGAAATTCTGGCGTTTGCAGAGGCAGAACGTGGTCAGTACAGCCCAAGGGAATTCCTGTCGTGTTTGGACTATGATGGTCTCGTGTTGTCAGGTGTAATAGTGCCAAAGAATTGCTGAGACAAAAGCTGACATGTGGGACAGCACCACTAGTGTCCATATCTCAGAGTTCACCTGAGGCTTTGTTCCATTTCTGTACTGTGTGTGTATGTAAGATGAGAACACTGATCCATGTAGGGGCTTTTTTGGGAACAGTTTATAGTGTCTTTAAAGCACTGATCAGGCAGATATTTGGAATGCAGTACTTAAGGTCCAAGTCAGCTGAATTTCTTCCACTCAGAGCAGTTCAGTGTGGATGGTCTTATTTCTGCATCTGAACAAGCTAATTATTTTGGGAACTCATTGAAGGGCAATACCTGAATTATCAGGGAAGGCTGTGACAAGGTTGGAACTGGGCTAAAAGGATGATTGTTACCAGATTTTCCTGCAGTTCTGTAAGAGCAGCTGAGCCTATACTGTGCTGCTCTAGTCCTTTAGTATGTTATTAAAGCTGCCTGACTTCTCTTATTGAGTTGGATGCACTCTGGCACCAATATGTATTATGTTCAAGTGCCTTATGTGTTCAAAAGGCAGAGTTCCTCCAAGATGCTGCCCAGAGGGAATGAATTCAACTGACTCAATACTTTTAAATCACATCTTTATAGGAGAAGAAATTTACCCTTTGGTTACGTTATGGAAGAGAAACATTTTAACTGTAATCACTCCTACAGGAAGAGTTTATACTGTGTAATGCAGTTTGCAGTGTGACCATGGGTTTGAATGGAAAAGCAGCCCTGACAACCCCTTTTATAGACCTGATGCAGCTTCTTTGTAGCTACAATTCTAGAAGTAAAACTTCCATGTGAGAACAAAACCCAAGTGAAAACAAACGGGATGGGCTGTGAAGCTGCACCAGCTGCTCTGTCACATCTTCCTTGGTATCTGAGAATGGCCAGGGTTGTCCTGCTCATTTGTGTTATTTCTTTGCCTAGGCCTCCTGCTGAAGCCTCTTTAATTACACTCTTGTAACTGCAGACAGAAATTTGCCACGTGTCTGCAGTGACCAGCCTTGAACTCACAGTGAATAAAATGTTACTGAAACTTCTCACCACTTCCACTGCCCTTCAGCCCAAACCCTGAGGTGCTTTTGTTCCGTATTATCAGCAATTCCAAATAGGCATTGCTCTTTTAGTTTTACCAAAGGCCACCCTAGTAAAGGCTTTTTGACTTTGGTCTTAATCCCATGTTCAACAAATGTTTGCAGCAAAATTCATGTAAATTCCCGTTGCTAGATCAATTTGTCAGTACAGACAAGACTGCTGGAGGGGTTAATTGTGAACCTTTCTTTCTAATATAATGAATTATTGATTAATGTTTGATAGGCTGAGGTTTCAGAAAAAAAAAAAAAAAGAGAACATTAGGCAGAAAACAAAAAGGGTTGGTATCTTGTATCATAGGAAAATCTTCGTAACTTAGGCCGTAACTCCTACTGGAGAACTCCACACTTCCTAACTTTTTTTCTCCATTTTTCTGCTTGTGACCTGCAATATAAATGTGAAATTGTTGGCAAATGACTTTTCAGGAGGAACCAATCCAGAGTAAGTGAGGAAGAGAGTTCTGGTGTTGAAGGTCTCATGTAATCATGTACCTTTTACAGCCAGACAACAACAGAGGGCAATAGATCTCTAGAAAAGATCGCGGCTGCAGAGGGGTTTCCATTCGATCACAGTGATGGCGATTTGGGCAGCTCTTTGCACGGCCTCGCTGGGATCATCCAGACACCGCTGAAATGTGTCCCTGTGATCCAGCAGTGTCTGGCGGCCCTCTGGCAGCTCAGCCAGCAGGGTGAGGGTTTTGATTGCGTTCAAACGGGCTTTGCTGGTTTCCTCAGCAACCAGCTTCAGTAAAGGTGGAATGGCTTCAGCACCCATGGCTGAGGATCTCCCTGTAGGGAAATAAACTGGCTTTGAAATGTGTTACGATATCTAATCAACATCCTTTTGGACTGATATGTTCCATTCCCTGCCCAGCTACAGCTCTGAACAGTCCTGGGGGTGCAGTGCACAGAGGCAGAACATGCTCTTCTTTCAGAGACCAAGGTTAGCTCCCAGCTGTTTATTTTTAAGGAAAAAGATCTTTCGTAGTTAAGTTTATCTATTTTGAACACTAGTATTTCATTTACAACAAATTATCTAAAAATGTGAGGCACCAAATGATAGAATAAACTAGGTTTTGGAGGGGTGGGGTGGGGTGGGGTGGAGTGTGTTAGATGCCCTTAAGAACATCCTCCAGTCTTTCATTTTTAAAGATACTTCAAAGACTGAGATCCACTCCTGAGCTGGCTTTGGAAGCCCGAGGAAGGTTTGCAGAGGAGGACTGGAACACAACTGCTGTTATTAAGAGTCTTTTATGTCTAATTACTCATTCATCACACTGGAAATTTAGCTGTTAGTATTTTCAGTGTCATGTAAGTTACTTGGGAGAGCTACAGAACTTATTAATATTCATTGCTCTCCCAGCTGTGAGAGAGGAGCTACCTCTAATCCCAGAATGTTTCCACAAAGCAGCACTCCTCTGTTGAGCACTGGTGATTCAGCATAGCTCCAGGTATGTGGATCTCTGTGTGGTCTGTACTTGAATGGAAAATGTTCCCCCGCTGGAGCAGCCCTCTGGAGAGAAATGGTGCCCGTGAAGTAGGTAAGTAACTTCTTGACCTACTTCAGGGGAAGGAAATGTGGAATATCCTGTCCCTCCTAGGCACTGAGGAAGCAACAACAGTTTCTCAAGACAGTTATAAAGAAATTCCCCAATCTTAGAGTTTCTTGACGAGCATTAAAACTGTCGGAAACTGAGGACTTGGGGAGTAGGGGCAGGAAAATGTTTTGTTTTGTTACTGAGTTGCCCTAGAATTGGATTTCTAGGAGGTACCCCAACAGAATTGCGTCTGTCTCTCACCCTGAGGTGTAACAGCAGCAAACATCAGCGCTCCTGTTGCGTTAACTTGAACTTCGGGCTGTATGTCTTCCAGCAGGCTCACCAGCACTGGAATCACCCCTTCTTTACACACCGCGATTTTCCCCTCTGCATGAGAACTGTGCAGAGAAGATGGTTAAGTTGCTTCCTTGAACAGCGCCTGCTGCCCGTGCAGCCCCTCGGCCTCTGCCCACGCCTGGAGCCCGCAGCCCCGCCCCCGGTGCCACCAGCACTGTCCCACTCCTGCTGTGCTCCCCCTGGAGGGACTGTCCTGCTGGGAGACAGACGCTGCTCCCCAGCCACCGAGGCACCCGAAGGGATGACTGTGCCTGGTGGCTGCTGAACCCACGTGCTGATACAGTCCTGAGGATACCACACTGACCTGCCTGGATGAGCTTCATGGTCTTTTAGGTTATTTTTAGGTGATATCTGGATTTTTCAAAAAAGCTTTCTATAGTACACTGGACACTGATGGGCAGCTGCATATAACAGGATGTAGGATTAAGGGTGTTGCTGGTCCTAGTTGCAATGGAGTTACAAACCTGGCTGGTGAAGCCTCTAGAGATTTTAAAACCTGCTAAATCAAGGGGCTGAAAAGAATTCTTCTCCCAGGTCACTTTTCTCTTTCTTTCCAGCCTCTCTAGTAAGGAGAATATTTAATGTGGCCCAGCTATTGCAGGGACCCAGAATGTAGCTCATGTTCATATTTCAGTTGCATTTTGCTTTCTTTCTATGACTCAAGTTAATTATACTCTTTTTCTCTAAGACCTCGCTTTATTATAGGACATGAGGAAATGTTTTGTGCCAGTTGATATGTAAACTACATCATCTGCAGGCCTTTTTAAACTAGACATTTGTTGAACACTTATTATATATTTTCTGATTGCAGGACAGTGGACTTAAGTTGTTCCTTTCATCCATTCTCTGATACACAAATTTAGTATAAAGATTGCTTTTTCTGATCCATCACTGACGTATGTGGCAGCCTGTGGCAGAAAACTATTTGTCTTCAATCACAGTGAAAGTTTCCCAGGACCTTTAATTTTCTGAGAGAGAGCACTTTTCCAAAAACATAAGGGAGCTTCTCTCTACCTCCATAGTGGTCAGAATCCTGCTTCTACACGATTTTTCATGCAAGAATTTTTTCCTAGCAGTGCTGTACCAGGAAAAAATCCTGATTCCACTGCCAATACTGAAAACAAACAGAAGGAGAAGGAATGACTGATCAGCATCTGCTTTCTTCAGTGATTTATAGCAGTTAGGAATTTTAAGTCCCATGTATTCCATTTTGTTTTACCTATGTGTGCATTCAGGCTGATACTGCTTTATGTGTGCAATGTGGCAGCTTCAGTGTCTAGTGGAACACAGCTGTAAATGAATGGCATTTATTTACTCCTGGAATTAGTTCTTTCTTGGACTTAAGCATTAGAGAGGTTTCTTTACCTGATTTCTAACAGGACCCAGGCTGCTTTGCTCCTGATGGCTGTGGAGGGGTGTGAGAGCTTTTCCTTCAGGACAGTAACAGCACCAGCTGCCAGGGCTTCAGAAACCTCCACACGGAGACAGTTGGAGAGGGTATCAAGGATGAGCTCCTGGATCTCATCCAACTCCGTCTTCAACTTCAGGATCAGTGGGGAAATCAAACCGGCCTGCAGGATACCACCAGCCCCTGCAGAGGAGACAGGGAAGGAACATAGATGAGGGCTGAGTGCAGTTACTATTGCTACCTGCACCTGGAATTTCTTCAGAGGATCAAAAGCCATGTGGGAACTCAATTCCTTACACAGAAGTGGGATTGAGAGATGGAAACTATTCCAGCACTGCCCTGTTTATAAATGTCATCTTAGCATTTCTTCTTCAGGAAGCTTCCCCAAAACTCCTGTAAAAAAAATCAAGACGGGGTAATAATCAACATGACAAATGCTCTGATATTCCCAGTTTCTTCCACTATGATATTTATGCCAAAATTATCCTTGCAAGGAAAACACAAGAAAATATATATACATTACAAAGTCACCTTCTATCCAGCCTTCCCAACTGTTCTCAATATGAACAGATACTAGGAGAGGCAGAGATGTTAGCCCTTAGAGCTCATTCTTTGATTCCTGATGGTGGTTTCAGGGGGGGAAGTCAAGATTTTGGGAACTGTCAGCTTCCTCACACATTTCTTTGTAGTAGTTCTGTCAAGGCAAAAATTTAAATTCTGAACTTTGCGGCAGTCAGTACTCTTGCACTGTCTCCTAAAATATAACATCAAAGGCAGAGACATCATAATTTGCCCCACAAGTGATGTCTTTGCTATGAGCAAGAGTCTGATTTGTACCATTTCTTACCCTTTACTAAGTCAACACTGCAACAGCAATGCCAGGGGAAAGCAGAACGTACTGTCCACAAGTAACTATGTGAAAACAAAATTCTCCAGCTTGTCTTGTTGCTAAGACTGATTCTTTGGTTGCTAAGAGAAATGTGGCTCCTTTCAAAGTGATCCATATGTGGTTAGATAGGGAAGTTTTGTGGATAGGAGTCATCAAGGTACTTTCAAATGAATCTCCACAGCAGAGACAAGTGTGAAAGAAATTTTAATGACCCTTGGTAGTGCATAGGAGAAACCCCTAAATTTGAGAATTGCGTGAAAAACATTATTCTAATCTAGAGGTTATTCTGTTGTATGTATTTCTGAGGCTTTGCTAACACTGAATAACTTCTTCATTTCCTGACTTATTAGGATCCATGTTACAATGCCAAAGCAAAGAAATGCCTTGGGGTGATACTACAGCTTTACTACCTGTGCTACATTTAGAGGTCAGTTTCTGTGAGAATTCAAATAAGTAAGGAAAACCAGTTCTGAGACGATTCACTTTGAAGGCTTATAGCATTTTACAAACAAGGATTTCTCCTTGTGCCAGAAAGGCAAAGCAGGAAAGGAAGTGAAATAATGTTCTTTGAAGCTGTGGCTCTGTGTGTCACTACATGGGGAATGTGGCACTTTCACAGTGAAAAAAACTCCGACCAACCCCATAGTGTTCCCTGGAGGAACAAAGGAAATTTGTCAAAGAGTAACTCCAGCCCATTTATACTGTCCCTGAAGAAGGGTGTGATAAGGGACACCTGCACTATTGCTCTGGCAAAGGACTGTTGGAGGGTCCCTGAGAAGGAGGCCCAGCTCCTTCTCAGCGTCAACGCTCTTGACCAGGACTGCTGGGGTTTGGACTGGGCGTTAGAGGTATAGAAAGGTTTTGGTAGGTTAGACAACAGTGGGAATATGTCTGGGAATTCTCCATGCCTTATGGAACGCCAGGTAGTAGGGAACCTGCTAGTGAACAGGTCCCAAGGAAGCAGACTAAAGCAGTCTCAGATGACTTTAAATCATATCCAGAATTCCTTTAGCCACACTTCCCGACAGTCTTTTGAAATGGCCTGTGAAAGACAAGAGTTTTCAAAGGCAAGTTTTTAAACTCCTCCCAAAGTTTTTCATGAAAAGGAACTCCATGGCCTGAGTGCATGAAATTGGGATCCCCAGACTGCTAACACAGTCACGGCATGCACTTCTAAATTCTGGGTTGCTGTGGAAATCAGTACAAAATCTCAATTTGGGAGGTGCAGTTTCAGAGGAAGAGTAATGCATCGGAGGTGACAGACTTAAGCTTACACTGCCTGTCACAAGCACCTGTGTGTAGCTTTAATTCCCATGGATCCCAGTGTCTCTTGGGACAGTCCATAAGCAAACCCTCACTGCACAGAGCAGACACACTCTGGCTTGAGCCCGGAGAAACCACTGCTTGATTTAACTCAACTTTCCATCTGTCTGTAACAACTGCTGCTGTAACATTCCCTCTACCTCCCTCATGCTGGGAGATGTACTTTGTTCGTTCCTATTTTTTTGTACTTGCTTTCAAATACTTACTAGCCATTTTTTTTAACCCATCACCCTAATTTTCATTTTCACTTTCCTGCAACTCCCTCTTTTTCAGGACTTCCTTGCTAAGTTCTCTCAATTCTCTTGATCACTTTATCATCATACAGCCAGGAAGTACTACCAGCATTCACGTTTCACTTCTTTGTGTCTGTGTATTTCAATTATCTTTAATATATTCCACCAATACAATCACCCAGCCAGGGCTGCTTTTACTGGCCCTTGGCTTTATTCCTTGCAGTTAACGTTTATTGACTTTCTTTGCCTCAGTCATCCCTCATTCATTGCATTTGCACTTCATGTCTTCTTTGGATGCTGGCCTTTACTATTGCACTGTAGTCCTGGGTGTGAAAGCCAACAAAGCCATTTTGTGTCTGGGTCCATAAGCTGCTGAGATAATGTACAGTGTTGTCTAGAACAGCTTTGATTTTGTGCAGCCATTAAGCAGTATTTATTCTGGGGCTACTGGTGCTTATTTTGTCTGAACATTTGGGATGTTCTAATTTTTTTTTTAATTCATTTTGTTTTACCAGGCCAGGTCTCTGTACCAGGAGCTTTCTTGTCTACTGTTTTGTCAAGCTGTCTGAGCTGAAATGCTGTTGTGCTACTAGAGGGAGCTTCCCAGATATAAATATAGAAAAAAAGATTAATTGTTTGACCTTGTCAAAAGTCTCAATGTGGTGAAGACAAAGATGTTGGAGAGGAAAGGCCATCAACAACAACAAAAAGAGACTACCTAACATTGAGACTGAAATTTCCACAGGAAAGTTCGTCATGGTTTTACCAGGGGAACTGCAGGTTGAAAGGTCTAGGGAGGGAAAAGGGAGGAGGCAAAATCAGTGGCAAGTTGTTTGGGAGTCACTTGTAAATTAGAGCAGCCTCAGATCCTTGGATCTTAGTGAACAAGCAATAGGAGAGGAAGATAAGCTGGGGTTTTGAGTAGTCCTATACTGAAAAATACAGTGGCATCCTCAGGATATGGAATTTTTCATTAAAATACTGCCCTTTCAGAAGGGATTTATATATTGCAGAGAGTGTTCTAGATACCCTGGGCCAATGAAGTAGTTGGGGAAAATGTTTTCAAAATGCAAATAGTTGCATTTGCAGCTGCATAGTTAACATCATTATTGATCTGTTTTTCTGAGAACTTGTAATCTTCCCTTGGGCTGCTTTTTATCTGAGCACTCATCTCTTCCTTCTCATAACCCTCTGGCCACTCTCATCCTCCCTTTCCTGATTTTTTTTCAAATAGGCCCAAAGAGGAGTTGCCATTTATTCTGTTCTCTCAGTATGGCTGCAGGGCATGTAAACAAGTTAAATTCTGTAGAAGACAAAGGAATCATTTATAGTACATAACAGTGGCGTTTTGTTTTGGTTTTCAATTACATAAATCAATTAAATCACATACAAATCCTTTTCCTTAAAAATGCTGGTTTTAAATTCAAAATGTTTGTTTTGGTCTGAAGCATGTGCCTCATGCATGGCCACAAAGTGATGATTGGTGTAATAGAACATAGAAAAATAATATGGAAAAATAATATGGAAACCCACATTATCTAGAATATGAATCTTTGTTGGCACTTTGGATGTCTCTCTGCAATGGTCACACAACTATTTGAAATGCTCAGTAAAGGCATTTGTGCTTTGGAAGGGGCACACCAGGAAAAGCAAAGCAGAGCCAGACATCATGGGAAGGGAATCTGCTGCCTGGCATCACACCCAGCTGTGACAGCCTGGTGGGAGCTCACTGACTGAGGAGCCAAATGATCCTGACAAAACTCCCAGACCAGCAGCTCTCCTGCTCGCCCTGCAATAGTTTATCATCATTTTAGAAGGAATAAAGGGTTTACTAACCTTGTGAGTGCCACCATATATCACAGACACTTGGCAAACACAGTGCTCAGGTGATGTTTCCTTTGTGACAAGAGTGATACCTTGAGTGACAAGATGAGTGCAGGGGATGCTGCCCCTACATACCTTCCTTAATGACTCCTTGCTCACTACTGTTTAAATGGAAAAAATATAATTTATTCTGGGAAGATCTCTGAGTCAACTGTCACAAGAGCACAGTTTGAGAACCTTGTAGTAGCTTATTTAATGTTAAGATTCAGCATTTTGATTCGCAATGCTTCCAGCATTATGGCTGTGTCAGGGAGTAGATTAAATATAATACTATAAATACTGTAAAACTGGGCTGAACTTTCTGGTGAGTTTGGAGCAGGAGGCAGACCACATTAAATGAACTACAGCTCACCTGCCTATAACCCATCAGCTTCACCAAGTTTTCTACCCGAAGAGGAGAATTCTCTTGACATCTTGGAAAATCAGAATATTTTCCTCTTCTTTGCAAGAATAGTTCTCTGTCTTTCCATGACAATTTAATAGGAAAAAACAGTGGTGTCCCAAAGGATGACTGTGCCTAGAGACAGAGGGTGTCTCTTATCTGACAGGACTAAGGAGTGGGAAGTCTCTGTTTACATGAACTGAAGAGCTACTGGGATATTAAGAGAACTAAGGAAAACACTGCAGAGATTAGCTCAGACTAGAAATAGTAAACAATTCTGTATCAAACCATTTCAAATGTGAGCATTGGCTGGATGCATTTATCTTATGAGAGCCCTAGGGATTTATCAGGTACAAAATCACAACCTCAACAGTAGTGTCTGTCAGATCCTTATTAAAAATACAAAAGCTTTATAAAACTTTATAAGCTTTATAAAAGCATTATGTGATCTGCTTTTGAAGCTACTGAGAATTTTTCTGATGCTCAGGATTTTAGGATGTTGTCTGAATGAAAGACATGACAGAAATTAAGGTTATAAAAATATTAAAATGTCTGCAATACACTGCAGGAACACATAATGTGGCTGCCTCTGGCCAAATGTTTCCAGCATTAACAAGGAACGAAAGATTGGTCTGATAAACAAGAGATTCCTAAGCCTCAGTAAAGAATGAAAGAGATTCCTGCATATCTTGTTTTTGTTTTTAGAAACTTTGCTTTAGAGTGTGTGCAACTGTAATACCAAAGCACCACTGAAAAAATTAACATAGAAACTACATCTGATATATCTGCATTAGCTTCTCTGGTATAATTTAAGAATCCAAGAAACAAGTTACTTAAAAAAAAAATTGTCATTTTGATAGTAATTCAGACTGCCTGTGACCACCTGCTTGAAAGGAGTAGGTTTAACTATTTAAATCATTCATGGCCAATGAAATGACCTCCTATGTACCTAAATGTGTGAATGCATGTGCATACACATAGCATGCATTCACTGATCTTCCATGCATATTGATCACACAAACTGGGAAACTGCTTGGATTTTATTTCTCTGACAAAGTATCTTTATATGAGAATATTTTTAAAAAATCATAAAAATCAAAAAATTTGTAAAAATTCACCCAAAGGGTTTTTTTTTTCCTTGTTCTTTTAGATGCAGAAGGAAATGTCAGCCTGAAATTTATTAATTTCCTCTACAGGGAAGACTTTGCCAAAATACACGAAGGGAGGAAAACAATTTGACATACGCACTATGTCGTGCCAAAGTCCTCAGATCAATAACTGTAGAGAAGATTAAAGCCTGAAGATAACTACTCCCAGAAAGCTGAGCCTCAGCCACTGAGGCTATTCCATTTCAGATTTTCCAAGTCAAAATTTGTCTTTTTTTTCTGCTGGTCAATAATGGACACGTGTAGTTCTAAGACGAGACTGAGAGGGACCAGTGCAGCCTTTAACCATAAGAGACTCTTGAATTTCAGCTTCCACAAGTACCCATTGTGACATACAGTGTTCGAAGAAGGCTTTGGGGGCCAGTGGGCCCTTAATACAAAGGATAGAAATGCTCTCCAGGTCAGGGTGGACTAAAAAGACCTTTCCTAGGATGCTGTTTCATTATGCAAAATGTATCCCAGTTCTGCTTCCCCAGTTGGCCTCCCCGCCCCTTTATACCTTATGTGTTCTTTCCCTAGAAAATTCTCCCTTCCCCACTCTCCCATTGGACCTTGTTCCTCACCACTCCCTCAGATTTTCCCATTGGCTCCTGTACCCTAGTCCTGCCTATGTACCGCCGCTGTCCCTGATGCTTTCCCTGTCCCCGTATATAACCTGGAAGCCTCCATCCCCTTATGACTTTGTCCCTGGCTCCCCTTCACTGGAGCTGAAATAAATCTCTGCCGTGGAAATTCCACACGAAGACCCTCGCTGCCTCCTTGCCATCGAGCTGTTGGGAAGCTATCTGGCGTGCGTGTGTGCGTGTGCAGTGGCTACCGAGTGACTTTCTGTTGGAGTCGGTTCGGGAGGTTGTAGCACTCCACCAGAAGACCCCCTGGATCTGACAGAAGGCAGTGGATTTACTGTGCCTGACAGAGAAAATGTTCAGAAGGGAACCTGGACTGCCACGTCCACAAACACTGACTTAAATCTTGGATTTTGTACTTTATGCAAAGCATGTACCTCAAGTGTTAACAGTTCCTGTAGCAAGTTTCAGTCACAGAAAAATTGATGCTGTAAGGTGAACATGACATTATCAGTTTGCCAACATTTATATGATTATTACTTACATTGTAGCAATTTTTAGAGATTCCTGTGGAGAAAGGCCTGCCTTGTCACAGAGGTTTGTAAAGATGTGTGAGAGCTCATTTCCTACAGAGATGATTGGCTGGCTGGCTGGGGTGAAAGGAGTGGATGGGAAGGAGAGAGGCAAACGTTTGTTTCAAGTCAGTTGAACAGGCGAGAAACCATTCAGAGCCATTTTGCCATGTTTTAAACTAATAAAAAGAGTTTTAACCTTTTAAGTCCAACTGCCTTACAAGCCCCTAATGCGAGAGCAATGCACAATTGCAAGTTTTAAGAACTTCTGCTGAGAAAATAGGTTGAAAGAAAAATGAATCTTTCCTCTTTTGGGGCAGAGGGCCAAACAATTAAAGCAACATGAATGCAGTTCAAGAAACAGTTTTCTCAACGATCTTAAATTTCTATACCTGGAAGTTATACCTGTGCAACTGGAATTCTGCATTACAGAATGGCATTACATAGCCAAGTGACCATTATAACGTCTTGGTTATCTTTAAGGTTCACCTTCTGTAACCAGTGAATTAACCCCACACATGCTCAGGCATTAAAGAGCATTTTTTTCAGTTTTGTTCTTTAGGAGAAGTATGTCACCATTAAGATGGTGAAAGTATTCTCTGAACTTCCATAGTACAACTGAATGGCAATCCATTAGAAACAGAGGTATATGAATGAGGAAGTTTCCTATACAGAGTTGATTATACTACTCTCAAACATTAAAAATGAGAGGCTTAAAGCAACCAAGTATCTAGAACTAATTATGTGTCAGATTCTGAAGAATTTTGTCCTGAAAATTAACATAAACTTACTTTGAAGATATGAATCATTGTACAGACTGAAAACTGAAGAGACTGAAAGACTGCAAATAGTAGTAGAAGACAACAGGTGGAAATGAATGGAAACATGAATTCAGTCTCATGGTGTAAGCACTTCTTTTTTACATTTTCTCCATTGTTAGAAGGCTGGGAGGTTACACGATTTGATTTGATTTGATTTGATTTGATTTGATTTGAGTTAATTTGATTTGATTTGATCTAGTTTAAAAAATGACCTGATAGAAATTTCAAAGAAGAGGGAACTGGAGAAATTGTAGTGTTGACAAATCCACTGCTTATATTTGCTGGTCAGGCATGCTGGCAAAGCTGCAATAAGGCAGTTTTATCCTACAGTTCACACTGCTTCCACTGGTGCCAAGATGAGCACAATTGACTGGTGAGAACTGATAAAACCTCCTGAAAAGAAGAATACAGTACTACAGGTGGGTGAAATCCTTTTCTGCTTCAGATGCTCTGGCTTGGCAATTTTGTCTGAAATGAGAGTAGAAGAAACACATCTTGATTAGAACCACAGGCCCAGACGGCTGCACAACGTGAGTGGAGCTGCGTGGAAAAGGCAGATTGAGCCTCCCCTTTCCACTCTGCTACTTTGCAGATCCCACGTTTTCCATGGGAAGCCATGGTAAGGAAAACCACTTCCTGCTACTCAATGAAAATTGCATTCTGTTCTGACTGAGGTTCCACAGTAGTGCTTTCAAGTGTCCTGTAGCCTATATTTTACCTATATTTTATTTCAAGCAGTGAAAATTTAAAAAATCTTTATTGAACACAAGCCTGCCAAGGTCTGGGCTGCTTTGAGGATGATTTGTTTTTTGAAGTACCTCCCCAGGTACTGCTGGTCACAACAGCAAAATGAACCTGTTACTTAACCTGGACTAAAATATTAGGTCTAGCTTGTATAAACATGCCAGATTAAGCACAGGCATTTCAACAGTACTACTTATGTGCGTATCTACGAGAACATTATATACAGAGGATTCAAAACACTGTTAAACAGAAACAGAGAATACACTTTGAGTATCTCCTTTGTACTTCATAAATGGGTTGGTAGATAGACGGGAAACTCTTAGAGTTTATGTAGATGCAAAACCATCTGTGGGCCTGACGTCGAGTAAATGGAAAATTGTCTAAAGTAATTATTTAGTCCTGACTCCAATGTTCCACATTTTTGAAGAACTGGACTGGCATTTGAAGTCCCCATAGTAAAGCTACCTGGATGTTCCCAGCTCTTCTTCCATAGCTTCCCAGGATTACCTTTGTTCCTCAAACAAAATGGTCCGTTTTTTTCTTTTTTTAAAAACTACCAAATAATTTCTGTTAATCAGACACAAAGAGTTATAGAACAGATAAATAACAGTGCCTGACGAAATTGTAGTTGGTAATCTTGTGGTTCTTATATGAAGTAGAATTGTCATGCTCAAAGAACACAAGAAAATGTGAAGTCCAATTATAACATTCTTGCTAAGTATCTATCAAAATATATACAATTCTGAGATCCCAATTTGATGCTTCTTCAGCTGCTAAGAACATAAGTGGCAAAACTAAATATATTTGAAATCAATACATTTCTTCTCTTTGTTTGTTTGTTTGTGTTATTACAAAATTTTTCAAAACCCACTAAATGCCTACCTGTATCCTCAAGTCAGGGAGACCTACTTTCAAGCCACTCTTCAGTGAGTATTTAATGAAGTGGAAAACCCCCAGCCAGGAAGATTGCAGGAGGGAAGTGGGTACCCTAAGAGTAACTTGTTGCTCAGTCCACTTTAACAGAAGAACTGAAGCTGGTACAATTTCTTTTTAAAAGCTTCGGTTTCAAAAAATTCCCGGCACTCTCTAATTGCATCTCCTGGGTGTAATTCCCAAAGATCTCTGCATTTTGATCTCAAGTGATTTTGTCTGTTCAACCTTCACAGATCCTTTGTTGTATACTTTATTAAATGATCCCCAATTTGGGTTACAGTTTGGGGGATTTTGTTTTGGTTTTTTCCCCATTCCTTTGCCCTTAATAGTGAAAAATGAGCACAGAGTACTTTTAATTAGCCTTTTTTGTTGTTTTTTTTGTTTGGTTGGTTTTTTATTTTTGGGTTTTTTGTTTTGTTTTGTTGTTTGTTTTTGTTTTTTTTTTTTAATAACATAATAATGCAGCCTTGAAGGATGGGCTCTTTACAAAGAACTATGTTCCTTTACCTTATTTCACAGTATCTCTGTAGCTTTCTTCCCACGGAGGCTCTGAAGGAATAGGGGTCCATGTGTCTATCCCAGAACTTAGGGTAAGCAAGCACTGCTGTGTAAAGATTCCTGCACAGGAAAGCCAGGGTATCTTCCAGGGCCCCAGCAGCTCTCCTCCAGCCGCTGGATTTAATGTTTGTTTTTCTAAACTTGGCTTCAGTGGCAACTGCTGATGCAGCAGCTGAAACAATGACTGAGTTGCAAACACAGTAGGTACATAACAGAACTTTGAAGGAAGGTATGTAAAGCACTCAACATTTGTAGGGTATGGTTGTTGTTTTCTTTTTAAAGGAGTCCTTTTTTAGTTGATTGTGATATTAGATGTAATGCATTTTCTGGGTTCACATTCTCAAATGTCTCTCATGATTTGGTCTCATAGGAAGAGTAAACTGTTGATATTAAGCAAAACCCTCAGTTACCTGAAGTGTGAAAGAAGATAAATGGGTGAATCCTGGTAGAGAGTGAATTTTCATCCTAACCGATAAAGCCAAATGAGGTCAGGCTGATACCTCCTGATAGAAGGTGCATTCATGATTTTTTCCCCACCATCTCACAGTCACTGATAAAAAGCACAATATATCAGTTAGATATAATTATCAGATTCCAATCAGCTGTACATGATGCTATTTTAAACTCTTTCACGTGAGAAAAATGGTTAAAAATAAAAATACAGCCTTTTTATTCTCCTTTAAATGTTCTGTTCAGTTCTTCATGCTGAGAGAATCACAGACCTGTCTATAAATATCTAACCCAGATCTACAATTGCTTGTTAAAAAGAGGGTGTTTGGTAGAAGATTGAATGAAATACAAAATGTCTTTTATTATATTTTTATTACAGACCAGATGTGACCTCTCCATTTACCCTCTATCATTTGGAGATGTACATTCACCAAGAACATTGCATGTCTGCATATAAATATTTTGATGTTGTCATGATATAATAAAGGGTAATTGATTAGAAAAATCCCCATGGGATTTTCCACTTAAGAGCGCTTTTTTGTTTTAGCTCTATTGTCTTCAAAATAAACATGTATGAATGCATCTATTTTGATTGATCCAGCAGAAAGCAACCGTAAACAGGCAAGGCTTTGGCTTTTGGTCAATGAATAGCACTGACAAGTTGAGTGAAACTTGTGCAGCCAACAGGCCCAGGAAGCTGCGTCTCGGATGCTGCACCCGAACAGTCAAATGCTGCTCCCTTCATATTCAAGCCTGCTCTGGTAGGGGAAAAATGGTGACCTCTGTGACATGGAAGAAGGAACTGAAAGGGAACCAGTCAGATTGCCGCAGGTCCCTAAAATCACTCTTTATATTTCCACACAAACTATTCACTTTCTATAGTTATTTCTATCTATCCATATACAAAGCACAACATTCAGAGTCCTTAGCTAAGGATCTGGATTTCTGTGCTGTTTGACTTTGGCATTTAATCACCTGTCTACGCTATTTGGAGAGGTATTTCTCTAAATTCCTGTGGGAGCTTAGCTAGATGTAATGCAATCAATACATGCTGAAAGGCCCTAATTGAGAATTTCTGGATGCAGGACAAGGTAAGACTGAAGGAAACTTAGACATATCTGCTGAGGCATTTTTCAGAGAGGTTGGTTTTTAACTCTGCCATTAATCAACAGCAAGCTCCCATATGGTGGTGTTGAAATAATAGTCCCCAAACTTCTCAGACCTGTCCCATTACTCAGGTACTGTTTGTTTGTAATTCCTTCACTGCCAACATTTGATCTATGGTCTGGTGCCTCCCTCAAAGCTGGAGAAAAGCAGGTGTTTTGTTATAGCAATGGAAAATGCCTAAAAGTGCTCTCTCTGTAGACAGCATGCAAACCATGATCTTCCTACCCAGGATGATGGAGGTTGGTGCTATTATTTCTGCCACAGTTGGTTAGTGTGTGGAAGATGCCTTTTCTCACATATCAAGTACTATACTAAAGATACATGTAATGTGACAGTTTCTATAGTAACTATAGTTCTTTATGGAATTGCAGATTAAACCTGTACACCTTGTTATTGTTCTTTTATCCTATTATCTAGACTACTCAGTTACCACAGATACATTTTTTTATTCTATTCCCCTGCCAACATAACTACATCAGGGATTTATGCACTTGCAAGTAAAGACTACATACAAAAACCAAAACACTTAAAAGTTTTAAATTGACCACTGTCTGATCTTATAAATGCACTGAGGTATTTGTGTATGTATATTGAAAGTTAAAATTTCGAAGTAAGACTGTAGAGATATTTTTATTAAAGCAGGTCAAGTTTATGATTTGAGTATTATTGTTTTGCTGGGAGAACAATGCAAGTTATGTATATGACATTTCTTTTCTAACAGATTTTACTAAAACAAATTTTCCAGTCTAGATGTACTGGCAAACTCTTCTAATGTGAACAATGTCTAAGATCCCTTACTACAGGAAAATTTCCTCTACATGGTATACTGATTTTTACATGAAAGTATTTCATTATTATAATTCATCAATGCTACAGCTCTGCTGATAATATCAGTACTGGAAGTGATATAATTTACAGGCATCAGATGCTTTCTGCTTCGTATTATGTTAGCCTTATTGTGGGAAAAAAATGCCTGTATCCCATTTGTGTGTGAGAGTCTCTGTTGCTATCTCCAGCAGAAGTGTATCAGTAACAAATCAAGCTTATAAAATTAGCAGTGTAGGGAGAAATCAGCTATTTGATTAGGGCTGCAGATTCAACAATGCAACTAGTATTGTAGCCAAAAGGAAAAAGACGCTAGGAAAAATGTAAAATATAAATTGGGTAAATCAATTAATGAGATAAAAAGAAAATTATACTCATCGTTAATTTTAAAAAACTGTAGTAAATTACACGTACACAAAGGCAAAAGGCAGAAAGGGAAAATCAGAAAAAAATATATGCCCAGTACTGCGAGCAACTGAGTGATGGCAGAAGTGGAAAGCAAACAGTAGATAAATTCCATGTAACTAAAGAAACTGTTTTTTCTCCCTTTACCCTTGACCGCATCCTTCCAACATGTATGTGACTCGATCCCCCTAAAACATGCGTAGTGAAATCAATCATAAAACTCCTGCTGCTGCCAGAGCCAGGCACTGCTGTGCTGCAGCGAACATGGACCCGCGGAGCGGCCCCGGGTGCGGATGCAGTTGTGCAGAGGCAGAGCCCGCGGCACGTCTGTACCCGCACATTATGTAACGCGCGAGTGCAACGGAGCGTANCGCGGAGCCGGAGCCGGAGCCGGAGCGGAGCCGCCCGCCGGCCGCGCCGCCGCCCCGCCCGCGGTACTCCCGCCGTTGGCGTGGAAACGGGCTGGCGGCTCCGGCTCCTCCTCCAGCGCCAGCCCCGCGCTCCCCCTGCCCGGCTCCCCGGCGAGAGCGCGGAACACCTCCCTGTCTCCCGTGGGGGGCCGCCGGACAAGTGTTCCCACTGCCGCCTTTAGAACAGCACGGGTTTTTACGGTTGTGTTTTCTAGGGAGAAGATGGGAAAGGGCAGGTTCCTGCTCCTGCTGCGGCTGTGGGGCTAGTCCCTGCAGTCGTGGTGTGTCTGCTCGGCAAATCACAGATGCTCATGTGAAAAAGGGCCAAAGCAGAGGAGAGGCGTCAGTGGATGCGAGCGTTTGTACTGATGGATTGAGGAGGTGGAGGCTCCCTGCCTGGTGCTGGAGAGGTGAGTGCAATATTCCGCATTTCCTTCTCTCTTAAATCAGTTCATCTGATTAAAACATCTAAAATGTTCAGATGAACATTTCCAAAATAAAAAGGCACTTCTAAAGCAAGAAGGAAAAGATGTCACTTTGAAACAATAAGCTATGCTTCTGCTGGATGAAAAATATGAGTGTCACTGTGAGGTAGGAACATTTCGCTGTGTGTAGACAAAAAATAGTAAGGGGAGACAGGCTGCTGATACAGTGAAAATGACCTTCTCAAGGGATACTGGCCTTCTGTGAGCTGCTGTTTCAGCTTGGGCCCTTTTTCTAAAAATTAAGTCGTTTCCCTCTCCTAGCCTGAATCGTAACCCATTAATAGCCAATACCTGAGCCTTAATAAGATTCGTTGCCTTCCCTTAATGATTCAGAAAGATAATCCATTAGATTCTGCTTGCTGGGAGAAGAACCTCCACGCTATGTAACACCTCCTCCCAGGGAAATGCAGCCTGGATAACATTCTATCAGAAAAGGCTCCTGCTGCTGAATTTCTGTAATAATCCTCCTGGTAACAGTCACATCTGCTCATTGGAAGGATGTGTGGCTCTGCAGAGTCTGGATGCGTTCCCTCTCCATGTGTGCCCATGCATGTGAAGGAATGAGGAGGGTTTACATTAATCTGCACCTGTGGACGGCTCCCATCTGCACTTGTGAACCCCAAGTTTTTTGGTATCTTTACATTTGCATTTTGGGTGAGTGATTCATACAAAAAACCCCCAAGCCTTCAATGTTAGCTGAGAGAGCTGCAGACAAATATATGTCAGTGTAATTTCTGCTGATAGAACTGATCTGCTTTTGGCTGTTTCACTGTAGAAGCTGTTTAACGTGTGTTCTTGCAGTATTTATTCTGCAAGATACTGACCTATCTCCACATTTTTCTGTGGAGATTTGAGAAAAAATCACTAGTTTTCCCTCCAGCATTTCTTTATATTTGTTTATATCCATTTTCTGATACCATCAAACCCACAATTTGATTTTTATTTCATGCCATTGTGGGTCACACCCTTTGGGTGGCCATCAGCATTTGATCTATAAAGGTTACAGCAGCAGGTCAGGTGGTGTGAATACCTACTTGTGGATCACAAAGGTGCAAAAAATGAGTGTGTATTTTGGACACAGGGGAAATTTTTTCTGACTCTATGGATATAGACGCTCGAAGTCCAAGCTGATGGCTTAGGTGCTGTTATAGGCAGAAATACTCACTTTTCTTCAACAGGCACAGATTTGACAGCTGAACAGATACAGCTCTGCAGAACAGAGAGTGTCTTGCCATTAACTTGGCTGTCTCCATCAAATCAGTTGTTTGGAAGCTATCATGCAAAAAGCACAGATCCCTGCCCTTGGATAAAGGACATTATCAGAGGAGAGGCCTATGTGCATAGAAGGATGAAGATCCAGTCTTCAAGAAGCCAGTGACAGGTGTAATCAAAAGAAAATCTCTTAGTTATAAGGCATATTTAGGAGAAAAACTCATGCATCTTTCATTACTAAAGCACTGACTTGCATTTTCAGACAAGAATCCCCTTCTGTGTATATACGTATGCTTATAAAGAAAAAAAGCTGATTAATTCTGTGTAAGCCATGCAAATTTCATTCTGACAATGGACCTTACAGAGACGAATAAACTTCGCATGCTACATAAAGAATGTTATACCTCTGTCTGAGATTATGTGCTTGTCACTTCACAGGTCACTGGTGAGCAGAGTTGAGTAAGTCTTCTGGAGGTACTACCTTGAATTTTGTAAGCCTCCAGTACAGTTTCATGTTTCAGTTTCAGGCCTTGGTTTTGAATTTAGTGGTGATAATCTAAAAATAACCAGCCAGGTAGCTCTGAAGGACTGAAGTGAAAGTGTTCTGGTTGTCTCAGTTCTGATTACACACAGATGGAACAAGGTATGTTAAATTTTAAGAAATGTAGACAGAAACAGAAATTTGTCCCTTCTTAAGGAATCTACCTGCTAAGAAGTAGGGAAGGCGATAACAGAAAATTCAGTAGGCAATAAAAACTCAGATCCTTGAATGGTGAAGTCAGCTCTTCCTCTCCAGCTTAAGCAGATAAGGATTTTGACAGCAGATAGAGCTTTGGTTGATACACAGGGGTGAGGCACTATAAGGGAATGATGTGTTTTTCTCTCTCCCCCTCCATGAATTAAAGAAAAATTACTCTCAATTCCTTTGGGTTAAATCACAGTAATCCCACTTATTTCCAAAGAGATCCATCAGATTCATGTAACTGAAAATGAGAGTTGAATCTGACTATTTCTGCTAAAGTTTTGGTCCTGCTTTCACACGAGTCATTGGTAGTTTTGTCACTAACTTCAGTGGGAGAGCGCCCAGGCCACTACACCCAGTTTCACTGATCAGGTTCTCCCTTGCCTTTAGGAATGACAATGTTGAGAAGTTTTGTAGCTGGTTTCAGTGAGGTCACAGGCTCAATGACAAATTCAGAAACTCTCTACTTGCATTACAAGCTGTAATTCATAAATTATCAATGATTTTTTTTTACTGAGAAAATTGGAGTGTTACTCGCCTATTAAGGTTGATGGTACCCACATTCAGCAGTAACAGTTTCTACACAAACAATCAACTATTTTCTTTTATCTAAGAGAAAACGTCTTCAAAGGCCCTTAAAAATCAAAATATTGACCTAAGTGTATTTATACTTGGAGAGAAAAATTGTCCTATTTTTATTAAAAAATAAGGCTAAATTTTGTTCTTTGTCATCCGCAAAGTATCCAGAATAAATCCACATCCTTTACTAGTTACAACAGATTCCCTTCACTCTACTTGAGAGGATAATATGACTTATATTTTGTATGTTATATTCAAAGTTCACATTTTTATTAAACTTCCCAGAATTCAAGAGTGGTGATTAGGAAGTCCAAATTTCAACTATGATATTGATGAAAGAATAATCCCAAGAGGGAAAAACTATACTGTTCCAAAGCAACAAAAATCAATTCTCTTCGCAAAGTTCCCCAGCAATTTAAGGAATGTGGATAGACAAGATGACAGAGAAGGGCTAAATTCAGCTTGAATTATTCTGTTATTGAATCAGGAGTTGATACATATTAGCAATTTAAGTTGTTTTAGCTTTGTTCAAGTGTAATCAAAGACAGATTTGACCCTTGATATGACAGCTACAGAGAAAATACTCCTCTCTCAACTGTTGCTTTTCCTTAACACTGAAGGGCATTGGTGGAATCGGATGGAAGGAACAGATCAGTGATCTTCCATCTTACCCAGACTTCAAACATTTGCTACTATTAAATACATTTAAACTCACAACTAACAAAACACATGGCAAAAATTCAGAAGGCAACAGCTTTTTTTTTTTTTACTTCTTCAGCTCAGAGCATTTTCTGTGGTTCAGCAGAAGGTTGACTCTCCTCAGAATCCCATTTTATTATTTAGTATTGGACACTCAGTGAATCATTAGGGAACACAATTTTACCCAACAAATCCTATTTTCCTTTTGTTTTCTCTTTAAGTCCCTTAAACCCGAGAGTTATTTCTTCTCTGGATTCCTAAGTCATCATATCAAAAAGACAAATGTGATAACACTTCCACATGATTCTATATTGCAGAAATAACCTGTTGAATTGCCAGTCAACATCTTGGCCAATAGAAAAACCTAAAGAGGCAAATGCAAAAATCCTAAGTATTTGTTTTGCTCACACACATAAAGAAAAATGACCAGAAAGTAAATAATAATTTCAAAGGAACTACAATTGGTTAATCTGTTATTTTTACAGTGCATTTATGAAATAGTAATTGCCTGGACTTGGCAGTTGGAAGGAAGTATTCACTTTCAGATGTCCATAACATGGACACATACATATGGAGTAGTTGTTAAGGCTTCCCTCTTAGCTGGTGGAAGAAAAAGAGATTTCTCCCTTGGAGTTAACCAGACTAGGTTCTGGCTACCATATTAGTGTGAGATTGAGCTGACCTCCAGAAATGACAGCTCCTCTCTACAGCCTCCGAGGCAAGCACTGAGTGAGTAGCTCTGAGGTAGCCACCTACATGCAGTAGGTGGCTACCTCAGAGCTACTCACTCAGTGCTTCCCTTGGAGCTACTCACTCAGGATGCTAAATCTGCACAGATGAATCCCACTCTTACTGCCTATAATGTAATGTTTAACCAGGCTTTACTGGTTAATTATGAAGATACTTTAATGGTTCACCATAAATATTTGTAAGTCATAATACAGTTGCTATTCCCTACCTACCCTGTTTCCTTGATAGTGACTAGGCTGGTGTTGGCTTCTTCCTTGGAGTATCTTAACAATGGCATTGGTCATGGCACTGGAAAGGCTTCACTGAAAAGGCACTAGTAATCCAAATCTTCTATCAGTTTTTCCTGGTGATCCAGGCAGTATTCTAGCATACATTCCCAGTGTGTTTCTTCTGGTTTTCTGTGCCTACTTTCAGTATTTTCAAACCTTACCCAGACAGTGTGGAATAAGCACCTTTATCTTCATAAACTGCACAAACACAAATACAATTAGGCAGCATAGCAAGTGGTGATGTACAAATACCGTTGACACAGTTGTGTTGTGGAAGGAAACAACACAATTGAGCTGAATTGATTAAAATTCAGTGTCATGGCACAGTAACACAAGCCCAGCTGGATGTTTAGCTCTGAGAGGGCTTGCAGTTCAGAGGGGGTATGCACCTGGTTATGATACTTCTTCCTTTAAAAGAGAAATGTATGTATGATTCAAAAGAATACTTACCTACCATCTAGGGGAACACCTTTCTGAAGATAATACAATTTGAGTTATTAGGCTGGATTTTTTTTGTCTCCGAATTTTACCAGCTCAAGTCATATAATCCAAATATTGGAATATAGTAACAAAACATGATTTCTTTTGGATATATAATATCTATTTATACACATATATGCATTCGAGTATTTTTTTTGGTTGGATGTCTTATGAGGAAAGAAAGACCAGGATATTGGCTGTTAGCCCTCTTTAGTGTTTATGTTATAGGAGAAGATTCAAACTAATACTACAGGAAATATTTTTTTATATCATTTAAAGCATTCAATTCAGTAAATTAATGCTTATGATGCTAACAAAATCCATTACAAACTAAAATTTTCCAGAATTAACACTGTTGCACAGGAGCATCTCTCTGTACTGCCAGCAAGTTGATTGTTGCAACGGGGTCTGGCAGGAAGATTTTCTTTCCAGATGCCTTTCTTCAAGGTGCCTGACCTTTTAAATTTGGCAGAGTACAGGATACCACAGTAGAAGCCATTTTGTAATGGGAAGATATTCATATATTCTTACAATTGCTAAGAACCTATTGAGCTTCCATGTTGTACTGCTCAGTAATGGTAGAACCTCACCTTCATCAGTCATTTCAGAGACATGTTTTTAATCTCTTTTTCGATCCATCTATGTCCATGAGCAGATAAACTCACCTTAATTTGTAATTCAGTGACATTTATGTAGATATTTGAAATTCTAAGGCTAGCCTACTTCAAATTTGAAGAATTGTTTTATTATCATATTGCTTCTGTTCCCTGACTAGATATGCAGTAAGTCCTCTGATTATGTTTCATGCTATGAATGTTACCAAAAGCAAATCTGAACTTTGCCTCATGGCTGTGATTACACAGGTGTGTCAAGTTTGCTTTTTGCGTGTGTGCTCACCAAAAGAAATGGCATCCTGAAGACTTCATGTATTTTTTTTAAGTTACAGGAACAAGGTTTTGGCTGCTAGTTTCAAGGGATCAACAATTGTTTTAAATGGCAAGACTGGAGGCTGATGTGCAGTTCAGTATAATATCAGCACAATATTATTTGGTCTCACAGGTCAAGTAAATATACAATAGTCTAAACAAATTAAAGTATCGAGTATCAACATCAAGAAGAGGTATGAACCAGTGACTTTTAACACCACAGACTAACACCGAGACTACAATTCTCCCTTTTTCCAGAGAGGCCTGATTGTACCCTGCAGTCCCGAATGTTGCAAATTCTATATAACAGAAGTTAAAACATCAATAAAGTAATAACCTACCATACAGACAAAGAACTGAATTATTGAATCTCATACAGTCCCATTCTCTGTTAGCGCAAGCAGGTTGTAAACTAAAATTAGTTGTTTACAGAGGATATTACCCTGGTCTGTGACAAGAAAAACCTCCCTCTTTGCTGTATCCATGTCATAGCAATTCTACCCCTTTCCCACTTCTGCAGTCAAGGAAACCAAGAACAGCCACTGATATTGTGGCCTCTTGGGATCATACCTGGAAACTGTTCTAATTCACGCTGCGATTTAGGCAGCCCCAACCTGGCTCTACAATAAAGGCTGGGTCATGAAAATTTCTTTCTCCCTCAGATTAAGACTAAAAGTATTGGAGTTTCTCTGTATTTTTGATTACTTTATGTTGCTTTTCTAGTTGTGTCTTCTGAGGTTGGAAAGCAATGAACCCCAAGTAGAAAATACCAGAATATTCTAATTCAGAAATCATTTAGGCAGAATTGATCTGAAAGAAATGGGTGATACCTATTATAGTAAAAGTGTGTTTTGAAGCGTAAATTGGGCACATAGACATATGGGACACTGGGAGTACCTTTAAATATTGTAGACTTAATTACCAAGTGATGGGAGAACTTCTCAGTGAGCAGCACAACTACAGTTTCTAGGTATTTTCATTCAGTATCTTATTTGTGGTGTTGCATATCTCCAGTGACAGGAGTCTGTAACTAATCAAAGCTTATCTATACAACTGTAACTTTGGATTTTGGATACTTTATGTTTTCATGATTAATCTGTCAAGAATTATTCATAGACCTCATGGAAAGTTTACATAAACAAGTCAATTCAGGAAAATAGTAAAGTGTTTGTTTAAACGGAGACCAGATGGAATGCTGTCAATCTATGCAGCACTGTTCTTACTCAGCTGTGAGATATGAAGTGCAAATGGAATTTCTTAGACATGGTGTTTATGTCTTTATCTATGTTGCAAAGATTTATAGATGATGGAGGTACGTTAAGAGTACATCAGTCTCATTGTTTACTTGGTGTCTGCATCTTTTTGTCAGAATCATCAATTATAGATTCCATATTTTCTAAGATGTAATTTAAAATTATATTTTTTTTTCAGATTTATCTAGTTACAAAATACATAGAAAATACTACTTTTCACTACAGCTTCTTAAGCTTCTATTAGGATTGGTCAGAGGCAAGTGGTGATCAACAGAATATAAGCAGTAGAAGGTCAAGATTAAAAGACTTCAGAAAATAATACAGGTGTGCAAAAGGTCAAAGACTTGGCTCTTTCTTTTAAGTTTTGCAAAAACCTTTAGAAATGTCACCCTTATCAATGAGCTCCCTCCTGCAATCAACACAAAAAATGGGAAGGGAAAGTTAAAATTATTTTTGTGCAGAGCAGTCATTTACACTACTTAACAGTAGACATGAGAATCTGAAATACAAACCAAAATTGTACCTCATTCTTAAGAACTGAATAAAAAAAGAGTTCTCAGAATAGCCAAGGAGACACAATCAGTATCATGATGATAATATACTGACTTGGTCAGTGCCATTCCTATGTCTCTAACAGAGCAAAACTACTTACAACTTTTAGTGTTTTCCCTATTGCAGTGAGCCTTCAGCCAGCAAAAAGGTGACACAAACTGGGGTTTATTCCTCCTGAGCTATTTGGCACAAAATATACTTTGGGATGGGGAGACTGCCAGTAGGTGTGTCAGTGGCATTGCATCCTAATGGGATTGCTGCCAGCTGGAAGAGATTGAAACCAAGTTAGAATTGCTGTAAGGTGGGTTTGGGCTGAAAGCTAAGTCAGCTGAGCTCTGTAGCTATTGCCTACTTTTGTGCCTTTGGCCGAGGTAGGAAGACACCTTATCAGGCATTTTCCTGGAGTTGAGAGGTAAGAAATTTTATGCGCCTTGTTTTCTGGAATGCCTGTAGCTCTTTGGGTTGATAGTAGATCATGAGTTGTTCTCTTGCCCCTAAGATGCATCCTGGGGGGGAATTTTTCAGCCTTGCTACAACAAAGATGCAAAAGTTGTTTGAAAGTCAGAGATGGCTTTAAAAGGCAGTAGCCCTTGTCATCTTTTCCTAATTATAACACTGATTCCAAAACATCAATTTAAAAGTCTTGAGGTGTGCTGTAAATGAACCAAAACATAACAAAAACTCTGCTTTTAAGCACAATTATCCAGGTAGTTATCAGTCAAGGAACAGTGTGATACCTAACCAGTGGTACCTGAGATCACTGAAAATGCAGACCCCACACCTCACCCCAGTCAGCCAAGTAATCTGAGTGCCCCCCAGAGGTATCCTTGTAGTCCTTTAATGAAGTTTTTAAGATTAATTATTGTTCTGCTCTGTATTGTGGATATTTCCCTCCCACCCTCTCCCCTTGGTAAATCTGCTTTGTAAGTTTAAGGTGGATTTGGAATTCCTACAGCTGCAATAGCTTTTGCACTGTTTTGACCCAATATGGCTTGCTGAGAAATTTGTGTACAATCCCTCTGCTGAAGGCTGGATGTGCTCTGGGTAACCTCCACCATATGTATTATTTTGTGTCCCAGATCTGTGCCTGTTTCACATAGTTGTTTTTACAACAGTATCAATAGTAGATTTTTAGTGAGCAAAAAGAAATAAAATGGTGAGTCATCAGCTTTTTTTCCTGATTATCTCATCTGTGTGAAATGCAGAATGCTAACTAGAATAGTTAGGAATCAGCGATAAAATTCCAGCTTTATGTGGCATCTTAATAGTAGGCTAGAGTGTTACCAAAAGTATTTTTTTCCTGGTAATATGAGAAATGAATAACTAAGGATCCACTGCTGAATAATGAATAAACTAAAGGCTGGATGAACACCTTTCAGCTTTAAGATAATTTTAGTGCTGCAGCTACTTGAGTCAAGAAGAGATGTCACTGAGAGTAAAAGGAACAGAAAAGCAACTACCTGAGATGCTGCTGTTAAACCTGTGCTGTGAGGGTGGTATCGAACAATTGGCTGGTTAATGAGGCTCCTCCTTAAACTGACAGGACAGCCTCATGCAGAAAAAGCTGCAAAATTTGGTGGTTTTACTGTTTAACAGTAGCAGTAGATCATGTATGTAGGCTCCTAAATCAACCCATCAGTTCTCAATATATGATTCAAGACCCTGATTCAAACAAAATGAATGAAACTATAAGGGTCATAAAATGGTGAGCTGACCTCTATGTACCTTCAAGAGGAGGAGACAATTCCAGTTGAGGTGTGATACAAAAGGGGAACTTTTCTGACCTCCGCAAAGGAGAACTTGTACAACAGGAGAGAGGCAGATTATTTAAAGAGAGAATTGAAGGGCTAAAGGATAAGTAAAAATACAGACATACTGGCTGCATACCTAGGAAGTTTGCAGGAAAATAGAGAATAAGAAAATTGTAATTGGGGGAAAATATCTGAATGATGAGAATGCCTTTACATACAACACAAATTGAACAGGAGCAGTAATTACCCTCCTCCCCCTCTCTCTCCACACATACACACATATACACACAAAAGTACTGGTAGTGTTAATAGAATACCAAAAATCATCAGTATGTGTAACTAAATTTGAAGCTACGCCTGTTAATTTTAGTAGTAGTAGTACAGTTACCAATGAAAAATAAAACATCAAGAAAAATTACTGGATTTTGGTTTATCTCTAATAACAAAAATAAATCCATCTATCATTTATATGTTTCAGGTTTGGGGAAAAATAACTATTTACAAGCTTGCTTGAGGCTGAAAAATAACAACTTTTCCCAGATAAATCTAAATCATGGTACTCCTATGTTAAAGTAAATACCCAGATTAAAAATCTACACAAGCTTCCTCAAAAGATGGACTTACATTTAGTAGCTTATTTTGTTAACTATCCATTTAAAAAGTAATTAATATTAACCAATATCCAATTCCTAGTGTTTTATAGGCAAAAATCTATTCTTCGAATGATAAGAAAGCAATCCATGATACTGACAGAATCAGTATAGCCCTATGAATATGTGAAGCCATCCAGCCAAGTCTTGTCATCGTATGACTCCAAATGTATGTGGTCAAATCTGGCTTCTGTTCTTCTAAGATTGATGAGACCTATGAACAAACGCACTGAATACCAGCAGAAGCCAGGCCGGGAACATGTGCACAGAGGCAAGAAATTAATGTTGAAACACAATGATACTGATCATCTTCAGCATTTCCTAGTAATACAGTAATGCTGAGATTATATAAAAGTGGGGAGCTGAAAGTTAAACTATTTTCATATCTATTCTTACAAAAGTTCTCAGCATAGATATTCCAATATATGAAGAGTATGAATCATGCACTGAATACTAAATTTTCATCAGTAAAACAGTCTACATTGCTGGCACTTTGGTATCCTGCTTGCAGTGTTTTTAAATACATTGTGTTTATTTTCATCCTGTTCAAAACCAAATACAGGCTCATTTCAAAACGTACTGAAGTCAGCAAAACCACTACTTGTTATGGTAAGTAGATCACAGCCACAGCACTTTACAGGGTTTGGCATGTTTTTACTCTTATTTTTCCCTTAATAAATACTGTCACTGTTTCTGATGAGGAAGAACTATGAATACCCTTGCCTCAAAGTGTCATTTATCATAGGGTGCCATTTCAGCACAATTACTTAAGTTCCTGTAGGTCATTTTGCATTC
Source organism: Machaerirhynchus nigripectus (assembly GCA_013397975.1). Classification (NCBI taxonomy): domain Eukaryota; kingdom Metazoa; phylum Chordata; class Aves; order Passeriformes; family Dicruridae; genus Machaerirhynchus; species Machaerirhynchus nigripectus. The sequence continues at coordinate 413,763 of VZRQ01003998.1, read as the reverse complement.
TCATTTAGTGCCACATAGAAATATTCTTCATCTCAGTAGAAAAACCAAGGTTGAATAAAAGGAAAAACTGAGCATTACCTAAGGAACTTAAAGTCTTCAGAGCACAAGTGGTGAAAAACACACTGAGACTGTTGCTAGAGATGTTTGCACTGCTGCTTTAGCTTCACTCTGTGGATAAATCAGGCCTTCAGCCTCTTCAAATCTGCAACCTGCATCTCCATACATAACCAATTTGCTTATTAAAAGACTTTTTTAAAAGTCTGATGAAAGGAATTTAACCACTCCAGTGATCTCTAATATTCATTGTATGTTCAACATAAGCTTCTCATAATCAATTGCGAGTTAGGAGCCAGCAGGGAGTGATTCGAATCCCTCTGCTGTGTAGTGGTGGGTGTGTAACTGCAGCAACTGCAGCTGGGGTGTGAGGAGGGTGTGATCACCCCTCCAGAGGGAGGGAATTGAGAGACTGAAGAGAAATCCTAGTAGCTGCTAAACCTCAAAAGGATGTTAGGTTCTTTCTGGCAGCGGTAATTAGTAGGTGGTGGGGTTTTGTGTTGGTGTTTTGTTTTGGTTTTGTTCAGTGGGAGGTGTCAGTGAAGGAAAAATGGGAGCTAAAGAAGTTGATGCATCAGATACCAAGGTCTTTTTGCTTTACTGTGAGTGAAAAAGAACTTAGTTTCTATAGGTCTGTACAGAACTTTAACTAGATGGCAAAATGATGTACAAGTTTTGGCTTGGCTTTTGAAACCGGGAGCTTATTAGCCATTGTACAATGTTGTACTTAAATGTTTCTGGTTGCAGAGTTATGTTCTGTGAAGTATACCTGTGTTTTGGATTTGGCACAGAGCAATTTCATCTCAAAACCAGAACATGGGTAATTTCCTTCATATTCATCTTATAAAAAAAGGTCCTTTGAATTAGAGAGTAACTCCAACAACGGCTCAGCTGTCTGACGTACCTGCTGAAGTTCTTGCAGGCAGCAGGACTGTATGACTGTCAAAGCTTCTGAATTTCAAAAGAGAAGCAGAATGAGACCAGGCGTAGGCTGCAGCTGTAATCTGTGCTTGGTAGCATCCAAGTCCTCTCCCATGAGTCACTCTTCTGAGAACATCATGGATTCTCTTTAGCCTCTTGGGATGGGTTTTTTTTTTGGGCCCTGGACTGCAGTCTAATACTTCTTCCAGTTCTCATCTCCCTTCTGTGGATAAAATCATGTTTAATTTGAGTTGTTAAGATGAAACCTAGCAAATCCACAGTTCTGATGTAGATACCTTCTGACATAGTTCATATGGTTAATTTTACATGTGGCCTAAGGCTAGAAAATACACTCTACCCTACCTACCAAATTATTCCCTGATGATAGCCCTGCCTTTCATGCTGATACTGACACTCTTTCTTCCTTTCTTGCTCTTATTATATAAGGAACAGCATTTTAATCCACGATTCTGTCTTGTTGTGAGGTTAATAACCTGACAAAACTGCTGAAGTTTTCTTGTCCTTCCCTAAATTAGACCATAATGAAAACTATTGGCTTTATTCTTTCACTGTACTGCTTTCCTCTCCTAGTCTTCCATTTTGACCAGCTCTTTGATGCTTTTTCTGCCCCATGTTGCTCTTTCCTCTCATGCTTTCATTGAGCTGCTGCCTCTGAACTCCCTTATGATTCGTGTGAATCTTCTATATTCCTTTTTTGACTTTTTCTCATGTTGGTAACTTACTGCTCCTGCATACTCATTCAACTTATGTCTGTTTTTCTGTTTTTTTCATTCACCAAGGTTCTTTTGATTTGTTCTCTGTGAAACATTACTCATTCTCTGTTGCTTAGTTCCCAGCTTTAACTATCACATTGCCAGTCCTCTTCTCCCATGCTTTCACCCAGCCTTTCCACGAATTCAGTGTTTATTACTTCTACTGAAGCAGTTCCTGTATTTTGCTCTTCTCCTTCCAAAACCTTTTGCTCTGCCTCTCCCTGCAAGGTCTATTCTTGCCAACTGTCTAGTCTTGACCCACTCCCAACAATGTCCTTTCTCTAGCAAAACCATTCTGATGGAAGTCTGATGACCTAGGCAATTTCTTCCACCATGAACACCCTGGATTTATTCTCTCCTTTTTTTTTTTTTATTTTCTCCTAGTGTAATTCAATTCCGTATGTGCAGACCCATCTTTACAGATTCTGAGTCAATCCTTTCCCTCTGGTCTTTTTTCCTTCTGTGTGCAGATTTCTGCTGATCTTATGCCAGTATGATATAGTAAGATGTGCCCATCTGCTCTTCTCGCCTTATCTTTCCTTCCTCTATTGCTATCTCTTCCTTCTTTTTATTTCAAGGATACAGGAATTTCTCACTTCTTGTGTTTATATACCATTCAGTTTACCTGAGAAATCTTACCTAGCTTCTGTGACTTTATTCTCTGATTCCTTGCCTTAATCTTTGCCTTCCCTTCAGTTCTTTCTCTTAAAACCCCAAAGCAGAACAATTGTGATATATTTCTGTCTCCAACATGCTTTTTTATGTATCACCACAGAAAAAACTCATCTGTTGTTCCCATGATTCCCATTTACTGGAGCATCTTCTCCTTGCCTCTTGCTTGGCCTTGAGCATCAAACTTTGAATCTTCATTGGCTGCTTTTCTCTATTGCATTAAACAAACCTCTTCAGGACACTGTTATTTGTACCTAGACTCTCATGTTCTCACTACAGAGACTCTCATTAGCTCATGCCTGTCACTGGAATGGCTAAAGCAAGCATGGTTTTGCTTTATTATGTCACCTTTTATGCACAGGAACAGAAACTTCCTTTTACAAGGCTGTATTGTTCTACTGTTACAAATCCCTCTTAAAATTTCTTTTGCTGTAACTACCAAAATGTCCTTATCTTTCATAAGGTATGGTGCGCAATAAGGTTGAATGAGTGATAAAGAATTTGCCATTATATTCACAAATATGTTTACTAGTGTTTTTTAAAATGTTTTTTACTAATGTTTACTAGTGGTTTTTTTAATGTAATAAAATAATCTTCTTAGCCCTGTAAGATTCATGAAACAGCAACCCTGTGGTAGTGACTCTTAGCTCTTGAATCACCCACATAAGGGTTATGGTCCTACTAATGACAAAAGCCAAACAGCAACTCTAATGAAGACATAACCGACACTGTTGTCATCACCCAAGGTGCTCACAAAACAGTGAGCGGCGACTGGATTTTGTTTGTTGCTTTACTGCACACTTTTAAATGAGTCTGATGTTTGTATGTCCCTAAAGCAGATGCTGTGTGTGTTATTTCTTCTCACCCTTGTCAAGCAGCCAGGATTTCCTGCACATCCACTGTTAGACCCAGAGTAATACTCTTGTTCTTGTAATGCTTTTGTATGCCAGTCTAAAGGTCACCTCTAAACGGGCTGCTATGGCAGACTCTGGGCTTATTCAAACTGCTGTGCAGCACAGGCAACTCCCCGTGCAGTCACTGACACTGCTCTGGATTTTTGGCCATGCAGCTCAGAACAGAACTGTTGTGTATCTGGCTCTACTCAAGAGTCAGTCAGTCTTATGTACTGGTTATGTTGGTGCTTCTTCTCACTGTTTCACAGTAGTTTGTGGATGTTGCTAAAACAGGTTGTAATTTAAGTACCTACCAAGTATTTTAGGTATTAATGCTTCACAGGATTTATGTTTCCAACTTCCTGTAGTAAGTGGGGTGTGCACAGTTAAAAGAAAAAAACCTAATAGGTTCTTGTTGAATGCTTGGTTTATAAGAAATACTGTGTTTTCACTATAGGTTCTTAGGCTTCCCTAAATCTTGGATGAAGCCTGTATGCTAAATTTTGGCTGGGTGATATACTTAGCTAGTGGATATCCCTCTCCAGCATAATTTGTATCGTGGTACTGTTAAATTATGTTGGATATTTTCCAAACAATAGACAAAGATGTTTAAGCTAATGAATATAATATCTCGCTGCAGCAAATCTGTTCTATCCCACGTCAGGTACACTCGCTTACATACTGATAGGTCTGTGCCTACACAGCAAGACAGTTTCTTTGGGTTCTCCATTATTTCCTTGCTCAACTTCCTTCTGTCATGTATCACAGAATGGTATCCCTAGGTGGCAATTCTATTAGTTGAGCTCAGATTCCATGCCACAAATCTGAGTATTTCTATAAACTCACAGTGAGAATCAGCAGATGAGAACCTAATGGACCTACCAATTGTTCTGGTAAGCGTGCTGGAAGCAGTTGTCTGCGGGGCTGGTAACAGTGCTGGTGACACTAAGTACGGCTCTAGTTCTGGTCAATGCTCTTCTCATCCCCTGCCTTGGACTGAGTTCTGAATGAAATTTTTTAAATCATTGTCCTTTTATCTTCTTCAGCAACCTTTATTGTAAGAATCGCATCCTTACATAGCAGCTTGTGTTATGTGATGTTGTTTGTTGTGGGCAAGGTCCTGTGCCACGAATATGCATTTCTTGACTGACTTTGCTATTCCTCTCATTTTTTTACCTTTTGCAAAGACATTAATAATTTCTTTGCTCTATCTTGGGAAGCTGATATAGAGGTTAGGTCCTATTTCTCAAATAGAGATCAAGATGGATCAAGTGAAAAAAGATTACTTCTTCAGTATTTGAATATATAGAGCACGACTACCACTGAGGCTGATTATACTTGAAAACTCAGTGCATTTCTCAGTCACAAACAGTATCTTGAGGTGGGCATCTAAGAAATGAAAATCACAAGCAGAGATCATCTTTGAAAAGATGTGCTTAAGGGAGTTAATTAATGTCACAAAGAACCCCCATGACAAAAAGGGACAGAATTTGGCAGTGTCCAGCCAAACACTCAGCTAATTAAATAATAACACTTCTTTCTTCGCTCATCTGACTAACAGAGTATGCATTTTAACTGCTGCAATAAATAAACCACAAAAGACAACAGCTTTCTCTGCTGTTTTCTTGTTCACCAACTACATCTGGCCCATTCTTTGTTTTGAGTGGGATTATAGTGCCTTAATGTGAAGTGGGATTATAGTGCCTTAATTAGAAGTTTTGTCATAACTTGAACATACTTCCTTGTCTTTCAGCTTTCAGTGATTATATAAAGAGAATGTTAGTAATATCTGTGGCCACAGATCTAAAAGAAATTTCTTCTGTAATAAATGGACTTCAATCACCCTACATTAAACAGTAAACTAATTTCTGTGAAGTTATTTCAACCTTGCATTTCTACTGCATGCATCTCTGGGACTCTTCTGGATGCTTCCTAGATTCAAAAATCTGGACTGATTTTCCCATTTCTTCTGAGCCTCAGTTCTTCTTTCTCTCTCTCCCTCAAAAAAAGTCTGCTTAGTAGAACACCTAATTTCTTCCTCAGAAAATACCTTGGGTATGTCCTGATGTATCATAATCCCTTGTGTCTTCCTCTCTTTCATTAATAGTATAAGAAATGATTGAAAGTTAAAATGTGCAGAACTAAGGTTTTGTTAAAGTACAGGAATTCTCAGTGGATGTGTATAACCATTAGAAACTGATTACAGTAGCTTGGCTTACACTTGTGAGTCTTAGATGTGTTCTGTGCCACTTCTTGCTAGATTTGCTTGAGTTTGCTTTTACGTGGGTGTAAAAGCTTTTTACTGTATGTGAGTGGGCTGGTGGTCATGAAGCTAAATTATCAGACTACTGGTACCACTTGCATTTGAGAGATAATACTGCTTTGTGCCTACAATTCCAGCTGAAATTCCTGCTGCCAGCAGCATACTGTATGCTCAGTCCCTGTGCGGACTGCGATAGCCACAGCCAGTGGTTTTGTTCTCAGCTTAGGAGTCACCACCTTTTTACAAGATCGTGGGGGAAATGTCTTTCAAGGCAGGTTCTGTAACTCTGTGTTCCATGATGATGTGTCAGTAGCTAATGAATCCAGAGACAATACTTGGATCTTTCCTTATGGAAGTGTTTACAACTGAATTGTGGTGGTGTGTCATTCTCCTTCCCTATCCCTCTTCTCCCTCTGCTGTCATAACCTGGGAATATGCTGGGAAAAGGATAAGTTTTTATGATTACACACACATGGATGGGTTTACACAAGTCAGAAGTGATGGATAGGGGCAAAGAGCGAGCCTAGATATGAAACCAGTGATAATGACTGGTTTTATTTGCTACAAATGGGTGGTCAGAAGAACATGGTAGCATTAAACAGCTGCTCAGCTTGATGGGCTTCAACACTTTAATGTACTAACCAGTGCAGAATTTTGTTTGCGTGTCCTTCCCACTCCAGAAATTGGTAGCATTACTCCTTTGATAATGGAAATAGATCACTGTTAGGTCAGGATTTGGGGCATGTTAATCTTATCTTGTGGGAAAAGCTACCCCTTCTAGTCATGACAAAATAGCCCACCTATATCATCAGACTTAGAAAGTAATATTTTGTTAACATTTTGAGCCTTCAATTGTCAGGAGAAGGCAGATGTGTTAGTTTAGACATACATATACAGTATAATCTGGTCATTTGAATAATAAGATTTTTCTAAACAAACTTTAGACAAGTGTGCACACTGAAAGGAAGCAATAGGGCTTTCCACTAGGGTAACTGAAAAGACACTAATTAGCTTTACTGCCATAAAACACTTACGTGTTTTATATGAAATCTGATATAAAAAACCCAACAAATTCTAGACTGCCTTATTTTCTGAGTGTGTTCAAAGGAAAAGTAAACCTGGTGAGAGAAAGCTCATCTGTATGTAGCCAGGGCAGTAAACTGTAGTAATGTAGTAATTTGTGAAGTTTCCTGAATTTTAAAAAGTATTGACTCTGAACATGAGAGATGCTTTTCACTGTATATGGGAAAACTTACTCAAACCAAACTTTCTTACTGTCATGCTATTTGAAAACAGTATTTACTACTCTGCTTTACAAAGCAATAATATAATTACCTCATTGTGTTACTACTTGAAATAGTAATATCCAAATATCATTGCAATGTATGCAATAGGAATGACTAGAAGTCCGAAAAAAAAATCAGAGTGTAAAACCTAATGTGTATTTACATACTCCTGGTGTTTCCTACAATAAGGAGATCCTACTTCATCTTTTTTTTGGTGTTAAACATATTAATGAATGGCAAACAAAATAGTTGATATGTAAAACACTGTGGAATATGAATGATGCATCTGAATGTGTTGTGGAAATATCCAATAGGAAATACTCTAGAGAATCTATGAGCTGAATGAAAAGAAAAAATTATTCTTGAGAGAGTCCTTCTACCAAATCATTTGTCATAAGTGTTTTGAGGCAAATAACATGAAGTTTAAAAAAGATCTACTTGTCTTATACAGTCATAAAATCTCCAGATTTATCCTAAGCACTGATGCCTTTTGGAAGGACCTCTTGCTGCTCCTTGTGCACAAGCCTCTTTTGTTCAGGATGGAACTACAATAAAGAGAGGGAGTCTTATATATGTTTCTTGCAAAATTCTTCATCTATAATCAAGAGATACATAGAAAATGTCATAAAGAATTCAGCAAGTGGTTTTATCAATGACATAAAAATGAGGCCTGTGATGATGAGGATTTAAAGGAGAACCAGTTTGAAATGTCCTGAACATGTTAGAGTAAGTGTGATTATTAGAAGCAACTCTGATTTTTATATATGTAAAATAAGAATCTGGTCTGATATCTAATACAGGAATTTCATTCTCTCTGTGTGGCTAGAAAATTATTCATTATGAAAGAGCTTCCTCAACTCTAATTTTTCATTTTCTGTGACTGTTGGAAAAAGTGCATTATTTGAAGAAAGTGTAACTCCTCTCTTGGGAGGGTTTTTCTTTCCACGTCTTCAGAGTAAGTAAAGCTGTCCTAATTACTATTCTATTAATGTGTACACTATTATTTTAATTTTTTCTCTGATTAATCTGCTCTTCATGTGCTAATGTCCTGTCATACAAAGAGAAGTAAGATAAATATAGCTGATATTAAGACTCTCTTGTAGAATTTTAGACCAGGTAAGAGCAATACATGGTGCATTTGCAAAGGTTTTGGATGTCTTTACATTTAAGATAGCCAAAATCCTTAAACTGCCAGCCTGTTCAAGCACGGTGGCACTGTTCAAGCACAACAGACAAAGACAACAGAAAAGTACTTCAAACTGCTATGGAGAGATGACTCTCTGTACTAAGTGGATCGTTTAGAACAACTCAGAATAAGATTAGCATGGTTAGTTAGAAAGTTAAGTACATGAGGTTGCAAGTAGTTGTAGTTATATTTCTTTTCTCACAAAAGCTTGAGGTTCAACAGCTGGCTTGGAACATTCTATCTCTCTCCCGGTAGTGTGGAATCATTCTCTTTAATATGTGTTTTAATTTATTGTTACATCTACATTTAAATATTGGTAAGTTCAAGCAGGAAAACTTCTAAAGATTTTTAGGGCAACTTTGAAAATGGTATTGGGAGACTTAGTTTTACTAAAATGTAGTAGAAAGTTTTCTTTAGTAGACTCTGAAACTTTCTGTAAGGCTTCCTCTGAGGGGTTCTCAGTGATGTGTAATTTTGTTTGCAAATATACTCACTGAGGACCCTTTAGGCACAAGTAACTAGGCAGCAGGAGAGGTGCCAAGGTGTGCTGGGGCAGCACTTGGTGAGGAAGCCGTGACATCTGTGATTCTGCTGCCCACTGTGCTCAGAGCTTAGTGGGAGCAGCAAGCTCCCTAGAAGAGATGCAAATGATCACCAATCAGCTGTTAGTAATGTGCTTTCCCTCTGTGAGAGTAACTGCTTCCTGCTGTTGCCTTCTGTAGAGTTCCAACTAGTAGGCTTAAACTCTGATTTGGGAAAGAATAATTGCTCTAACAGTTACTGAAAAGCTCTCTGCCCTTGCTCAGGATGGTGTTTCCTGTGCTTCTTGTATGAAAAATTCACCTTGTAGTCCCTGTTGCCTTTTATTGTATCTCAGAATTTTCTGTATTGAAATGGAAGGAGAGGAGGCTCATTAACACTTAGCTTGACTATGGAAAGAAGCTTACAAAGTTTGCTGTGGTAGTGTATCTCTTTATTGATGAAGCAAGATGCAGGTACTGTGTTTGACAATCCTGTTTTCCAAGGGGAAAAAAAGAGCTGTTAAAAAGATCAGTAACTCTTCCTTTCTCAAATTCATGAAGCAAAATTGATCAGCATATTTGCTTCTTCATTTAGTTATTTAAATGTTCAGTGGAAATAGGTAAGATGAAAGAAAACTCAGGAGGACATCTGTCTGAGTACAAGATATTGATATAAATAGAGAGGCTGGGAAAAGTAGTTGTGAGTCTTTCATTTTCTACTTCAGACAAACCAGTCGGAACAGACTTCTGCACGAAAACCACTGCCATAAGCTCTTGCTGAGGGAGAAACTGGGGCACAGCTCAGCACTGTTTGTTTTCATGTAGACTTAGATAATAAAACACAGAAGGCTGAAAGGGAGATTTGATTTACTATTTTTCAGAAACGACATTTTCTTAGTCTGCAAGCTTCAGCTGTCCCTATGCTTCTACCATAATTTTAGATAGTTGCTTTTCTTCACATATTTTTCCATCTGTATTTTCCACTTGGCATATTAAAAGGTTTAGAAGTCTAGAAGACGTGGAGAAAGTGAGTGGCTTGCTGCAAGGAAGCAGAGTCTCATTCATTTCTTTTCCCATTGTTTGGCAGGTGGAAAGCAGAGATTTACAGAGCTGAACTGGATCAGCTGAAGAGGGGGAAGAGAAACAAAACAAGTATAGTACCCGTGAAAAGAGCTTCAGCTTTATCTTGCAGCATCACCACAGCAACCAGTGAATACAGTCAGAAGAAAAGGCTAGAGCAGAGAAGGCAAAAGCGTGGCTTCTTACCTTTGGATAGAAGGCAGCAAAATAATTATGCAGAACAGAAAAGGGTATTTGATGGTTCTAGACAAACTGTGGCAAAGGGAAGTGTCCCGTCACTAACAGGAATGTGCCACAGTTCATGCACTGGAAAGGGGAGTGCCATGAGATCTACTGAAGAGACTATTTCTGTGGTTGCATATCTACATGTGTTTGCACCCCTGCTGGGACTCAATTAGGTGTCTGTAGCCATCGGGGATCATCAGGTATTGGATAGCGACCTTTTTTCTATTCAGGGTGTACCTGGCACAAGAACTGAAAGACACTGCAGATCTTTTAGACAGACACCAACAGTGAGACAATCTGCACCCTTTCCCTTCTGTAACTGCCTGCTGTACCATGGGATGTCGGCAAAGCTCTGAGGAGAAAGAGGCAGCGCGGCGGTCCCGTAGGATTGACCGCCACCTGCGCTCTGAAAGTCAGCGACAACGGAGAGAGATAAAACTCCTCCTCCTGGGCACCAGCAATTCTGGGAAGAGTACTATTGTAAAGCAGATGAAAATCATTCACAGTGGTGGCTTTAACTTGGAGGCCTGTAAGGAATACAAACCTCTGATTATCTACAACGCAATTGACTCTCTCACACGTATCATTCGGGCTCTGGCCACCCTTAAGATAGAATTTCACAATCCTGACAGAGCATATGATGCAGTGCAGCTTTTTGCCCTGACAGGCCCAGCTGAGAGCAAAGGTGAGATTACCCCGGAGCTCCTGGGGGTAATGAAGAGGCTCTGGGCAGACCCTGGTGTGCAGGAGTGTTTTTGCCGCTCCAACGAGTACCACCTGGAGGATAACGCTGCATATTACCTGAACGACCTGGAACGGATCGCAGCTCTGGACTACATCCCCACAGTGGAAGATATTCTGCGGTCTCGGGACATGACCACAGGGATTGTAGAAAATAAGTTCACCTTCAAAGAGCTGACTTTCAAAATGGTGGATGTGGGTGGACAGAGATCTGAACGCAAAAAGTGGATCCACTGTTTCGAGGGGGTTACAGCAATAATTTTCTGTGTGGAGCTGAGTGGGTATGACTTGAAGCTGTATGAAGATAACCAAACAGTAAGTGCACCTTCTGCTCCTTGTTCTCTCTCCTTCTTTTCCTTTCTCCTTCACCAGTACTGTGGTCTTTTATCTCCCCCTCCTTCCTTCTCTCCCAAGGCAGTAATCCCCAATCTTTAGGAAAACCCAGAAGGTATGGTTCCTTTATTTGCATAGTTTTCCCCACTGGACAGAGTTAGTTATTTAATGTTACTTTTGGGAAATGGAGGTGCTCTTCACATGACAGCAAATTTGTTATTTTTTTGGTGCCTTTTAGCTAAATGTTTACATGGTTCACTGTTACTTCAAACACCAGTTAAAAAGGTAGGCAGTAGTGACATCCTGGTGTACAGAGATGGTTCATTTGGACATCATGTGTGCAGGTCCTGGGAAATGGTGAAGGTAAAATAATAATAAGTAACAATTTCCTTCCCTTGCCCCCCCCTGCATTTTTTCCCAGGACTTTCAATAGGAATTTGGGATGAAATTAATTTTTTAAGTAATTAAATATAGTTTTTAATTAGTATGATATTTTTATATTTAAAATTTTCCTTGACTGTTTTTGGTTAAATGGCTGATTTGCCTTGTCCGAAGAACAGCTATTCCCATTTGTCTTAAATGTTGTTAGCTTCTGGTTTTCACAGCATGTAAATACAGTTTTGTTGGTATATCTTATCACACAGATAATATTTCCCTATTCGTATCTTCTGTAGTGATTTTACAGTTTATAAACTGCTCTTCTATTTTCTTCTCTGTACTGTTCTGACAAGCCATTCCACTGTCCTATGCGTGGACTTATGCTTCATTATCTGGAGATTCTTGTCTTGGCATTAGTGCCTTCCTGTTGTAACAGATTTCTGTATCTGATTTTTGATTTGTAACCTCCTCTTGACGTGAGAGAAACATTGCCACTAATTCTTTCTCCTAATTTTCAGACATATTAGGAAAAGTATTTTACATCCAGACCCTGACTAGGAGTTATTTCATTTCTGGCAATTCTTTTGACTTTTCCTGCCTTGCTGTTCAGATTTAAAAACCAAAAGGAACTACCTGAAAGGGAAAAAAGTCAATATACTCTGAAAAATCCTTATGGGCATTGGTCCATACAGGTCCAACAATAGTACCTACATTGGTATGTTACTGGAACTGCAACACTGAGACTGCCACTCATGAGAAAAGCCTCATAAATTATAGACTTGCAGAGTGTAAAATGCTTCCTGGTGTAGTATCTATGGTGAAGAGAACTGCTAAATAAAACTAGTCTACTGCTAAACATAACTTACTGCTTGAGAGAGCATGTAAGAATCTGGTTGATTTATAAACTGTGAGAGCTGAGTAAATGATCTGTATGAATATGATAACTTCTGTGATCCTGTTGACAGAAGCAGAGAAATGCTATGCATGAACTCTGTCTTTACTGAAGATGCGTTAAAGTAATGATTGGCAGATATGGTAAAAAATGAGGGGAAAACCAGTTCTGCACATTGTGGGTTCTGATTATAGCTGAGTCGTTAAGTCTGCTGAGAGTGAGATTGTTGTAGTGACACCAGTGTGCAGAAGGGAGAACAAAAATAATGCCTGAACTATCAGCTGCCTGGACAACTTTTCCTTTGTGTGTAATTTTAAGTGACTAAGTTAAATTTATCCTGCCTGAAAACAAATAACAGAAGGGGAAGGCTGACTTTTTCAGGGGCTTTTGTCTTTCTCCCAATAAGCTTTATTCTGGGTAACATCACATCCAGGAACAAAATCACCTGAGTTGACAGTTTGTAGAACTGGACAAACAAATATTTTTACTTGTCTGTTTAACGTACATGATATTTAGCTGTTTACTAAAGAGAAAGCTAAATTAAGAATTACAGTTCACTTTTTTCCTCCACCTTGTCTGCTTTCCTCTGTCACTCTGTAACAATATTTTTCCTGCTTATCTAGGGTTATCTGAAAATGTGATCTGTGTCTGGTTTCATTTCTACAGTGTCTTGGGAGGTTTTTTTCCTTACCTAATGTAATAAATATAGCTTTATCATTCCATGTACCAGAGCTAGTTAGCATGACTCAACCACCTAACAGCCGCCTCTTCTTTTAACACAGTTGCAAAATTGGTTTGTAAAATACTTTTGGATTGCTATTGATTTATTGTATGATTATTATTCCTGACCAGCGTTCTGAGAAGGTTGCCTTAAGTTTTTATATCCCATGCTGATTTCCTCTTTATTATGTCAAATAAATTACTTGTCTTATTTTTCATGGTCCTTAGCTGCTGATTGACCCATTCTATCTTTTATTACATATTATGATGCCATCTCTGACCTTTGATAATGTTAAATTATCAAGCAATAATTTTTTTGCCTTCTTACATGTTGCATCTTGCACTTCGAAGGCACTACCTGTTAATATCTAAGTGTCTCATCTTTATTTAAATTTCTCCTTAAATTGATGTGTGCTAGAGAATGTTAAATAATCTGTACTGTCAAAAGTTAGTGCTGCTGCCTGTCACCATGAGAAGGATTCTGGCAGTTTCTTTGTGAGTGTCCCCATCCATCCAGCTCTGTCCTGCTATACATTCTCATGGATGGTTTTCTTCCATAGCCTGTAGCTGCAACAGGGTTTGAGACTATTAAAAACACTTCAGAGATGCAATACTAAAGTATATAATGAACTGAGTTAAACATGAGTGTGTGCCTGAGAATTCCTGAGGTCAGTAGTCACAAGAGATTCACATGGTGCAGGAGATACCAAGTAAAGGCTATGCAGGTCTAAAAATGATACTACTTCAGTAATTTTATAAATATGGATGTTAGAGGAAAACTGCTTGCAGGTAACATGTAATTTCTAGTCCCTTTCTTGCAGCCACTGCAAATGAATATAAAAATTAAATTTTAGGCTTTTTGAAGCTGTTTTTTTAGTATCTTGTTAAAAGGAAGATGAAGATGAAAAAGCCAAAACACTGCAGCAAACAGTTCAGGCTGGAGTAGGCCTCATGCAACGCTAACTGCTGGGGTCATAATGGAACCTCTCAATTATCTAATAATAACTGGGAAGCCTTCTGTCATATGTTAATTGTATGAATTCTAAACAGAAACCCTGTTTCCGCCAGGAATTTTTTTATCAAGTAAACAACATTGGTAACGCATTTTTCTTTTTTTTTTTTCCCCTGAGGCCAAATACTTAAGGGGCTTATTTGCCTCTCCCGATAGTTCTGCTTTTTGAGTAATACAGGGTACTAAAAATCCTTTCTGGCATGCAGCTCTTTTCCTGCTATGCTAATACTAACAGTCAGGATGGAGGGGAAATTGTGATCCCTGTACCCATAGCCCTTCTAGCACCTGTTATTATCAGTGGTAAAACATCATGTCAGAAAACATTTTTCTGACAAACTAAGTCACTTGGGAATCCTAGAAAAAGATTGACCTAAATGGTTTCATTTTTTTTGAAGCTTTTCCATTTCAAGATTTTTCAGAGTGAAGTTTGTGTGGGAGCAAAGCCTAGATGACTTCAGCATTCATGTGTGTAATCTTTCAGCACTGCAAATGAAATTCTAGCCTTTTTTCACTTAAGAAAGTAATATATATAGTCCCTTACCGAATTTAACTTTATATAGTAATGCATCACAATTCCAGCCTCAAGACTTGTATCCAAGAATGTACCTTCTAAAATATGTAAACAGCAGTAAAATAACCAATATACATAACAGAAAATGATTGACCAACTGCCAATTTGCAGGTTTTTACTAGACATTCTTTCAAGTCTAAAGATTTCTTTTTGGTTACATTGTTCATTGTAATTGTATGCTTCTTATGTGGATATTCTCACATAGAACACACAGGACAGCAATTTTTCATATTTTGGATTTGTTGCCATACCCTGAACTTTACATTCTATGTAAAGATACTAACTTCAGATACAACTTTAGATACTAACAGTAACTTTATAGGCAAATAATTCTGTATGTTCACTGAATTATTTCTTCTAATTGGAAAAAAAAGTCACAAATATGATAATGTGTCACACTATGAAATACAAAAAATAGACACATTCTAATGCCATTGTATGATTGCAGGAAGATGCCAGTATCAGACTGTAAAAGCCTGCAAAACTTTGCTGTGAAGCTTATCTATTTCATGTCAATAGACTAATCCCTAAGACAACATGGTATTTAAACCTACAGATAAATAAGTATTTTTGTCACTGTAGAGCAGTAGGCTTAATTAGAAGAAATTCATGGGGGCAACAACAGAAAGACTTTTACGTGTTTTGGAAAACCATGGCACGGAAGTAATGGACCTACTGGGCGGTATTTGTCTGCTTTGGTATCCAGTGCTGGTTGTCAGACTTACACCTGAATTAGATGACTGAATTTCCTGGCGTATTTAGGTAACAGCAGGCAATTGCTCAAATCCCCCTATGACAAATGCCTGAGAAATTATGTAACTCTCTTTTTTTGGTCTCTGTGACTGGTTGTATTCAAAACTCCTAGACTAGGTAAGGTGTTTTGCTGTGATTTTTAAATTAAATCCAAGCATTACAACACTGAGGTAATAAAACATTGAGGCATCAGGAGTGGCAGAATGCTCCTCAATATGCTACGAACTTCAGGCTCAGAATAGTTCTTAGGTGGAAAGACATGGGTACTGACAGATTAATAAACAGAACCTAAGCTAAAATCTCAGTTATGCAGTAACACTACTGTTCTTCAAACTATAAAAGAAGGAAAAGCCCCCAACCAAAACCCAGCTGAATTCCAGTAATGCCTATCAATGTAGAGGCAGTAAAGCTTGCTCTGTAACTGCAGGGTTAAAGCAGCCACCAGTGTAGTACACATGAACACAAGGCACCTGTCAAGCACTGGGAGAATTGTAATGAGTCAGAAAGCCACTGACACTGACAGGAAGGAAAGTTGATCATATACACTGGACAGTATCAATTGGATAAAGAATCAGTTTGTGAAAGAAAGGAAATGAATGTCTCTGCCTCTCTCAACAGGGTTGGAAAGCCACAAACATCTTCCCGAATATATTGTCATAGAAAAGAGACAAGTGAAATTGGAAAACGGGTTATAGCAAGGCAATGACAGGAGTTAGAAGAGGAATACACCAGAGCAATATAAGGTTCTTCGACAGCATCTTGTCGTCTTTATGTGCAGCTCTTCAGATGACTGTATTGCAAATCATTTACTTAAAAGCAAATTCTAAATTTTTCCTTGAAGAATCCCGTGAACAGTAAGGAATGCCACATAATTTTAGGGCCATAGGGCACATGTGACAGGCCTGGCCTAGCCTTATGGAAAATATGCTTCTTGGATGCTTAGAGGTTTAATCTTAAGAAGTTAATTAGTTTCTCTGAAACTTAATGCATATGAAGTAGAGCGGCACAGTTCAGGCAATCAGTTTTACTTCTTTGTGATGAAAATTTGTAGCCTTCTATGTGAACTTCACAATAAACTGAGCAACTTCTCAAAGACATATGAGAAACACTGATGATATAGATGAAGCTTGGAAATTCACTTGACTGTGTTGTAAGGGGTCAAGATCCCGCTTGAAGTCCAATGCCATGAAAAGAATAATATGGGTTGAGTTTAGAAACCTAGAATCCATCCAGTGTAGAGAAGTGTTGGTATCATCTCTCATAATTCTCTATGTTGTCTATTTAACAATCACAGTGAGTAGGAATGTGCCAACATGGGAAAAAAAAAAAAAAAAGGAAAATTCCATCCTGGTCTAGAAAAACAGCTATTTTGGGTTATTTTTGTAAGTGTATAAGCTGTAACAACTCTCTGTGGTATGCCAACCCTGGAGAGCGTAGTGGAGTCCAATTAGCCCTAAAAACAAGCAGAAATGCTGGAACAAAGGAGGATCCTTGCTGTTCATACAGCTTCAGAGTGAGTTTTGGTGGTGGTGGATTTTTCAGAACTTTCTTCCATTATTACAAGTCAGTAATTTAGATTGCAGGTCAAATCAACTATGGTGTCAGGTCAGCATTGTCCATGGACTGGTCCCTGAGCATTCTTGTTCTTGGAGGGCTACAGGATTCATCATGTTCTCTTTTTTAAAATTTACCATTAAGTCTGTCTACTGCCTTTATACTAATATCCTTACAGGGTAATAATCCTAATAACCTTTTATACTATCAATGCAACACTGTCAAAACCACTTTGTGATTATACTGTCAGGATGTTCTGGCTGAGTTGAACAGCACTGGTAAAAGGAACCATTCTAGGCTCTGACAGAAACTTTACAACTTAAGAAAATATAGTTATTTGTTACAGGTTTCTGGAGAGGTGATCAGTTTTATTTAAGCTACAAAAGTTTGCAAATACAAATATTTGACCACCAAACCACACCTAGAAATATGGGGCAGTTGGAAGTGGCACTTAATCTAGTCTAGAGTCTTTCAGATACACTTTCCTCTTTGTG
>VZRQ01003998.1:248041-396375 GCA_013397975.1 Machaerirhynchus nigripectus | reverse complement strand
TTTTTTTTTTTTTTGCAATGAAAATATTCTGTGGATGCAAAACTCTTATCCCAACTTGAAACTCATTTTGCTTGTTTCCTTTGTAAGGATCAATAGTGACTACTCTCTGTCAATTCTGCAAAATCCCTGAATTTAATTACTTAAACGAATTTTTAAAAATCTCAGTGACTTGGCATACAGCTGAAATTAACTCTAATTCTGCTATATTGTTGTCTTAATCCTGGCCTGTGTTTATGATATGTTTTAATGTAGTGTTATCTGTATCTATATTTACTCTTTCTGTCATTAACTAACTATTAAATAAGCTTGGACATTAAACAGGTCCTATACACTTACAGGGATTTAGTACGTTGCGCTTGTTGCTGCAGTCTTACTGCTTTCAGCTTTTTTTTTTCTGTTTTTTGATTGTGTGCTGCCAAGACTAAATACGTATGCCTGTATCCTGGGAAAGATTTTTGAGCATCAAAATGCATTTTTGAAAGCTATTAATATGCTCAGTTAAAATTTTAACTTGTCAACCAATGACAGTGTCCCCTGATTATACTTCAAAATTAGCAGACAATGAATAACTCCTCTACTCCAATTAATTCAGCTCTCTAACTCCTGTCACTTATTTTTTAGATATTTAAGCTTGATACTGTCCTTTTTTCCCATTATTAAGCTGATTGAAACAACTTGCTTTCAAAATACACAGTCCACACATTCTCTGTGTACTTCTTCTCATTATTTACTGATTGGCCATATTTTACTTTGCAAACAGGAACCAACTCCCAGCCATTTACCATCAGCAGAAATAAACTATTGATAATAGTTTAAGACAATTTAACATAAAATGAGAAGCAAGAATCCTTTAGTCTATCAGTTACAGGGAGAAAGCTTGTGACTAAACTCATTTTCTAGAACGCCATGATGGTATGTCAGACGTGCTGCACCTCCTCCAGGACAGCCAGTTTAACATCCTGATGTTCTCTTCTCCTGCTGTTTCCCTGGCAGCACGGCGCTGGGGTGTCCCAGCAGCTGCCAATGGGCTTCAGCTGTGTCCTGCCAAAGCTCCCAGTGCTTCCAGCAGCTTGAGCTTTCCCACTGCAACTCTGACATAGAAATGAGCTTATTTCCATTACTATTTCCCCAAATCAGTTGAAATTCCACTGGTGTGTTTATGCAGTAGTGCCCTGATAATACTGACTAGGGATGTCATTTGACTTGTCAGAGTACACTAATTTTTATAAAGCCTGTATTAGGTGTAGTCATCAGACTGCCAGCATGGATTCTCCTGGCAGTGCTACAGAGAGGGATGGTTCTAGCAGGAGCTTGCATAATGCCTTTGCTGTTCTTCACCTATCAAATGAAAGCAAGAATTATAAATAAATAAATAAATAACTGCCCAACAACCCACACATGGAAAAAGGAAAATAATCCAATTGAATTGGAAATGTGAGAGATTAACAAAGGAGGTTAAAGATATGTTAAAAAAAAAAAAAAAAGGAAGATTGACAAGAGTAAATGCTTTGTGGTTGTGCCTAAAATGTCCTGGAGGCAATGTTCTGCAGAGCATCTGGCTGTCACTGCTATCCAGCAATCCAGACAGAGACTGATAGCATTTTAAAAGGTTTCAAAGGTTAATTAGTTTTGTAGAGCTAAAAAGATTGTGAAGTACCTGCCTAGTATATAAATACCCGAAGGAGCAAAAAATGCTCAATATTTAAAGAAATACGTAATCTAACAGAGAAAGGCAAAGTAAGAACAAATGGCTGGAAGTTAGGTTGGATAAATACCAACTTGAAATAGCAGGGATTTTAATTCTGTTTTTTTAGGAAAGAGGCTGAACCACCTTTTCTGGAAGCTAAGGCTGATCCAGGTGCAGCAAAGACATAAAGGTCACTGATGTGTTAGAAACCATGGAAAAGCCTGAGAATGGTAGTGCATAGGAGTGAGTGCTCATTCCCCCCCAAAAGTTGGTGAGATCAGTAGCTCAACTGAAGTGCACCTACACCAACACCCACAGCATGGACAACAAACCAGGGAGCTGGAAGCCACTGCACAGCAGGAAAGCTGTGACACAGCTGCCGTCACAGAAACGTGGTGGGACGACTGGCACAACTGCAGTGCTGCAATGGATGGCCACAAACTCTTCAGAAGGAATAGGAGAGGTGGTAGGCAATGAGCTGCTTGGAGGCTGCATTGACACAGCAATCACAAAATGACAGTTTTCAATTCTCAGAAAGTAAGGAGAGAGGTCAGCAGAACTGACATCTTGGACTTGTCCTGCTTAGGAGACTGGTTGACAGAGTCCTTTGAGGGGACCATCCTGAAGGGCAAAGGAGTCTGCGAAAGATGGACATTCTTCAAGAAGGAAATTTTAAAGGCACAGGAGCAGGGCAGGCTGTCCCCATGTGCCAAAAGATGAGCCAGTGGGGAAGAACCTGCCTGGCAAAATATCTGACCCCTGGCTTGGATGGGTGTAGTGGTTTAATAAAGAGTCCTGTAAAATATACAACTAGATGATGAAAATCCTTGTATCACCATACATGTAGCTTAATAGTTGAAATCTTTGTTTTACTGGAGAAGAAGTACTGGGAAATCGTACAGAATTCCAGCAGATTATATTGTAGATGCTGATTTCATTTTGCTTGTAAACAACATTTTGTTTTTAAACAACAAAATGAATGAGAATATTATTGCCACTGATTTTAATATGAGCAAAACCAGGCTCCAGATTTTAATTCTTTGTACTTTGCTTTCTTGATTAATACTTCTGTATTTCTGTGCTCTTCATATTCATTATTTGCTTTGAGGAAATTACTCATTTTTATTAGTATGAATTTTCTTTATTAATACTGCACATTCTCAATTGTTTCCTTTATTGGTAAATAGATCCCGGATGATATCTTGCTTTTTGACTCATAAAGCTGACTTTCCTATTTAGAAATCAGTTTTATATGCAATTTGTTGTATTGCTCAATATGTAGGTACAATATAAATAGGGAAACTTCCTCTGTTATGAGGATAATTATCCTCTGAACAACATGGAAATTACATTATTACCCAAAAGTGCAAGCTGGAACCCAACAGGTTTTCCATGGTAATAAATCCTGGACATAAAATATCTCCACTGTTCTTAAAATTAAGTGGTAAAGTGGTATCTGTGTCATACAGCTCTGATTAGGGCATGTGGCATGTCTGGTGGGAGATAGAAGATAGTTTTTAAAAAATAGAAGTATAATGTAACTGACAAATGCACCTTCCAGAAAGAATGACTCAGCCATTGCTGTCTAAATCCTCTAATGTACCTCCAAAGGATCTTTCCTTCAGTAGTTGTTTTGTGTCCTGCTGTTCTTTCTTGTTGTTCATCAAATGACAAATGCTTCCTCTAAATCCTTGTTGTTCCTTTGGATGTGCTCCTCTTGATTCAGTGTTTATGTCATACATTGCCATTCAAGAAGCCCAATCCCCAGAGCTGAGGCCTGAATAATACAGAATTGTGTATGAAAGGATGTGTATTCTTTTTAAAATTTTAATTATTAAACTTCATAAATGCAGTCAAAATAGCATATCTGCGGTGACTGTACAACAATTCCTAAACTTCTCAGTATTATAATGTTCCTTTTCTGTGGCAGAGCAGTGGAGATGAGGGCTTTATTTCTTGATTGTTCAATCAACTTGCATCAGTGGCTTAATCTTCCTTGTTCTGTCTTGCTTTTCCCAGTTCCAGAGGTGTATGGCTTATTAAAAAAAAAAAAGATGTTCTTGAAAGAGATACTTCTTTAAACACGTCTTGTAGCACAAAAATGTCTTGGAGTATTTGTTGCACAAAGAGCTTGGGAGCTTGGATAACAGGTTTAGCAGGCTGGTATATTACCCTTGTTTGAATGTCTTCGAAAAAAAGGATTTACCAATAAACATGCCAGAAGTCATGCTGATTTTATAGATAAAAACTAATAAACATTTTGATGGCTCTTCACTAGTATGCACTGGTCATCTGCCTTAATATTTGCAAGTTTTTTTGAGAGTAATTTCATGCAAACAAGTCAATACCACATTCTTGACTTCCACTACTAAAAGTGACACTATTTTGACATATTGAAGTGTTTGTTTATATTTTAAAAATACTTTTGTTCTTAGGAAATGAAAAACACTCCAAGTCTCTCTGCAATAAATATTCTAACAGCAAGGTTTTAAATTATAAGTCTCTTTACTGTTTGTTGTTCATAGATTTTTAAAAGTTGCCTTTATATAACATACTGTATTCTGTTCTCCTTGAGGGTCAAAGTACTACAGTGGAATCCATCCACACTACGGTCTTTTAAGGACTGGAGCTTATATTTTGAATCAGAAAAACAGATTTCCTAGAATATGAATGCTTATTTATACTACTAGAATAATTTTAATAGTGCTCAAGATTCAAATCTCTATAATGAGTAAACAACCAAAATAATTAGCCTGAGTAAGATTCATTAATAAAAATTCAGATAAGTCAGCGTATTTCCTGCTCCCAATTAGATTTTCTAAGATTAAAAGAATGTTGAGGTTTTATAGTTATTTTAGAACATTAAATGTACTCAGAGTACAAACAGATGAGAGCCTTTTCAAGAGGGTTAAATTTTAACTTTGTATCAAATATTCTATTTGCAATAAGTGAAAGGAATTAGAAGCTTTATACAGGAAAGACTTTAAAATTTAATTACATAGTTTGGAGTTGTGGAATATTTTTTTCAGTTACCAAAAGTAATTCCTCAAGTTTAAATGATCTTCTGTGCCCTTGACAAAATTGTCAACTTCTGATAGCAAAACCTTAGCAGCATTTTATTTTGCATTGTTCTGGGAAATCTTACATTCCATTCCTGCTTCTTCTGCAGGTCAGGTTTGTCCTGCCTACCCCTTCTCCTTCTGCTGTCAGGAATTTATTCTGGGCCTGCTCTCTCCAGAATGCATTCGCTCACACACATGACCGTTTACAGACAAGAATCCTAAATTTGACTGCCTGCTTCAGCAATACAGCATCTGTCATTTAAACCAGCTCTTTATCCCTTTTTATGAATATTTTAATGCCAAGAATATAAGCACACTTCTCTGCTATTTCCATGGAAACCTGAGGAGAGACTTGAAATGCATGCAGTGGAAAACAGAAGTTGGAGGACAAGGCATCTCGGGTTCTCCCTCTGTGCTTTGAACAGGTTCAGGAGTCACTGGACCAAAATTATTCTGTTATAACTGGGTACAAAATTAATTACAGTAATTCTGACCTAATATTTAAACAGTAAGTTGAAAACAGGAAAGCAGAACACAACCCAAAATACACCCTTTTCCCTTTTAATGGATTAAATAGAAAATCAATCTACACATCCCTAAGAAATCCAAGAAATGGACAAGTGATAAGCAGCCTTGCAAATAAATGAAATCCCTTCCAGCCTGCAAAAGCTGGTAGTTGGTCAGGTTTTTTTCTTGTTTCCTCTGGTATAAGTAATTCTCAGAATGTCTCTTTCTTGATTCAATCCTAGATCCATTAATTAAGAGTCCTCCAACCAGACAGCAGTTACTTTACAGAGACAACACTAGAAGTTGATTTGTTGCAAAAGACATCAGGCAGGCTGCCAAGGCTACTGCATCATTACTCACATGTGTTGTGGCGGGTGTTGATGGTGAGGTGCCACGACCTTCTGAAAGCATCTCCAGAAGGAAGCCACTCAGCAGGGCCACTACACACGCACAGACACACACACACGCACACAGATAGCTCCAAAATGGGTCGACGGTGAAGGACGGAAAGGGTCTTCGTACAGGTGAGGTTTCTTCCACGGGTGAGGTTTATTGTAGCCACTCACGTTAAGGGGTCCAGGGGCGAAGACGAAAAAAACATGGGAAGGTCCAGGTTTCTATATAGGGTAGGTAGGGGCAAAGAGAGCATCAGGGACCAATGATCTGAGGGCGTGAGGGCGGTACACAGGCATGACTAGGGTATGGGAGCCAATAGGGAAACTCTGAGGGAGTGGCGATGGAGCAAGGGCCAATGGGGGAACAGGGAAGGGAGAACTTTCTAGGGCAGGGACATATAAGGTAACAAGGGGTGGAGAGGCCGACAGGCCAACAGGGAAGCAGAACTGGGGTACATAAATGTAATGCAACTAAGGAATCCTGGATGAGGTCTTTTCTGTCTCCCTAACCTGGGGGTACCACTTAGGGTTCTTCTCTCCAGCGGACCCTCTTGGTCCCTCTGTCAACAGGCCCACTGGCCTCCACACACATGGAGTAAACATTTTTTAAAAAAAAGTTAGTATGACTTGTAGTTTTTTAATAACAGAAAAGATCAAATGTTCAAGCAGCTTCCTTTTTTTTCCTTCCCTGTTGCTTTATTCTGTTATCCAACTTGTCATTACTCTACCAGCACTTCCTATGATTCCCCTTGTGATCCCGCAAGAACCAGTACAAGTGACATGGTAATGTTTTTTTTTGAAATAAGCCAATATTGCTGTTTCTATTGTCTCCTGAGAGCAGGGGAGTTCCATGAGACACTTCCTTGTGTAACTCAATTAGTCTCAGCAATTCTGACACTCCTCCTAATCTCAGTTATCAATTTCAGTTGGAATTATTAGATGGCAAGTTAAAATAATGTGACATAGGTAGATGTATGGTATCCTGCAGTTGAGGAAAAACAATCTAGTCTACCTGAAATGCACACACACAATGAATAATAAAATTTGGTGACGGATGTACAAAAAGCACAGCCTTATCTTCCAGCACTGCATATTCTAGGATTAGTGTAAAGTACCATAAGAGCTTTTCCCCGGTGTAGGAGAGAAGGAATTTTAGAATAATACAGTAGGATCAATTTAGAAGTAGCCACAGCCAAGATTCTTTATCAGATGCGTGATACCTAGAGACACACTTAAATACACCAAAATAACTGACTCTTGCTGTACCAGACTAGTCATGAGGAAGCTGGGGACAGAAGACAATAATTCTACCTTTCTGCAAATGGTAAAATGTATGGTGATTTAAAAAAAAAATATTCATTTGCAGGGAAAAAAAATATTTTCAATCATTATTAAAAAAGAGAAACAGTTAAGAATGTCACAGTTTTAACAAGATCTCCTTAATATTTGGCACAGCCATGGTCTCAGAGATACTGGGGTTTTTTTCCTAATTCCTTTGCAAGTTTTAATTATTTTAAACTGTGCAAATTACTGTGCTAATATGAATGGTATGACCATTTTTATGGAGATCTGATCAGCCTCTAATGGTACAAAATTATATAAGCACTGTTTCTCGTCTGGAATGTACAAGTCAGGGGAGGAAACAGTGAAGAGTGAGAAGGTTGGGAGTAAGTTTAGATTGTGAAGCATTGTGTTGAGGATGAGGTGGAGAGGAGTTTAAGTGCACTGGTGCAATCAAATAAGAGTTAATAAATGGGAGAATGTTGTTGTAACCTTATTTTGACTGTCTCGTTTCTATATATTTTGATTCCAACTTTTATATTGATGATGGGTTTTTTCCATAGGTTTTATGCCTGTTTCAATGAATGCAATGATTTTTCTATGATTATTGGGGGCTCATGTGATAAATAAGACTGTCAACTGCAGGAACACTGCCATCATCTCTAGCAGAGGGAGGAAAATGTGAAATGAATGGAACATAAGATTACGGGAAAACAGAAAGGTAATATGGCTAAAGCAGTGGAACTCTACTGAAAAACTGTATTAGAACGCGGCATAGGTCCACGTTCCTTTTTAGTTCTAAATGTGTTGATTAAATGACAATTTTCTTAGGTAATCCCACATTCTTCCTCACTTTTCTCAAAGTGACCTAATTTGAGATTCTGTGATTTGATTTTTAGTAGGTCTGATTATTCAGAGCTACACCAGATATCACTGATAGCTTGAAAAACCTATTAAACTTTGTTAAATAAACTAATGCATGTGCTGAAAATTTATGTTCTAGAAAATGAGATTGGGTGTCTAGAATTACTGGGTTCCTTCTAACTATAATTTCTCATTGTATAGTTTTTTTCATTCCCCCTATTTATAAGTTCCTTTTAACAGCAACGCTTGATCTGACAACATGCTGTGGAAACAAATGTAGTCAATGAAATATTCAGATACAATAATTATAAGCTTGAGAAGAAAACAGTAATTCTGGTTTTTGAGCAGTTCATAAATAGTAAGTCTATAGTAAAGCACAAATCTATAAATTGAGTTGTGACTCTAAAGAGAAATATTGACTAGCATGTGACATTGTCCATCTTGCAAGCTGAATGAGACAGAGTTCAGTGAAAAAAAATGTGTTCCTGTAACCTGAGACCACAATGTCGGGTTGTTTGGGGTTTTCCTAAATACAGTCTTGATCAAACAAAATTATTTTTACTTTGTCTGTAGCCCAACAGATTAGAATTTCCATCTCAAATATGAGAGAAGCACTTTTTTCAGCATATATCACCATTTCTTTCATTCTTCTCCAACTGATCTAAAATAACTTCATAGAAATTATCTCTTGAAACTGATTTGATCTGAATCCCAGTAATGCTGCTTAAAACCAAGAAGAATTTTCAAGAAGAATTTATTGAAAGTGAAGGCAAGATTCTCCATGATGCTAAACATGCTGGTTTTGCACTCAGTACTTTTCTTGGCTTGCAAAAAAGGCCGAGATCAGACCCAGATTTAGACCCTCTGCTTGAGGCTGCTTTGCAGTTTTCCCTTCAGCTTTTTCCTCTTGCCTTTTCATTCTTGACTCTGAACACTGACCTTTGTGCCCCTCAGCCTTTGTTTCTTCCAGGTTAGTAGGAGGCAACCTCAGAACGCCCATGATGGGAAGAACTTTGTTAGAGTTACGGGCAAGGGTGCTAAAAATAACCACTTGCTCCTGCTACCTTAATTTTGCAACATGGACAGGCTACAAAGGGAATGCAGCTGTTGTTCCCACAAGAACAACACTAACAACACTTGCCGCGCTAAACTCTGTAAACATCTTACTAAACTATCTCCAAAGGTGCTATAAAACAAGAAGCCAGTGCTCCTGCAAGAATTTCAGCTGCTTAAGCTGTGAGGGCAAAATGCATCCCTCTCCAGATGTCCCACAGTCTGAGAAATGGTCTCAGGGTCTGTGGGAATGTCTTTTTTTCCTGCAGTGAATTTCTCAGGATAAAGGTCCATTTACCTTTTTTGGTGTATAATAGGCTGCTTTTATTGTTCAGATACTACTGAAGAATGAAATGACTGGCCAACTTTTTCTGGTGAAAATGGGTTCAGCATAAATGTGGACCAGTCTCTCTCTCTCTTTTTCTTTCTTTCTTTCTCTCTCTATTTCTCTCTTTTCCTCTTCCTTTCTTCCTTTCTTTCTTTTTCTCTTCCCTCTTTCCTTTCTTCCTTTGAGAAAATGTAGTTATCTTCCTGTCATTCAAACACTGCAGCATTGGACAATGCAAATTGCTAGAGCTCAGTACTTCTAGTGCCAAGAGCCTTTGCCTACCTTTCAATGAGAAACATTTACTGCTTCAAATGACAGTGAAGTGTGTGAAACAAACTTTTTCTAAAGTTTGGGGCAAGACTAATGGAAAAGGCAAAATTGCCTGGGAACTGAAGCAACTTTACATGGGTTACATAAAGGAGAGGTTTTCACCAACAGGGAAATAAACAACTGATTTCTCTCCAAGGATGAGCTGTTCTGACAGCCAACACACACAAACCAGCTGTACTAGGTCACAGACAGTACCTGCAGCAGCCTGTGTCTGACTGTGAGCAACAATGGACATTTAGGAAAGAATATGGGAACAGATCAAGCATACACTGATATTTCCTGCAATTTACCCTCCCAGGTAACTGAGCAGCAGATTGCATCAACATCTTCCTGTTTAAGTACCCTTTTCATTTAATTGCTTCTTGAACCCAATTATACTTCTCTGACTTTTACTATTATCATTATGATTCTCTAACATCTCATGACAGAGTTTTACATTTAATTATGCACTGTATGGAGGAATACTTGTCTGCTGTCAGATAAATGAATTTGATGTTTCTTCTTGCATTGTAAGAAATGGTGAAAAAATCATCCGCTATTCAACATTTCCATACCATTCATGGTGTTATGAGCTCTACTGTGTTCTCTCTCAGCTATTTCTTTTTCCAGATTGAAAAGAACTAGTTTATTTTATTTCATACGATAGTCATTCCATGTTTATGATAATTCTTGCTGGTTTTCTGTTTTCTAATGCTACTGTTGCAAATTATTCCTTATCTTACATCTATTAGCTTTCATAAAGATCCAGAGAGTCTTCGTTGAAAGCTGGGCTTGATTGGGTTGAAATGAAAACCTACTTATTTGAGAAGCCCTCTTTTCTTTATATCATATGGGTTTTTTCTCCAGAGAAAGGGCATTCACAGGCATGAGATTTTGCAATCTGTCCCCCTGCCATTATTCCATTACACAAAATTACTGAACTCACCAGTGCATTCTAGTGGCACACTAATGGGAAAAAGTAATGGAGTCCTTTCATTTAAAAAGAAGTATTAATTTCCTCTTACGTATCCAATATATTGTTTTACTTCAATCAAGACAATTGTCAGGAAGCAATATTCACCCTATTAATACCCTTTACCACCCAGCAGTGTATTAGAAAAATGCCCATTTCAAAGAAGGTGCAATGAAAAGCATTTTCTTTACACATACAGGATCAGCCAAAGCTTGGGTTATGAATAAACTATACTAAAGGTATGTTAGTCAGTAGCCTGCAACAGCGAATAAACATTTCTCTTTTTACTAGTGTATTTCTGTGTAGTTCTCTTGCAAATTTCTGCACTATTTCAATAGCTTAAGGGCTATTCTAAGGATCAGAGAGCATGAAAGAACAGAAAACAGTAAACTCTGGATATTCCACAAAGGCCACTACTCCATTCGTTAACTATTTCTTTTTCAACCTGCCTCAACAACAGCATAGTGACTCTTTCCATCAAAGAATAGTCCCTGTGCTTGGATTAGTCTCTTTGGGAGGCAAAGTTTCAGACCTGCTTAGAACTGTGTGCATAAAATTGACTTCTTATTTATGCATTCAACTATAAATATGGTTTTGCATTTCATGGAATTACAGAAATGTAGGCTGGATGTAATCTCTGAAGGTCTGGACTATTGCCAACAGTAAATCAGGCCAGCTATGGTTTTATCAGTTAGTTGAGTGAAAATCCTCTATGGATGAAGATATCACAAAACTCAGCAAATTGTTCCAGAGCTGTGCTAGTCTTCTAACCTAACATAATCTGAACTTCCCAAGCTTCAATTCGTGTTCATTGCTGTTTACTCTTTCCTCTGATTCTGCTAGGAAGAGTTCTGCATCACCATTACTTCAAGTAATTGTAGGCTGTTACCCTTTGGCCTCCTCTTTGCCAGCCCAAACAAGCCCAGTTCCCTCAGCCTCTTCTTGAAGGTCAATGCAGTGTTAAGTTACGTCTTCTGGGTAGATGCAGATTGGAAATTAGGAAGAAATTCTTAACTATGAAGGTGGTGAGGCCCTGGTACAGGTTGCCCAGAGAAGCTCTGGATGCCCCATCCCTGGAAGTGTCCAAGGCCAGAGTGGACAGGGTTCTGAGCAACCTGGTCTAGCAGAATGTGTCCCTGCCATGGCAGGAGTTGGAACTAGATGATCTTAAAGGTCCCTTCCAACTTAAACCATTCTGTGATTTTATGACTGTCTAGACACAGAAGGCTGATAATAAGCTTAAGGGTTTCAAACAAGGACAGCTAAAGTCATGGACCACTTTATGTGGAAAACTATGCAACATTTCAGCTATGTGGAATATGTGTTTGAAATGTTCCTTTTGCCCTTGAGCTAAGCAAGTAATCTAAAGGCCTGGAAGAAAACAAAACCAAAAAACCTAACCCACTTGAAAACACTGAGTAAGTGTTGAAAGCAAGTGAAATATATTACCAGGAATAGAAAAGCTGGACACTATTACCATACAGAAACTCAATCTAAGGATAAAACATCCAGGTATTTACAACTGAAATATGGATGTTAAAAATACTTTGAATATATTTTCAAGAACTGTGAGATTTTAAATGAACATGGTTTTATCAAGAAAATGTTTTTAAGCTAGATTTTTGCTAATCTCCAGAAATATGCAGTTTGCCTGGGATACTGTACAATGCTTAAAAAATTCCACCCCCCCAAAGCAAGTATAGGTATTATATGCTGCAAATTTACTTCTTAGAACTACATGAAGATCTTAATTTGTACTCACGAAATCTTAATTTTCTGGCACTGTGAAAGACCCTAGAGATTTATTTTTATATTCCTTTTTTGGGATGTTTGCCCTCTTAGAACTGCTTGTGCCCAAAATGATACACAGAGAAGGAGAGTACATGCACTCAGAACACAGCATCCAGAGGCTTCTGTAGCATGAAACTTTGCTGACTTTCTAGGCAGTAAAAGCAGTGTGTTAAGAGTTTTTTGCTGAGCAACTGAAACACAGCAAGCTCTCCTTTAAGGAGAAAAACCAAACTACCTGCCATTTCATGATTCTCTTGGGTACTTTTACCGCAGCCCTGGCAGCACTGCCCTGAGTGGACACTGTCTGTGAAATGTGTAGGTTTTAATATGCTGGCCCATTGTGACATTAAGTTTCTTTTGGCCTGTGTCAGCTGCAGCAGCATTACTTTGGCCAATCTATCCCTATTACTGCTTCCCAGAAATGCTGACTTGTGTTGCTGTTCTATCAGGCACAGGACCAATACTAACTGCCCCATATTTCTATTCTCTTGAACATACATTTTTCTAGAACTTTCCTCTGGACTTTTAATTCCTTATGGGTAGTGATAAATACAACACCTATCACATGCCCATTTTGTGACTTTTAATTATCATTTTTCTCCAGTTCAGCTTACTTAAAAGGTATGTATAGCTGGTCACAAGCAATAAAACCGTCTATGAGTATGTCTCCCTTTTGCCCCTTTCCTTGTTTGTGGAACAGCCTTTAATACCCTGGACAGACATTCAGGAGTACCCTTTATTTGGATCTTCTAGCATTTCTGTGGAATGATGAATGTCCCACCCTTTCTGATCCTTGAACTCAGTAACCTTTTCCACCATTCTTCTAAGAGTTTTCTATATATCCTTTCCTTAAGTTCCCTTTAATTTATAGGTCCTAGCAGAAGCACCTGTTGTCCTGCTCCTTTGCTTGGAAATCCCCTGGCTCAAAATCTAATCCTCCAGTCATGAAGTTTAATCAAACTTCTTTCTCAGCTCAGCTTCCTTTACTACAATCATAGCTTGGTGTCAGACTGTACTTAGTAGGATTAACAAATCTGCATTGTTCCTGATCTAGGAATATAAAATAGTTTTGATAGATAGTATTAAAGATTGCTTTACCCCAGTCTGTCACTGGCTCATGTATTACATGTATGTAGCTACTACACACCAATGTTTAACTTAGCATGTACTCCTAAGACATGACTTGCAGGCCTGAGAAGTTTCAGGCACCAATTTTCAAAGACAAATGTTCAGGACTCTGTTAAAGTAATACTCCCAATTAAATCTGCTTTGTCTGGTCTAGTCCACAGTAAGCCTTAGTAACACTACAGGGCTTTCTCAGTCACAGAGAACATACATGATAAAATATTCATAATGTTGTTCATTGTCATCCTATATAATAGCCAAGACTAAAGGTCCTCTTGTAATTTTCATTCATACTGCCAGATTCAGTTATCATCTACAGAATTTTATGTAAGGACAATAGCAATATTCAACAGGAAACCATCATGGGAGATAGTATGCTGCACTACCATTTAATAAGGTTTATTTTCCCTTGTTTCTCTGAAAAAGAGGTATCAAATACTGACTACTGCCTCCTCTACCAGTTCTACGTGTACGCATACACAAAATGTAAGTATGAACAATTACAGGACATTGTCTTTAAAATAAAGAGTAATTAATTTTGTATTTTACAATTTTTTTTTTGCTAATATATTGTTTCCTCCTGATTTGAGAAAACCAAACTAAAACCAAACTTGTTTCATGCTTAATAAATTTTTTTCCCTCACCATAAAGATAGATATCTCCCTATCAAAATCACACAAGATTTCTGCTGGGCTCCACTTCATAATACATATGTTTCTCAGCCTTCTGTAAGCTCATTTTGTAGTAAAGATTCACTATTCCTATAATATAAAACCTTTTACCATCCCTTTCAATTTCCCTTCATTGTGGGGGCATAAACTAACATGCTACATTAGGTCTCCACCTTCTACACTTCACAGTCCTCATATATGCAGGACACTGAAAGGAATTTTGGTAGGAAGGATGTAAATAGGTGGCATGTGCATGTACGTATTTGTATGATAGGTGCTATATTGACATAGCTGCTTCTAATTATCCTGAGCTCCTTCCTGTTTTGTTTACTACTGGCCAGGATTTCCTGCAGTGGTTTTAGACCAATGTAAGAAATTGTTTGGGTGATGGGATAATGAGTTTGTCTGCTTGTAGAATAAGTTAAGCTGCTAAGTGACTTAAGAACACTTCTTAGTGAATTCACAGTGGCACCTACCCTTCTCTGTCACCCCTACTAATTTTGACAGTTTGGAATTCCAACATTTTCCAGGAAAACTTTGGGCTCCTAGGATTGGGAAGAAAAGGTTTGGAAACCAAAACAATTTTGTCTAGACAAATCTCTATTGCTTACCCTGTCCCTTCTGGGAGATACCAAGGCTAGAAACAGGTATATACAGGACAACCTAGGTAAAGTGTTTTATCCCAGTTTAATTCTACCTCAGTGGGGTTCTTAATTTCTTTGAGAGAGGTTGGATTAAGTCTACTTACTTCTCTCCAACAGATAGTTTATTCTTTTTGATTTTTAGATGAAAGAAATTTTAAAAAACTCATTAAATTATCATAACTTTTCCCATTTAGACCAGCAGCCACCTCAGCCTATACATCCTTGTAGGAGTCTTCTTCCTTTGAACAAAAGCTGAATCATACAATAGTTTTGTATGCCTCTCTTATCCAGCACTCAATCAGGACTGCCTGACTGCTACACAAGAAGGACATTTCAACTAGCACTCATTGTAGTCTTTTTTACAAGAAAAAAGTGTCTCTTTGTATTTACCCAAGCTATCTCTTGCTTTCTGTATTTTTGTTTGTGAAATTCTTCTGCTTTCCCTCTGCCTTTATTCAAGCATGGATTGAATTCCTGAATTGCTTCGACTATGACTGTCCTGGGCAATGGTATTTCCTTCATTTATTTTGTAGACTGTCCTTATTTCAGAATGGATTCCATTTTTTTTTTGTCTATTAACCTTAAGGAAAAAACATCCAACTGATTCAATTATCTTTTTACCGCACTACCCCTTCTTCAAATACTTTAGCTTCCTCTGCTTTCTTCAGAAGGTCTTAAGTCATGGACTTCTAAAGAAGATATTTGAAACAGAGAGTTTCATGCCATTTTGTGAGCTCATAGCTACATAGCTACCAGCATATGCTAAATGTCAGCCACTATTGCAAGGAAAGCCTCTACAGGAAAATAGCAACAGCTTCCACTGGTTATTCCAAGATTTACTGACATTTAAAGATTTTCTAACTTCTCTGGAAAGCAAATATTACTATTCTGGCACAAATTTTATTCACTATTGTTTGTGGCTTATGCAAGATATATTTGATTTGGTTTACTTAAAGTGCTCAAATCCCTGAGTGCCTACCAGTTTTAAAATACTGTTGATGAAAGAGAAATAATCACTGAAAGATGGTGTTCTTAAGTTTTTAATACAGATGACTGTTAATTCCCTTATTTGTGGTAGTTTCTCTCTTCAAAATTTTTCATTTTTAATTTCAAAGCTCTCCCAGCTGTGACTAGAAAGCTTTAATGTGTAGCTGTAAGCTACATTGCAATTTGGCTCCATTTACCAACTCTGTTTTTTTAATTACTTGCTATCTTGATAACTGGGTTTCCCTTTTGAAAACGCATGCTTGTTCAGAACTCTTTCTGCTAAGCACACCTCTACTGTTCCAGAGGATGACCAGGGATGTTTGTGCGTCTGCAAAGTACTGGAAGCATAGAAGCAGCCATCTGTTCCTTAGCATGTTCTTTCCCTTAAGCAACCAATGCCTTGTTCTTATGCTCAGAGAAGAATTTGTAATTAGCCCCCAACAAGGCCATCTGGATAAGGCATTGGCATTATCTTGCTTATACCCCAGCTTGTGTATAATTATAAAATTACAGCAGCACTTCTTTTTGACCACCTGGCTATATACTCCCTTCAGGATTCCAGAACTGGAAAAGACACTGCAGAGATGAATGGCTATCATTACTTTACTGTGTTTTATTACACCTTTGGGAGTCATACAACAATTTATTCTATTTTTATTACAATAAGCCATAATCCTCTCAAGTTCACTTTCCTTATGATATGTAGTTTTACAATATTGTTGAAACCAGAAATGAGCCTGTTATGCTGGGTGTACATGAGTGGATACATAATGTATTTTTAGTGTCAGCCTTGACCTTAGAACTGTGGATATATCACTTCTTAAGATATGGCAAGAATTTCAGATATTGAGCCAGTATTATAATATTACATTGAAGAAGAAATTTCCTAGGTGTCAAGATCAACAATTTACTAATTTTTTCTTTACATCACACAAGAGATCACCACGTTTACCATCATTTAAAACTGTTTGTCCTCTTGTATGTGTTCATAACACTTCACAATTTATGGAAAGGTTTTAACTCTCTGCGTTTGTCCTTGGATTACAGATTCCAAGGGAGGATTTCATAGTAGAGGGACAGTGTTATGATTCACTACAAAATACAGTAATGAACACAAACCTCTTAAAATGCAATATCCTGTTGGCATGATTGTTCTGAGAATTGGCCAAAACCCTATATTAGGTCTAAAAGATTTTTTTCAGAGTATTAATAGCAAAAGCTTTTTGACTGAGATAAAAGATTCTTGCTTGGTTATTATCAGCTATGAAACCAGGAAAGGAAACTCTGAATATTTGAAAACAGATCTGTGATGGTTTTAGGGGATTATCTGTTATGTCAGTATTTGCACTGTGAAAGAAATGCTCAAAGATATTTTTAAAGCTATGTTTTTACACCTATAAATCTGTCTGTATATAAAGTAGGCTGAAGTGTCAGATGACCCCACCTTACAAAGGAAAAAGTAAGCAAACAGTCCCCAGTATCAGAACTGTCTGACTTAGCTTGTATTTCAGTGTGCCTTAAGAGGCTTGTGAGTCAGCTTTGCCCCTGGCTGCCGAGGCAGTGCCAGTTGTCCCAGTGCACCCTGTGCTCTTTGGGCTTCGAAAATGGCCAGGAACTGCCACCAGCCTGTGGGTTTCATCTGCAAACACAGAGCTAAATCAATGCCTTCATGGAACTTGGAGAACAGATGCATTTCTGACCAATTCATACGTTAGCAAATGAAAAGGAGTAATAACACAAAGTGAGGAAGGTATAAGACATAATTTGAAAAGCTTATGTAAACCAGTCTTCTCCTATTTCAGCAACTCTGCATTTTTAAGGGTAATGTTTTCAGTATACAGCTTTAGTGTAACAATAATGTTCAAAACTGTTGCAGATTTCCTTTGAAATAATAACAATACAATGTATTTTCATTCCCAAATAAAACAAAATTAAAAGTAAATTTTAAATAAATAATATTTTCCTATTACTTTTTGTGTAATAAACAATGAATGATTATTCTCTCTGCATCTCACCAGGTGACTCTAGTGAAGTCAAGGGAGATGAACTAGACACAACTAACACAAATTTCAGGAGAATTAGGCCCAAAATACTTTATTTCTATTAAAAGCCAAAGTCATCCTCTTGCCTCCACTGTTTGTTCCCTCCAAACTGGAGAACTGGCCAGCATACTTCACAGTTAAACAACAACAAAAATGCCCAGACTCTGATTATTTTGATCCCCTCTGAACATAAGCCAGACAAATGGAACACATACATAGTTGCCAATTGTCTTGTAAAGAAAATATACCCTTGGTTTTTGATAGCCCAAATCCCTGCTGTTCACTTACCCTGGATCATTCCCATGACTCATGATGTATGCATAACATTTTCTGAAACCAAACATGCTGGGAAAACATTCACCTTGCCAAAAATACCTGATTAAGATATTTTCTGTATCTACTTTTGACAATACTTGAGTGATATTTCTTTTAATAATCCAGAATATTTTCTATTCAAAACATTATGTCTATTTACACCTATTTATAGGTGTAAACCAAGCAATAAACTCAGACTCCCAAGAGCGTGGTACCACGGACAGCTCCAGGAGCATCAGTGCAAGTGTCACAGTGGCAGCAATACCTCAGGAACATTCAAGACAGCCACTGATTTTCAAGGGACCTCTCTGCTTTCAGTCTATAGCAGCATTGGATTTTAATTTCCAAACATAATTGTGGTAGTCATGCTCATTGTTCACAAATGGAGTTTACCTACTCAGGGCAGCAGACAGAGCTGTATTGCTGACACTGTTGTTTCCTCTCCTACAGAGTCGAATGGCAGAAAGTTTGCGTCTGTTTGATTCCATCTGCAACAACAACTGGTTTATCAACACTTCCCTCATCCTTTTTTTGAATAAGAAGGATCTGCTGGCAGAAAAAATCCGACGCATCCCCTTAACAGTCTGCTTTCCTGACTACAAAGGCCAAAACACTTATGAGGAGGCAGCAGTCTACATCCAACGCCAGTTTGAGGACTTGAATCGCAACAAGGAGACCAAGGAGATCTACTCACACTTCACCTGTGCCACTGATACCAGTAACATACAATTTGTGTTTGATGCAGTGACAGATGTCATCATTCAGAACAATCTCAAATACATTGGCCTCTGCTAGGAATCCTTGAGCTTAATCTATTTTCCTGGAATGATAAAAAAGGGGCCAACCTCTTCCACTTCTAATGGAAAAAAATTGGGCAATGCTTAATAGCCCAAGGAGAGAAAAGGGGAAATTTGATACATGAACACAGTTCCTCTTATGCCCCCTTAACCTGCTACATCATTTTCCCCAAATATATATTCTGGAGAGTGAGAGCCTCCTCTCCAAGAAAACCACACACCCCCAGTGAAAAAAGGCCCAACCAACAACTCAAAAACCCCAAAACCAAAAACCTCAAAAACAAAAAAAGAGATTGAGGCCTAACTCTGTGGAGATGTTTCACCACAGTCACTGCACTTTTATTCCATTTGTTTCATCCCATTTCCTACAGTGGGAGCGTTATCATGTTCTGTGTAAGAAATGACTCTTCATCCAGTTGTCCTAAAATTTTATTGACATAAAAATATAAATCTGGTGAGTGACAGACGAACTCTTTTCCAGGGTGTGGAGCAGAATGCTTGTGTTGGGGAGAAAAGCTAGTTCAAACCAGAAGCTACTGAATGAGAGAGTTTAAGGAAAATACTACTTAAATTTGTAGAGAATGGGCATGTGCCCACAATATTGGTATCCACAGTCAAGAGTATGTACACATCCATCATGTATGCACATGCACATGACTCTCAGCATATACTATGTACACACTTCTGCTTTACTTTACTGTTTCTCATGGACACCTTGCCTAGTAATGGAATTGTTGGTGCGCAACTGTTTTGTGATTTCCAAACTGACTAGCAGCTCTTTCTGCTCTTTATGGCTTCAAATATGCAGCAAAACTACATGAAATGAATCTTTGAATAGACCAAACAAAGGTCAGTGTTTCTTTTACTGATAAGGAGTTTTATACATCAAAACAGTCTTCTTTTACATCTTTTTTTGCCAAATCTTGTGGTGTTTCATGAAAAACCAAATTATATTTAAGAAGTAGGTTAGTGTTCCTTTTCTAATACAGATTAAAAAAATAAATCACAAAGCAATTTTTAAAATTATTGTTGTAGTGTCTGGATTGCTGAATGTGAAAGTTGCCAACGGATAATTCTGTTCCTCTGCTCCAAATACTTTCTGGGTATTGTAATATTGTAACAGGTTTCCCAAAAAGCAGGAGCCACGAAGATTGTGTAGTATATAGCCTCCAAAGTATTTTTTTGTTGGTTTTTAAAATTATTTTTAAAATGTGATGTGTTATTAGAAGGTTAAAGATGAGCGATATGAACAATAACTAAATGTCTTGATATTTCAGTTTAATAATTTAAATTATTTACAGTTTAGTGAAGTTAAGGAAACTGAAGAGATGCAATCCTCAGCTCCAGGTTTCATCTCATAAAGAAACACTACTGGATGGAGTAACATTCCGGCAAAAGTTTGAATGCATAACAAGCTCTGTGGGACTATACTGGAAAATCTCATATGGATCATATAGACCTAAGTCTTTGGTCAGTTGTTTTTTCCCCTGCCATAGAAAAGACTTCTTAAAGACTTCAGTGTAAAGTTGGTGTGTAAATATATGTTTGATAACTGTAAAGCACATACATACAGAGACACAGACACACATGCACACTGGAAAACCACCTTCTACTTTTGTTCCCCTTATGTACTATGATTAGTGCAAGAAACCTTAGCCAAGGGCTCTAAGAAAATTAAAACAAAATGGTTAATAACATCAACATTTAAATTGTCCAATTAAAAAATAAATAATTCAAATTATACTGAATGTGTCTATAGTGTGTTCATTAAGTAGTGTTACAACAGTTACTTAACTGGATAATGCTTGTGAAGTTTTCTTCTAATCTAATTTTGAACAAGATATTTTATCCCTGTACTGAAGACATGGGGTCCCTTTAAGCATTCCCTGCCGACTGTTACACCTGAAGAGTAGAGGCAAAAGAGCCAATGAGGCTGTGCCTTCAA
Source organism: Machaerirhynchus nigripectus (assembly GCA_013397975.1). Taxonomy (NCBI): domain Eukaryota; kingdom Metazoa; phylum Chordata; class Aves; order Passeriformes; family Dicruridae; genus Machaerirhynchus; species Machaerirhynchus nigripectus. The sequence goes on along the minus strand of VZRQ01003998.1, from coordinate 375,599 downwards.
GGTACAAAAGGTCTGTCATGGCACCCAGAGTTTTTAGGTCTCACTTGTAGTGAGAAGGCACTGCTGCCTGCTTGTGATATTTGCACTCAGGCTGCTTGGCTTGGCGAGTTTACTAAAATCTATATACAGTAATTGCTAGTACAGGTTCCTCTAAACTTTGTTTACTATTAAATTGCAATCATATACCTGGGAAATTCTGCAGTATTTCCAGCCTAATTTGCTTTTTCCATGTAATATCCAATCATTAGCCAGTTGAACTGTAGAAAATGTGGAAAGTGAGTCAGGGCTCCCTTTTCCAATGAATGGTCTATTAGATGTTGTGCCTCCATCCCCTCTTTCTTTCACTGGACTGTGGCCATTTCAGATTAGTTAAAGAAGTGACAAGAAAACATCAGCATTCATTACAGCATAGCTTCAAGATAAGAAGTCTGGATAAAACCAAAAGTGTAGTCAATTATGAGGAGGGTAACAGACACTTATATATTAAAAACCGAATCTTTATTCAAATAAGAAGGTCTTTCTACCAAAAGTATTAGCGGCAATGAAGTGGAGAACCCAGGATATTTTAACGTAGGCCCAAGGGGATTTCTAAAGTAAAGCAGCCAGTTCCATTTGTCACTGAGTGAAAGCTATCTTGGGAAGGGGAAAAGAAAGTGAAGCACCACCTGTGGTCCTACTTGACTTAAAATCAGAGGCGTGGGGAGGAACAAAGAAGTAAATAATTAATGTTAAATAATTAAGTCACATAATCACGTTAACTGAATAGCAATTTCTTGCTATTAACTCTCTAATAATTTAATTCCTATGATTTTTTGATCTTAGTATTCTGAATAATTCATGGTTACTCTGTTTTCTCTCTGAAGAATTCAAGATATTAAAATAAATCCTGTTTTATACAGAGTTTTCTGTATAAAAAATTCTGATGTATAAGAAAACTGAGGCTTAGCGAAGTTAAAACTAAAAAGTTGTTCTGACTGTTGGCTGAAGACAGGTGCTGAAATTAAATCCCTTGACTCTTAGTCATCCACCTGGATAAATCATGCAGTTAAATTTGCATCTATTTTCTCAGTTCTCAGGTTTATCAGTGAGGCAGTGCACTGCCACCTGAAAGAGCTGCATTAATACAACTGGGATTTCACTTCACCTGGGCAACAATGACATTCACAGAAGAGATGTCCCATCTGCTGCAGTAAGAATGCCATCTGTCCTTTCAGCATTTGCACTCCATACAGCAAAACAAGTTTTGAAGGGAAAAAGGTATCCTTAAAGAGTCCTTATCCACACATTCAATTGGTTATGATTTTTCAAGGGTGAAAGAGTGGAGACACTGAGAGGCAGCAATGTAGGAGAAATATTATCTCTTGGGCTCTTCTCAAATATAGGTTCTGGCAAGCTTAAAAATCCATTCCTCCATCCATTCCACCTCAATCTTTTCTGAAAAGGATTAAATACCCATAAATTACAGGATACATAATGGGTAAGAATTATTAAACTTTTCCAGTGTCACCACATCATAATTAAAGATATTTCTTCCTAGAACTAGTTTTGCAGTTGCTATTGCTGAGGTCATTTATCATGGCATAATACCCTTTCACTAACATTGTAAAGTATTATGTATGTCAACTAATTGTTTTTACAAAGAGAGAAAGTTTTGCTCTTAATTTCTTTCATGTTTTAATTTTCTCCTCCTGCTTGCCCTTCTCCCTCTTCCATCCTCTACTGAACACATATATCTATCTATTTTTGTCTTTCTTCTGCCCATTAATTCTTTTCACTAAGTTGTTGTTTCTTCTGGAAATGCTACTCCTCAGCGTTCTCCCAGTCTTTGTGCATTCTCCCACCTTTTGGTTTTTAACTATCCCACTGTTCCTGGAAGATACCAGTACACATCCTTCAATTTAGGCATCAAAAATACTCTGTAAGTGGATTTGCTTAAAATAACCACATTTTCCTAAATTACTCCTGTTTGGATAGAGACCAGGTGGTCTGGCATAGAGCTAGCTGGAGTCACTGACCACTTCCCAGTTAAAACAGCTACACATCATGCCAAGGGCATGTACAGCTTCTGTTCCTTTTTGTCTAGCACAGAACACATTGCTTCATTGGCCCTGCAAATTACCTCAGCTCTAGAGAACAGCAGAAATCGAGCAGTGGAGTGGTGCATTAGTTGCTGACCTCCTCCAGCTGATCCAAGGTACATCCTTTCTCATTATCTGGATGTGAGGTGTGGAAGTGAATGCAAAGAGAAAGTTTCTTGGCTAGCTGAAAAAGGTTGAATTACCAAGCACAGACTAATTCTGTATCTGTAATATGTCAAATGAATTATGTCAGGCCTTGTGACTCTTACTGCTTATTGGAAAATATTTGTGGTTATCCCTGATAATTCCCCAAATTGTCTCACAGCAAAAAGTTTTGCACCTTTTTGTTTTTCTTTTAAGTAGCTCTCTATAAGTGATTCCATTCTACAGTGACACAATTCTGCTCCAGGATTTATCTTCCAACCCTTAAATACAGGCATGTATATTTTTATATATACATTTTAATCTAAATAAACAGAATACATGACTCAAAAAACCACTTTTTCCAAGGGTAATTACTCAGAGCTGCTTTTACAGACTTTTCAAAAAATCTTGTTTTCTATACCGATATTCACAAAGTTGTTTAGCCCAACATAGTAATACCCTTCATATGAATGGAATTATTTAGGATTTTAAAAAGGATTGCATGCATGCAAAAATACTTCTTTAGACTTCTTAGAATTTGTGTACAGTTAGCAAGGCTTTAAACATTCATTTAATTCTTTTTAAGCATCAGTAATGAAACTGAGTTTCTCAGACAATATACTTTGCTAGGAATTTAAACAGTATGGCTTTTTAACTGATAATTTCTACCAAAATTTTAATTTTAAAATTATAATTTTGATCAACTGGAAGAGAAGTTTAAGACTAATGTTCAGATTAGAACACTTATGCAACTAGTGCACTGTGATGAACAGCTGATCCACACCTTGAACAGAAGGGACAAAGTGAAATTTTGATGCAAGATTCTGAAATACCAATTCAAGCCTGGAGTCCACAGAATCTGTATCTTGAGCAGGTAGTCTTAACTTGCATAAGGCTTAAGAAAGTTAACTAAGGAAAACTAAGATAAGTAAAAATAGACAAGATACTGTTTTTAAATATGAGTTTCAAGGGAAACGGAATAAATTAAATCTGAAGCATAGGCGAATTTACCTGATTTCCTCTCTGCATTGTCTACTGAATACTTAACTGCTTAAAACCTCATACCTTCAGGTAATTTTGCCATCATGTCAAAAATCCGATGGGTGTTCTTCCGACAGATATCTACTGGATCATCCAGGAGCCCAGTGAGGGCAGAAATTACTCCACTTTGTATTAGCCCTTTCCTAAAAACAAAAATGGAGGACAGATTTAACACAACATAATAAAACTTGTATATATTTGAGATATTTAATTTTAAATGCTCTTCTTTATGCTGCATCTGTCTGACAAAACTTAGGAATTCTGTTCTTATTTCTCACTGAAACATCACTTCCCACCCCATTCAGTAAACTTTGGAATTGCACCTACCTGCCAATACTATGCAAGGCCACTATAGAGAGAACTTCTGTTGTTTTTTGCCGGACAGTTTGGTCATGATGTACCAGCAAAGTCTTCAGATTATTCAAGAATCCTATGAGACATCAAAGTTCATTTTAACACTTCTTACCTTCAGCATGAATTTGAAATAGCAATATTCATCATTTATCTCACAATTTGAAGTGCCTCAGAATTTTCAGCTTGTCCTGACAGTGAAATTCTCATTGTCGTATCTCAAGTAAGGAAGAAACTTTCAAATTTCAAGGCCTACTGCCAAAAATGTCATGCTACAAACAAGCTCCTGACTCCTTATCAAGTTAAATCCTAATCCTGCAAATATAAAGTGACATAACTCTAAAAATAAGTCAGTAGAGCTATTGATGTCTTTAGAAAAGCATGTTTTTGCAGGACTGACACTCACTTGTTTTTTTGAACGGAAATAAATGTGGTGAACCATTAATGATTGTGTATGTACATATGGCACTGACCAAAGCCAAAAAACCTAACAACCCCAAACAAACAACAATCTCACGTTGCTTTGGCAATCAAACTGTTCATCAAACACTAACTTTATAAATTTTGAACATTATTATACTCTTTTAGGAGAGGAAAAGAATACAAAGGAAGTAAATGGAGAAAAAAGGAGTAGCAAACAAGGATTTTGTCAGTGTTACAGAATGAGCTATGTAGATTCACCACAGACTGCTAAAATTTGCAAAAACAAGCTTGTGGTTGGTTTTTTTTTTCCTCCGCAGAATCGAAACTCAGGATTCTTCCAGGCTTTTGAAAACAACGGTGGCCAGGTGTAGTCCTGCTGAGTATGATAAATTTGGTTATATTCCTTTCTTTTTAAATTTCTAATTAACTTCCAGGCAAGCGAGTGATGATGGTGATGGGGTTCTAACTTTGAACTAATTACATGGAGTTCTTTTTTATTAGCCTATGTTTGGAATTAGCTAAAATCAGAATAAAGTCTGGGGACATGGTTTAGTGGTGATCACGGCAGGGCAGAGTTAACAGTTGAACTGGTTTATTTTAGAGGTCTTTCCCAACCTTAACAATTCTATGGTTCTACGGAAAAAAACGTTCTGCACAACTTTTGTATTTAGGGGTTGATAAAGCATATAGTGAGCCACTGATAAATCCTAAAGTGATGATAATTCTTAAAATGTCATGTATATGGTATTATAATATTCTTTACCTTTCTTAGGTAAAACAAACAGAGAACTTTTCCTGGGCATCTTGTGTCATCAAAGATATTGTAATGGAAATAAGTAAAGTGGGGTTCCCCCCTGAGCCTGCCCCACTGTGTCAGAGCTTGTGAGAACAGATCACTTACCTAATGCTATGGCCTGGTAGACTTTTTCTGGATCGTGGACCAGATCGCAGAGCGCCATCAATGCCCGCTGCTGTGTCAGCAGCTCCGGAGACTGCAACTCCTCATTCAGTTTAGGAAGGGCCCTCCTCCCAAATGCCAGAGGAGCTTTTGTGGGATCTATATCAGGGGGGAGGTAGGCTGAGATACGAGGTTGTGCCATCCCAAATCTTCCTCAGAAGGATTCTCCCTATGCCTAAAAATACTCCAAAATGGCTGTACTAGGTGACTGGACAGATAATGTACCAGAAAGACACCTACTGACTTTAAACAGTGCGCTGTGTCCCCAGGGAGCTCTTTTAGCAAACATATACTGTCAGGAAGCAGTGAAAGAGGCTGGAATCGTGCATGGTCATCAACACTACTGTTCATCTGCTGAATTGTCTTAATCTGGTTTAATTCTCACTGAACACTGTAAAGAAAAAGAAAGAGAGAAAGCTTAAAATTGAAAGGAGGGAATGCTTTTTAAAGGGTTCAAGTGAAGCAGCCCAATGTCCAAAATCGGAAAGGGCTCAAAATAATAAAAAAACAGCAAAGGAAAACAAAGTACCTTTTTTTCCCAAAGAAAAATAACATTTTTTTAAAGGGATCTGGTTAAAACCTGCCCTCAGAATTCAGTAAAGTTTGACAGAATAGGCGAGGGCTGCCCTCCAACTCCCCCCCCCGCCCCGCCCTTCCCTCAGCACGGAAAGCGGCTCAGCTGACTGAACACTACGACCTCCAATATTGAAAACTGCTAACAACAAAAACAAAAGTTAAAGCAGCCTCTAAACAACCCCACTTCTCCCTTCACAGCAAACGAAATAGACTAAATAATTGAAGGCGCCGTGTGCCATTACCAAGCCCCGGCTCCCGCCCCTCAGCGCTGGCCGGCCCTCAGCACGCGCGTGCTCTAGTTGCCACAGCGCCCGCTCTTTGCGTACGCGCCTCTTCGTGAATAGCTACTAACGCAGCCGAGCCCGGGTCCGGCCCTGCGTCACCAGCGTGAGCACCGCGTTTGACGGTGCCCGCGATGTGGCAGTTACGTCAGTGGCGTAGTTGGGAGCGGGGCTCGGGGCGGGCGGGGGCTGAGGCGCGGCCTCTGTGGGGACCCGTGAGGGGACGGGGATGCCGCCGTGAGGTCCCGGCGTGGCAGCCGTTCTACCTCGGTTCTCTGCTAAAGTGTGGAGTCTATCTCCTCGCCCCCTGTTTTCAAAGTAATTTTAGTTGAACAAAATTGAGGAAAATTCAGAGTGGACAAAGTGGTGGTCGAGTTAAGGGCAGAAATACAGCGAGCGAGGCCTTGGGGTACAAGGGCTGAAGGGAGCATAGTAGTTTTAGACTAGGTTTTCTTTCCTAATCTTCTCCAGAAGGTCAGTATGAACAGCTAAAATGTGTAGTAAGGGTTTCCATTATTACTTAGTTTCACGTAAGGAAGGTACATGGGAAGAACGGATCATTGCAATGTTGTGGCACAATTAAAGGGTGTTCTGGGTTGCCAGATGTGATCTGGCATCAGGAAAAAACTGAACAGCTTGTGCTATAAAAGGATAGTGAAGATAGTGAAGTCGTTGAGATGTTTTTCATTATGTCTGAGTAACAATTGTAATAATCAAAGTTCTTAAACAGGATTTTACAAATCCAAAGTAATTGTGATCAGCCGGATTAAAATGCATCACAGGAAGAGGTTTTGGTTTGTTGATCTTCAAAACCCATAAAAGAAAAATTACTACTTAAAAAAGTATTTTCTGGAAAGGATTCATTTTTTCTACAACATTTTAGAGCAGATTATTTAAAGTAGAGGTGATTTCCCTGCATTAGATTAGACTTCCACTAACTATGTACTTGTAAAAGTTCAGCTGATTTCCATAGGAAGAACATGAACTTCCAGGAGCAGGAAAGAATCAGAGACTCGTCCCTCAGTGTTAACTCTGCTTTTGGTGTGAGTTGTTCTGTCTTGTCCTTCACTGTAGCTTGGAATAGTGATGTTGTTCGTGGTCCTGGCATTAACTTATTTTATGTATGCCTTCTGAATGCCTTCCTCACATGCTTTGTCTACCCACAGAAGCTGCTGGTGCTACTGTTCTTGCAATGTTGAGATAATGAGGGTTGTGATGCTGTGGAGACACTCAGCCCTCCCTGGTGACTGAATCCCCTTTCAGCTCTTTAAGAAGAGAAAACATGGATCATTCTCAGTATTTTTAGCAGCTTTTTATTTCTTAAATTATTTTACTGTAATGGTGTGTCTTATTTGTTGATTTGGTAAGTTAGGATATGCTTATGTGTGTGTGAGATTTAAATTAAATAAATTTATACAATTATAAGTGAAGATGGCCTCTCAATTTTGAAATGTTTCTATGTGGTTGCCTTGGTCCCTCCTGTACTTTTTATTCACCGAGATTGTTGAACTGGGGCTTTTTGTAGCTTAATTTGTGAAAGAGCTCTAGGAGATGAGCAATGAGTCAGTCTATGAACACATGACAGGTGTTTATGATGCTTAGGAGGTGTTGAACTAGAACTAGAACATGCAGAAAGCAAGTTAGTGTTTGAAACTCTTACCAACTTGTGGAGTTTTTGTTTTCAGAACTATACTAATAATTCTGACATTTAGACATTAATACTGCCATAAAATCATCCGAGCTTGACAAAAGGGCAGAAACACAAGGGTCTAGATCTCTTGAGTTTTATATGGTCACAAGTAGCATAAGTAGAACTATCCATATGGTAATAGATAAATACTGTAATGTCACCTTCTTTGGTGAATAACCCATCAGCTACAAACCTGGATTCTTTTTGGGAAGTGGCTGTTTTGGTATGGTTGAGATCATATTCGTGCCTGAAGTGATTTAAAAGCAATTCCTCATGGAAGAGAATAAAACATTAATTCTAAGTAATGTTTTGTTAAGTGTTTTAATTTTGTTAAGTGTTATTCTTTGTGTGTGCTTGTAGAACACAAGTGTAGGGTTTTTTCTTCTGTACTTGCTCACTGTTTAAAATTACTGGTCTGTATTGATGTGCCCTTTGACCTTTTTAGTCTGCTGCAGAAGTAGGAGAGATTTGTCTCCTGGTTCAAAGCCTATTCCAGCTTTATCAAAATATGACTATTAGAATGGGAGAGCTTTGCTTTCTCCTGAAAGTTGGAAATTTAAATCCTAATAAAATACTTAGCAAAATCTTTTAGCATCCTAAATTGCAGTCTGGCATACAAAATGCTGTCTAAATTAATGAGTTGATTGACAATACTTAGGTAAGGCAAAATACCTGTGTGATTTTTTATTCCTTGTCTTTGGTGTTTTGTACATTAGAAAGCAAGATTATTAATGAGTAGAAAGACATTTATATAATTCAGAATGTCTCATTAATGGCATGCGCATCCTTACTTTAAATTAAAATTAACTGAGATTAAATCAAGTTGAAATGCTGAAAAAATCCCTGGGGAGTTTCTTTATAATTGCTGCTATGCTTAATATTAGCACTGTAACAGTTCCCCACTCCATTAGTTCCTTTTCTGCTGGGTTAATCCTGTTCTTTGTATCCATATATACAACGATCTTTGAAGAAATTTAACTGTTTCCTTATATAGAATTAGGGACCATTGGGTTTATTGAGGAGCAGTTTCTGATCAAAGACCACTAAAACGAGTTTGTTGTTTTAAAACTACGGCTCTATGTATAGTTAAATTACTCCAACTCCACCTTCCCGGCCTGTGGAAGAAGGGGAGGACGGGAATTGTTGCAAACCTGTTGCTATGGCCACGTAGCAGGGGCTGAGCTGTGTTTGCGGCTGGAATCCTGCTGCATCAGCTGCTGCTCGGTGAGTCCTTCCTTACACTTTGCTACATGATGAAAATGCTCTCATTAGAAACATTCTTCTGAATGTCAGTAAGAAATCGGTACCCTGAAAGGGGTCCCCTCCCCCAGCAACCCACGAGGTTTCATTACATAACCAAATTGATATGTCTCAGGTGAGACATCTAAATGCATTTGTGATTTTCACGTGAACATTATTCTTTTTCCATGTCAGATGGATATCATTCTTTCTGAGCTGATCTTGGATGAAAGTTTGATGTTGTGCCAAGAAATGTGGCAGCTTCATCTCTCCTCTTTTCTTCTTCTGACCACATGAAATCTGGGATCCCCTAATATTAATTAATGTGCTTAGTGCAGAGGCATTTGAAATAATGATGAGCAAGATTTTTTAGTTAAACACTGCAAAATCGTTTGAGGGTTAAACTGGAAGCACTTAGGTTGAATTAAGTGAACAATTCTCTGTCCTCCCAGGGAATTAGAGTTGGTTCCTTGTAGTTTCAGAAGGCCACTGTTTGCTACTACAGCTATGCACACTGAGGTGGTCCTTTTTACATGAGAAACAGGTTTCCTTACATGCAGACTGAGTTGAAGAACTGCCAGTTGTACCGAAAAGAAAAAAGGAAAAAAAGAAGACTGCAGAACTTGGTTAGTTTTTATCATGTTGTCCCTATACTGAGGTAATTCCTGAACACTGTATTTCTCTTTACATATTTTCAGTTTTGTAGAATTTAACTGAATTTGGAGGATGAAGTCCAGCCTAATGCATTTGGTTCCTCCAGTGAGTAGAGAAAGAATAATCTCCCAGTTTCCCAAGGTAAGCATTTTTATCCCTCTGATCACAGTATGAAGCCTCTTCCACACTGATCTGTCTTTCCATTGTGCTAATATGGTATTTTAATTTAATTTAATGTACACTTGTCGTCTTCTGTTAAAATTACGAATTATTTAAGATTCTTTCAAAGTTTAATGGGACCTCATATTCCCATTCAATGCTGTTCTCTTTAGTAATAATCCTCATTCTTTTTTCTAACCTTTACAAAAAGTGACTCTTGTTACAGAAGTGTCATCTTATAATATTTATCTTGTTTTTTTCAGCAAAACAGTAATAATTACATGCTTAAAGAGCTCCAACACCAAGGGCATAGACAAACCACAGCTGACATTAAATTTGCAAAAAAATCTAATTAGGAGGCTTTGGTTGAAGAATTTGAGGCAATTTTAATTTTCTGTTTGTATAAAAACCTTAGTCATACAGTAGATCAAATGTAGTAGGCACTGTAGAAACACAGACAAAATACCTTTGATGTCACCAAACACTTTTGTATTTGAAGTGTAATAGAACAGTTGAGGACAGGGAAGGGCAAGGAATTACCACTTGTTTTCTTCAGTTGTTCAAAAGATCCTTTTAAGGGAGTTAACTTTTTTTTCCATTCTTGATCTCAGCCACATATTTTGCTTTTTTATGAAGAATAGTACAGGTATTTTAAGCAAATGCAAGGTAAAATATATTTTCCTCATTTTTAACTAATTCCTACTTAAAGGACTAGTAATAAAAACAGTGCTTCACATTTAGAAAAGATTGAAAAAAATTTCATAGTAATAATGACCTGCTGGTGGTATGCTCTCATCTGTGTTTGTCTTGTGTGTCTTAGATTATTGGGATGATTGAAAGCACTTACTCTTGTACAGAATGCTGAGCAAATGGATTTGGCCTGGGTGCTTAGGCAGTGCTGGGACAGTGACACTCAGAAAGGAGCTCAAAGGATGGTGTTGTCCCAAGGAGTTTTTACAAACACAGCTGTGGGGAAACCTTACTGCCTTCTAACCCAACCTACCCCTTTTCTCATGCCAGGGTAACCCTGTCCTTGAAAAACCCTTTGAATAATCATTTTATCTGTTTTTCCTTGCTAGTTTGACTTCTTGCCAAGTAGCCATCACTCAGTTTGCCCCAGCAGCTGTTCTCTCTTTTCAGTGGTACACACCTGAGGCCTGTCTGCAGTTTAAAGAGGACTTTCATGCACAGGTCAGGAGTGCTTGTGAGCAGAGCGCTGGAACGGCTGGGTAAGTTTGTAGTAAACCAGGTATGCAAGGAAGAAAGTATTTTAAGCTCTTTATAGCTTCCTTTCTTCATTGGCTTTTCCCTCCTCATTCCTCATGCTCCTCACTCCAGTATGTTTCAAGGCAGCTAAGCCCCTGCACGGGGCAGTGTCACAGTAAATTAATCAAGTGCCTCTTCTTCTATATAGGTATAGGTAGCATTGAAAAAAGGGTGTAGTAGTTTAGCAACAAAAAGGTTTTTAGCACCCTTTAAGTAAACACTTAGTTCAAAAGATCTAACGAATCAGACTTACTGTGTTCTCTGTAGGTGTTCCAAAGGAGAAGTTAATAAAGGCTTTGGAGGGATATAAAGGCAGCAGTTCTAAGTTCCTCAAAACATCTAAGAATCTAGTTTTAGTCTTCTTGAAATATACATTCTAAGAAGTTGTCTTAAATGGTTCCTTAAAACCAGAGCAAAATTCTGGTAAATATATAGCATTTAAAAATCAAAATAAGCTGGTTTATGCTCTCCTAATAATCTTGGAGTTGTCTTTTTTTCCCCCACTTTATCTCTCCCCCAGAACTGTTACTATTACTCATTTAATCTCTGAAGCAAGGCAAGAAAGCTAAACTGTGTTAGAAATCATCGCTATTCAATTAAAATAAATAGCTGTACATTTTAGTGATAAATGCTTCTGGTTTCAGTGTGAAGGATCTTCCATAAAGTGGAGTTCCTATGAATACTGACAATTAGCTCACTATTCTTCCAGCTCCAGAGTTGCTGACATGAGACTTGTCATGATATCCATCTTTAAATGCAACTTTTTATTCATTTCTCTAGGGAGTCTTGCTAAATTTTTTTTTTAAGCCGAAATATGTCACCATGAGAGACATCAGTGACTTTATTCCTTTTTTAGAAATACAGTCACTATCTTAGTTTCATATAAATTTGTTACAAGTGTCTGGACAATTTTCCAAGTAAGACATGCTTTATTGAATAGAGATATTTTTTCCATTACCAATGTATTTGTTTGGGATTTTTATTAGTAGTATTTCTTTTATTTCCATAGTAAACCAACTCTCTAATTTATTCTGGTAACAGAGTATAACTAAAAAGCTAATATTTTGTCTTTGTGAATTAAATTAAACGACTTTTCTGTCACTGCTTTCTAGATATGGTTATTATTTGGTCATTTATGTCATTTTTTGGTGGAATGGGGGTAGGAGGGGCAGCCAGAGTGTCTTGTACAGTACTTGTAAAGCTTGACAGGAATAACCATTATCTTCCTTTTCCATTATCCCAAATAATGAAATATTTCTTAGTCATTTGGAAAGGTAGTCTGATAAATTCAGTAACTATTGGCTGTATTTAATACTCTCCCAATAGTCCATCATTGTGTTAAATGGTCTAATCTAGGGAGTTTTTTTGGCTTTTCCCTTAAGGTTGTTGATTTTATTCAGTATTTTCTCAGTAACAGTTAATCAGGATCATAGGGGCCTGTGGTCACCCAGTTAATGTTTAGTGGCACATAAATTTTTTTTTTAAAGTTTTTTTTTTAATATTAGTCATGCAGCCATTTTCAGCTATTTGGAATAGATAACTTGGAATCAGCATCCCATGGAAGCTGATGTAACCAGAAATAGTATTCAACAGAAGATTAACTCCTTTGTTTAAAAAACCATTCCTTGATAGAAAAGAACACTGAACATCTTAAGCAATTTTTGTAGCATGTGCACAGAAGAGGTCAATCCAAGTTCAGGTTAACAAATAAACTTAAGTTCACTTATCCACCTGTATGTCCTAAAAGACACACAGTTTCAATTTTAAGAATGCAGGTTGAGTCACCTAAAGCCCATCTGCTGCATCCTGTGGGAGGACCTAGAGCAAAGAGGATTATTTGCATGAAGCCAGGTTCAGATTAATATTATTCCAGATAGTCAGAAAATGTATTGGCTCTAACCCTGTGGGTTGTTTTTCCCAGAGGCGCGTTCTTCAGTGGCTTATTTTATTATCAGCAACTTCTTATTTCTGCACTTGGGACTTTATTTGTACTATAAAAGTCAATGAGAACCTTGGGATAGATTTGAATTCAAAGGATGTAGATACTCTGTCATCTTACGTGTTAACTGCCAAATGTATATACTTGTAGTCAACGCAATTTTAATAGAATAAAATCTGTCCCGCTGAATTGAAATTAAGAAAAAAAAATAGAATAAGAAATGGACTATTTCTGCTCCAGAAGGGTTTGGTTTTTTGGTGGCTTTCTTTCTCGCGATTTAAGACTGATTGTGCAGGGCAGTGGCATGTAGGTAAACTGAAGTCACAGGTACATGTGCTCCTCACTTGAAATTTAAAGATTTAAATCAGAATTTTTACAAAGAAGCTGTTGATATTACTACTAAAACTATGTAACATTTTCAAATATTTATAACAGGCTGAAAATATCCAAAGTGGTTGTGGTAGGAGACCTGTATGTTGGGAAAACCAGTCTTATCAACAGGTACAGTGTATCTCAGCTGATGGTTAGATTCCCCTGTTTCTGAAATAAATGTTGTAACATTCCCACTGATGGCTTTAGAGCAGTACTTCATGGTTATGGTTTGAACCTGAACTAGTACTTCGTAGTTTTGTTATTAAATGAAGACAAAACGAAGTCAAGGGTGTGAGACAGGCTTGACACATCACCACAGAAAGTTATGCTCTAGCACTTCCTTCAGTATATGATATATTCTGAAATATTTTTATCCAGTCAAATACAATACAGTGTTTTCTTAAGGAATCCAGTCTAAAGGCTAAACAATTGGTAAATAATTCCAGTGTCTGAGTCTTGGTTTCATTTGGGTCATTATTTATGACCCAAAATATATTCCCTTGTAACTAAAACTGGAAGATACTACACCTCCCATGAGAGCCCAAAGATGTTTTATTCTGAGTCTCATACTATCCTGAGAGCTTACTAAATATATGTGCTTTCTAGTTTGTTAAATAGTATCTCCTTTTCTTTTAGTGTCTTGATGTTTTTATGTCTGCTTCTACATTATATAGCAAATCCACAGTTAGTTTATTTTTTTCTTCATAATTTACCCTAGACAGTGTTAGTTTTGCAATTATTTGTAATTGTGTCTTACTAGTACTTCATCCTCTTTTTTTTAAATTGCAGATTTTGCAAAGATAATTTTGACCGAGACTACAAGGCGACCATTGGAGTAGATTTTGAAATTGAACGTTTTGAGATAATTGGAATGCCATATAACCTCCAGATGTGAGTTGAAAGAGCATGGTTAAGCATTACACAGAGTACAGTCTCAGCAGAGCTGGAATTGCTGCAAGCTGTAGTGGAATAAAGATTTTAAAAATATAATACAATTGCACAGAGAATAATGTGATCAGAAGAAAAGATTCTGTCTCTGGACTTGCAGTTTTAGTAGAAGTTTTACTCTTGGATTTCTCATCCCTAAAAAATATTACAAGCTTGTGAATGAAAACTCACCTTGGATGTCTTGCACTATTTCAGTGGAATTTTATCTTTTTTACTCAACATTCATGAAAGAGAAGTGGAAGCTTTTGCCACAGCTTTGTCCAGTGCTAGTGTAACCCCACTCTGTGATTTGGGTTTAGTAGGCACAATGAGCACTGAACTTGGCTTTACTAGCAGTTTTATTCCTGCAGTCATTGAAATTAATGTTAAGGTGTCCAGTGATTTCAACATCTCTTAATTAGCAACAGATTAATTATCCGTAAATCATAGAAAGGCTGGAGTGGTTTTATATGAATGTGAACCTAATGTCTTTGATTTTCAACTTTGTTTGTCAGACTAGTGGGAATCCTGCCCCTCTCCCACCTGCTTTGGGTCTGCAGAATGGTGTCCCTTTGTGTTTCTGGTAGCCAGAAACATTGGTCTATAGAGGGCATTATTGAATCATCTGTAGTGTGACCCAGAGCAGAAATAAGATGCTTTGCATGAGGTGTTTTAGTGCATTAATCTTAAAAACCTTTTCACTTAGGAACACTTTTTTCTGGTGAGATCACTGATGTAAATAGATGGCCTGTGTTACTTATTGAAAAATATGTAGATATCAACTTCCCACTGATTTCACTGCAGTTGTGTTTGGGAAATTCTGCCAGCTGCTATCCTTTTGGAACTTGAGTCCCTCTAAAAATCTAGACTCATGCCATCCATATTTTGCAAACGGAAGCAACAAGGTCAGGTTGCATTATCTGCAAAATCTTAAGAAGCTGAGTAGAACATTTCCATATGATAAGCACTAGTGCCCCCTCTTGCTGAGAGATTTCCGTACCAGATACTTGCAAGTATTCGTGACTGGTAGTACAAGGCTATGACAAAACCCAAACCTCTGCACTGCTGGCAGTAGCTGAGGGCACTCTATATCATATTCATTAATAAGAAGGACATCCTTGATTTTATTTAATGGTGTCATTAGTACCTGGTAGACTGAGCTGTCAGTCTCTGATTTGTAGTGTAGGGACAGATATCTTATCTAGAAGTTGCAAGATTCTAACATGGGCTAATACATGACTTAGCTAGTATTAGCAGAGAAAATTTACAAAATTAGATTGCCCTAGAAATACATGCAAATTACACAGATGAAAGAAAAAATGTTTTAAGAAAATGGTATTACCATGCAGAATACAAATATTTGAATTGTCTCCAAAATGATTAGTATTTTTTTAAAAAAGGTAAAAATAGAGTTAGCCTGTCTTCATTGAATAACAGAGCTTTACTGTATTTCTATCAGTAGTTAATGAATAACATGTTCCAGATGGTGACACTTCTCTGGTATCACATTCTTCTCTGCCTTGTACCAGTCTGCTGCTTCATTAGCATGTTTACTCAGGTTGCCCTGGGTTTCATTAACCTGAAATTTCTTTTTTCCCCCCATTGCACAGATGGGACACAGCAGGTCAGGAGAAGTTCAAGTGCATTGCATCTGCTTACTACCGAGGAGCAGAGGGTGAGAACAATATTAATTTGATCCTGCCTGTGTCAGGAGGCTGTATTTTGTACAGCAACATATATTCCTATACGCTCCTCAGGAAGGTACCTATAGACACTGTGGTGGAATGGATTGTCCATTATTGCAGGGAAGAAGGGATGAAGATGTTTATGACTTGATGTGTTGTCCCATCTGCAAGGTCTGAGTGTTCTGATGATGCTGTGATAAAAAGTGGCACTTGTGTCTAGGAGGAAAAGATTTTGAGGTTGGGTGAGATTAATGCTGGAGTTAGAAGTGGATATTTCTGGCTCTCCCTTTGGTAAGAGACAATCCTATGGGAATTAGTGGTCCCAAGATGAAAGAGTTATAGCACTATAGACTGCAGACTGTAGCTATAAGGTTGAAGACTAAGGACTTAGGTCTTATTGGGTGCAAAAAAGGAAGAGGAATGAGCAAATGGATAGTCTTCCACCTCCTATGTGTTAAAGCTGTTCTTACACCTTATATGTAAACATTCTCTCTGTTTAACAAGATGTGTTGGAGAGACTTCTGGTACGCTTTCTAATTTAATTACTTTTTTTATTCTGTTCTTGTATTTTATTGCAGTTATAATAACAGTGTTTGATCTGGCTGATATCCAAACTTTGGATCACACCAAGTAAGTTTCTGCATTTTGTCTTATCTATTAAAGGTTTTACAGCAGGTTTAATTGCCTTGCATATGTAGGTATTAAGAACTTGATGGATCATGAGTGTATTTTCTATTGAGCTAAGAAATGAAAAATGACAGTCACTAGTTTGGATTACATAGGGTGGGATTTTTCTGAAGAAAATGCAGGGTGTTAATTTGAACTAGTTATACTTGACTTCCTTTAAAGTCAGTACAGAGAGAGAGGCACTTCAGTAAAAGCTTGATCCTTCCAAAGCTAGACATGCAGGAAGAGATGAAGTGCACCCCAAAAGCATTCTTTTTTTTTTACTTCATTTGCTACAAATAGAAGAACAGACTGGAATCTAATGTAAATTATAAAATTGATGAGATGCATCTCATGCATAATGTCTCATGAGCCTTTCATTTTTCAGGTGCACTGTTATCCCAGAATTTTCCTTCTCTAGTTTATGTGATTCTGATGGGAAATAAGCTCTCAAAAAGAGGAGGGAAAATTTAAAACTCCAAATATATGTAGGTACAGCTAAACTTACTAGTTCAGATCCTTGTAATGATTTGGTTACAACAACACACTAATTGTTATTAGTAAACTTGTTCTGCTTTTAGTGCAGGCTGCAAAACCCTTCATGGATCTGTGATCCACACTGTTGTCACAGCTGAGAGCATATGTATTTCTAATGTGCTGTTGTGACTGTAATGCAAGTACAGACTTCTTTACAACCTGTGCTCTGTCTTATTTGAGTGTGTACTATGGTGCTTAGCTCATTTACATAGGACTTTGTAAAATAATATATATATTAGTGTCTCTGCTTGGCTGAAAGTAATTGAAGCCTGTGAACCTGGTTTCCCACACACGCACACACTCCCTTCCCTCCTTGACTTGGATGACTCAAGAGAAACTTGATTGCCAGAGTAACAAGAATATAAAAGCTTATGAGACAAGAGTCATACAACCTTCATAGGGAGCTGTTTTAAAATGCTGAATAGATTATTTCACTCTTCTTTATTCCCATTTGTATCTAACCTGCTGTGTGGTTAATACCTTTTCATTTGCTTCTTGCTTTCTTATTCCTTATCTTGCACCAAACTTTGCCCTCTCCCTTACACTGAGAAATACCCTCTCTGGGTGCTAAAATGATTGTTGAATTTGTACTCTGCCATGGGGATGATTTTTGCTTAGTGGAAGATGTGTATTCAGAGGAGTTGGAATAGCTACCACTCTCTCTGTCTAGAAAAAAAGGCTTTTGAGACTCTCACATAAGTCCTTCCTGTCACTTTTCTTGTGACCCTGTTATCTGTCACCTTCTCCTGTTCTCCTCGTTCCCTCTGACTGATTCTGTCATTTCTCTTTTGTGTTTCAGACAGTGGCTAGAAGATGCATTGAGGGAGAATGAGCCAGATTCCAGCTTCATCTTTCTGGTTGGAACAAAAAAAGATTTGGTGGTGAGTAAATTGAATGCAGATAAGGAAATCATATTTTCCCTAGTTCCTCAGGTGATTTCCCTTACAAGTTGTGCACAATGTCATTGAGATAAAGACCTTGAGCGAAAAACTTGAAAGGTCAATTGAACAGCACACTTGGAACCAATTTAAGAAGAGGCTTTCTGAAAAAATGGGTAGTTAGTGAAATATTTCTTGCATGACATTTTTCAAGCATATATAAACATATCTAGTGATCTTAAAGGTTTTGTTGTTTTGGTTTTTAAAGGATAGCGTGTTCATTATTCAGAAACGGGGAAGATTTCTTACCTAATTGAATATCACATAATTTTCAAAAGAACAGGCTGAATGCAGTCATTCTATACAATTCTCAGTCTTGTGTTTATCTTTCTGTAGCTATCAAGACTTCATTTTTAAAGCTTTGAAAACAAACTTGTTTCTTCTGTTACTAGTTGGTCTCACAACTCTTCTGCTGAGAATGATGGGGTGACAAGCATTTAAAGCCCAGTAACTGGGCTGTGGACTTGATACCTCTTTACCACGGGATGTGTTAGATACAAGGGTCACTTGTTTACTGTTGTTTTGTTTCAGTGCTGTGGGAGCTGAGTGGAGAGTTTAATTTAAAACCAGTACTATATACCTGAATGTTCTTGCAGTCATGTCTGATTGCCCAAGTCTAGGCAAGGTCAGAAAGTTCTCTGAGAAAACTGGAGGCATCACAGTGTAGGTGCTATGGCAGTACCTCTGTGCTGGTACCAGCCCAGACACATTTCTTATGTTCATCTTGTTCCATGTTGTTTGCCCAGTCAGATGCTGTGTGTGAAATGACAGAGCTGGATGCAATCCGTTTTGCCAAGGAGATGCAGGCAGAATACTGGTCGGTTTCAGCCAAAACAGGTAAATTATTGAAAAGGATGTAAAAATAGCATAACCACAAGGGCTGATGTTGAAGTGGGAAGAACTTATATCCCACCATTGCCAGGGTTTTTTTTTGTTGTTGTTGTTGTTCTTGCATTTTGTTGCTATTAGAAACTTCAGGCTTAATAATGGCTAATTTTATTTGAGCATTTGTATGTGTGCTTTCACTGCCGTGTTTGCAGAAAGCAGTAATCAAGCTGCTTTGCAGTATCTGAGCATGTTTAATTCATAGTTAGTTACATAAGTACGTGTGCACTACTACTCAGTGTTTGCAATGGAAAAAGATTATACCACAAACTGAATTCTCTCTGTTGCTGGCTAAAAATAAAGGTGCAGCACAGGGTACAGTATTCCAGAGTAAGAAAATTAGAAATTCTTTCTGCAGTGATCAGAATGGGAGACAGATTGTTGGAGAGGCCTGTTCTGTCCTGGTATTGAGCAGTGAGCTGTTCACAGATGTGCTTGTTATGCTTGATCATCTGTTGATGTGCCTTTATAAAAACACATAATTTTTGTCTTGTTTCCTAGGGGAAAATGTCAAAGAATTCTTTTCCCGAGTTGCTGCCTTGGCCTTTGAACAGTCCATGTTAAAGGAGCTGGAGAACACTCCTGGGCACAGGGCCCAAATTGGGGCAGGAAATCTCATCAGTATGTGGAGTTCTGCTTTTTTTGTGCATTTTCCTTGTAGTCCAAAGGATTGGGAACGCTTTTCAAGCATAAGAGCCAGTTTCAAACACCTGTGAGCATATTCATATCATTGTCTGCCTGGGTTTTAGCCTACAGGAGTGACTGGGCTTACATCCAGCTTTTGTTACCCTTAATATCAGATGGTATAATTTCTTGTAAATTGATTTTGTAACATTTTTGTTTACACAGAACTGGGGAAGAACATTATGGAAGTTCCAGAAGACAATGCTCAGGTCAGCCTGAGTTGCTGCTAACTGTCAACTGTTTCTGCAAGTGCCACGCCTTTCTGCAACGATGCTCTCAAACCAGAAATAGAGAGCTTTAATTTCAAAAATGAGGGAGGAAAAACTTACCCAAACTTTCTTGCTGAGAGTTCCCTTGTTGCTGCAGGCTCACCATGCAGGGTGGTACCATTGTTATGTAAACCTGTCTCTGTGTAGTTTAAACATAACAACCTTGTCTTAATGCAAGAAGACATTGCCAGTGCCATGTGATCATCTGTCTGCCAGAAAGGCTTGTAGTCAAAAATTATGTCATTTTAGTGTTGTTCTTTGATAATTCTCTAGAAGTCTTAGCTAGTGAAGTGGCATTCTCATGGGAGCAGGAAACAAGTGGCAGTTCAAAATGAAGGGTGCTATCAATGTGATTTTGCCTTTTAAAATTATCATGTAAAATAACTCTGGTTCACTTTTATGCATTCCAAGCATCTTAAAATTATTTGAAAATAAATCCTTTTAAGTATCAGGTGTGGAAGTACACAAATGCAGACTGCATAGTTTCCCCTGTGGTTTCTCCATCCAGGAAAAATCTGTATTACTTTCAATTTCACGCTTGAGAATCAGAGCCCAGTATTAAATATTTCCAAGCCTAGAAGAAGTCCAGGTAGGAGCTTGGTTGTTTTAACACAGCTATGTAATATTTTGAAAATGTTTACAGATGAGAATGCTATTCTTTTCCATTCTCTTGAATAAGAAAGAATGGTCACACAGGTGCATAATACGGAAAACATATTTCCCTCTACATTTTCCAATAGCTCTCTGAACTCTAATATTCAGTTGTGCATATCTAGCTTAGAATTCCATGTTTCTAGGATTCATATTCAGCATTTCAGGCTTGCTGGCATAAAAAAAAAAATAATGCTCTAAATTTCATACTGCAATTATTTTAAATGGAGAGAAAGAAGAAAAGCTATGAACAGTTACAAGGTGCAGTTTCTTGAGATATTTATTCAATCATTGCAGAAACAACGGTATCTGGAAAAATAATTATTACAGGACCTTTCAGATTTGAGCTCCTGAGAAATAAAGACATTTGTTAATAAAGAAGTGCATCAATCTGAAAATATTCTGGATTCTCTGCCATTTTTCCCACCTTGATGAGAAATGGGAAAAAGTGGAGAAAAGATAGTTTGAACATCCTTTTTATTACTTTTTTTCTTATGACATAAGTTAGAGCAGCTTCCTAGAATATGATGAGTACAGATCTAGGAACTCTGTGTCTTTTATCAGCCAATCTTCACTTTGGCAGTTGTGCTCCCTGTTGGCAAGGACACAAATGTAGCATTTGGTGGAAAAAATGAATCTGTGAGGATATGAAAGGAGCTCTTTATCCAAATGTGTAATATTTCAACCTTATGATTTTCTATGCAGTTGTTCAGTTCCCAAGTTTGTTTCACAAGGAAGGTGAATTTACACTGTGCTTGTAGCATGTGCTGTGCTGGGTGTGTAGCGTAGCCACAGCCTTTGTGTTTCCTGAGCTTGAATGGGAGTAGAGGAGATGGTTCACTCTGCTGCAGCAAGTCATGTTAGCCAGGCTTCAGTGCTGACATGAGATAGTGTTTACCCTGCAAAATGAATCAGGAACAAATCTAGGAAAAGATCCGGTATTTTGCTTGTTTGTTTTTTTTTTCCCACCAAGAAATATATCTCCTAAGGGTTTCTTTTGTTGCTGAGCTCAATTATTGTACAAAGTCACAGACGTGCAATCTCTTCAACAACAGGATCGTGTTGCCTGGAAATCTACTGGGACAGTTTTTTCCTGGGGATTCAGTACATTGCATGATGTCATTACTGTTTTGTAGCATCTGGAGCTCCAAAAACTTCACATACAAAGGCAATACTCTGTCAGTCATCAGCAATTGTGGGACAATGGCCTGAGTCTGTCTGTTAAATGATGAATGCTTTGAGACTGGGTGTTTTTTGGTTGGTGGTTTGTTGGGGTTTTTGTTGTCATTTTTGTGTGTTTCTGTTGTTTGGGGTTTTTTGTTTGATTGGTTGGTTTTAAGTGTGTTTTTAGCACCACTGAGACCTCCCCTGCAAAGAACTCTGTATTAATAATTTATCATCTAAAATGAATCTCGGATCATGTTGCAAATGATTAGTTGCTTAGGAGAGCACAAAGGAAACTAACTGTAGAAAATAAATATAAATTTGTGAGTTTTATCTGGCCAATGTTTTATCTATGTATGTTAATCCATTCTATCAGCAACTTAATTGACTTTGAAGAAGCCTTACTATTTTGGAAAACAGTGTTGAAAAAACTTTATTAACTCTAACTGTAGGTAGCCTAAACCACAATTTCTATACCAGTTGAAATCCCCACAGTGATCATAGCAACAGTCAGAGTTTCAGCTTCCTTGTGGAATTTGGGGGTGAGAAATTGAAGTAAAATTTGGAGTTAGTCTGAAGCAAAGGTAAAGAGCAGTTGTAATAATCCATTTCCCAAAAGAAGTACTAATGTGCTGTTTCTTGTCTTTAATAAGTAAAAGCTAACATGTTAATGGGTTGTGGATGCATTTATGCTGAGTAAACCCACTGGTAATGGGTCAAAAGCCATTTAAGAAAGCCACCTGACAAAGTTAATTTCTTACTATAAAAGCCCATTCTTTTAATTTTAAATGGTGTTATTTCACCTTTTGAGTTATTATTTGACAGTTAAGGTATGATTATTTATATTCACATAGATCATGGGATTCAGAGCTTTCTGAATCCTGTTGGTTCCCAGCTCAGGTTTACATTGTGATGGAACTGGAGTCCATTCTCCGTTACTAAATCTGTCCCCCTCTGTGTGTTTTCAGCTTTCCATCAATTGAGGTTCCTCTAATGTAACACACTGGTGAGTGAATGCTCTTAACACTCTGTATCACATCCTCTGAGCATGCAAGTTAAAATTAAATGTTTGGCAAGTTGTAGGAGAATCTGTTTGGTAGTGGAGAGGGTTGATCGCTTTCCTGTATGTTTGGTCAGAAAGTTGTTCTCACAGTGAGACACTGCCATTGTCTGAATTTGAAGGAGTTCATAGAATGATTTAGACTGGATGGCGCTTCCCAAGGCTTGTCAGCTTTGTCAAACTCTACCAAGACTGCTGCTTTTTGTTAACAAAAATAAGATTTTTTAGTTTCAGCCACATATTGATCAGAAATCATGCTCTATTACTCATTTTAAAAGCTCAGCTTTTGTGCCCCACAGTTTGTTTTTCTTTTTGTCCTTACAAAACCCCCGGTTTTTCTGCATGGGATGACGCTGTAGAACAGTTCCCCAGCGACAGCTCGAGAGCTTTACCCAGAGCCAAGCGGCTCCTCTTCCCACAAGAGGGAGCCCGGCGGTCACGGCAGGATCAGATCCGTGCCGGCTCGGAAGGGCTTTGCGATCTCTCGCCGCCCAGCAGAGGGGATGTGCTGGGCACGCCGGCCCGTGTTTAGCCCATCATCGCAGGATTCTCATTCTCAAATCACAGGTGTGTGTCTGCCACCGTAGTCTTAAAGAAATTTTGTATCCTATTAAAATATTACTCTGTTGAATGCATAAAGTATCAGTAAAAATTCAGAGAACACTTCAGTTGCCAGTGGAATTTCTGAAGTTGCACTACCTGAATAGATAAAGAGGGTGTAGTTGTTTAACAGTACTTTTCACTAAAAGGTAAGTGTGCATACAGAAATCCATCGTCTGACTCATCAGAATTCTTACTGCCTCTGGAAAGGACACAAATGTCAGAAAAGTGGACCCAAATAGAAACTGCTCTAGAAATAAATCAGAATGGTGAGCCTTCAATAAAAGTTCTGTATGAATTCAGAACATATCCCAGTGATGTAACATACCATTGTTTATAACCATGCCAGTACAATCTTATTATTCCGAGAAATACATTGCAACAGAATTTTGTGGGTCAAACTGGCACTAAGCAAAAAATAGTATCAATGGAGAAAAGGCAATTTATTTTATTTCTGTGACAGAATGAGAATTATTGAAAGATTTATAGAATTATTTATTAAACATATAGATTTTATTACCATTTAGGTCATAATCTGTTTTCCATATAAGTCAGCCAATGCCTGTTATGTGTTAAAAGCTGAGGAAACAAGCACAGGAAAAGCGGTTAAAGCCAGGAAACAAAAACCAAGAGGGATGAACTATGCAAAACTGAATACATGATTAGCTATTTGTGATATACCTGAAAATACCCCAAAATATTTTGATTGGCATATAAAAAAGCATGAAGAGGAAAACTGTTTTAATGGATTTTGAAACAGTATGTATCTCAAAGGTAGGAGAGCTACTCCTGTGGATTTGTGCTTTTCCTTCCTACAGGATTTTATTAGTTCTTATCAGGGCTATATCCCACTCTCTTTTCTAGCAAGATGTACCAGAAAGATATGCTTCACCACAAACATGAAAGAAACAGTTTTATGGGAATATGAGTGATACATACCACCTTTTCCTGTCCTGCAAATAGGCAAGATGGAACTTAGGCTGGATTCATCACCATTTTTCAGAGGTTGAATTAATACACGAAAAGGACACATGCCTTAAGCAAGGATGTGTACGTCAGAAGGGAGTGTGATCGTGTGATTTCAGAAGGAAAGTAATACCCAGCAGCCAGAATTCTGTTTAAATCATTTGCCATCCCTCACCCAGAAGTGAAGTGTGGACTGAGTTACTGGGGCTAAATAATATATGGAACAAAAGTGAGACTGATGCCCAAACAAAGCAGCCTTTATTTTCAGTATCAGAGTTATTTTGGAGTACCAGTTGCGCATCTCAGACATCCAGTTTGTCATCTATTGGCAAGGAAGGTAGGATTGAGGGAATGACAAGCTTGCTACTACTCAGCGCTTACATGAGTGGGGAAAAACGTGACCTTTGAAGGTGAGCTGCATCAGTGCCTGGGGGGAGAGCCTTGCTGTGAACACAAGAGAGAGAGCACAGAAACGTGCTGGTGTTTATACATAATAGATGAGGGCATGGCTGTACGGACAGGAATGGATACCTCCCTGTGCACACAGGGCTGTGTGCATGGCATGTTCTTACCCAGGCTTAGCTACGGTCATGCCTGTATGGCGTGATGATGCCCAGGCCTGTGGCTGCAAGTGCGAGCGGGCGGGACCGCTCACGACTTTCCCTTTGTCTCACGGGCAGCCGTGAGGAAGGCGCTGGGTGCCCCCACCCCCCGGGATCCCCTGGCCCGGCTGCCCCTTTAAGAGGCCCCAGCGCCGTGTCAGTGCCTGCGCTGGGTCCTTCTCTCCCCTCCCCTTCCGCAGCGCCGCCGGAGCCGGGCCGCGATGGGCCGCCGCGGGCAGCGGGGGCCGCGCAGCCGGGGGGTCTCCCGCGGGGCCGCGGGGCGCTCGGGCACCGCCGGGTAGCGGCGGAGCTCGGCCGGGACGCGCCGCCGCATCGCCGCCCCGCGCGGGGACCGTGTGCGCCCCGAGCGCAGCACAATAGCCGGGAGGAGGAGACAGGGAAAGGGGCAGGGGGAGAGGAGGAGAGAGAAAGAGAAAGCACAACACGGGGGCTGGCGAGGAAGCGCGGAGAGGAGGGCTCCGGAGCGTGGCCGCGCTGAGGACGGTGCCCAGGACGGCGGCGACAGGAGGTGGGTGGGGGGGCGATATTTACCTTCCCTCCCCTGCCCCGAGCCCGCTTCTTTGTCCACGCGCTTTGAAGTGCTGGGGGATCGCCGCGGTGGGAGCATTGTTGTTCGCCAGCAAACGATCAGTCATGCCGGGGAGAGAGTAGCGAGTGTACGCGGGGCTGGGGCCGTCAAAAGCAGAAGGAGACGGGGAGGAGAGAGGATTGCGAGAGAGGATTGCTGCCTGCCTCCCAGTGCCCTGCATGGACCGCGAAAGAGACGCGCTGAGTTGACCCTGCCCGAGCTGTTTCTACTTATACATGTGAGATCCGGTTGGTTTTTTTCTTTCCACCTCTCTCTCCAGCCTCCTTCTCGTATTCTCCACTTACTCCCGTATGCAAAATGGTGGACCCTGTGGGGTTTGTAGAGGCTTGGAAAGCACAATTTGCAGACTCTGAGCCTCCTAAAATGGAGCTGAAATCTGTGGGAGACATTGAACAGGAACTGGAGATGTGCAAAGCATCCATCCGGAGACTGGAGATGGAGGTTAACAAGGAGAGGTTCCGCATGATTTACCTGCAGACTCTTCTGGCAAAGGAGAAAAAAAGCTATGATAGACAGAGATGGGGTTTTAAACGTATTTCTCAGTTGCCTGAAGGGGGTGCAGAGCAGCAGATCCAGGACCTGCATCATAACCAGTCTGCTGACCAAGACGAATACGAAAAAAGCAAGTCACACCATGGGGAGGAAAAGTTCAAACCCAGGATACCCTCTATGCGGAAGCTGTCTACCCAGAGTGATGGGTCAGACCTGTCACCTTTGGACAGCCCCCACCATGGAGAAGGAGAGCAGGACAGGTGTAAATACTATGGTGAAGAGAAACTGAAGAGAGTTGTAGAAGATCTGGAGAATCGCTGTGATACAGATGGCTCTCCTTCAAAACACAGATCAGCTTCCACTCGCAGACTAGTGGGATCTGCTGAGAAGGAGGGATCATTTGAACCTAAGGAGAGAGGGAACAGCACCAGTGTGGCAGCCCTAAGGTCCAATTTTGAGAGAATGAAAAAGGTTAATTCGCATTCTTCTGGAGATAACAAGGATGTTATTGAAAAACCCTTTTATGTGAACATGGAGTATCATCATGAGAAGGGTCTAGTAAAGGTCAACAATAAAGATGTTTCTGATAAAATAAGCTCCCTTGGTAGCCAAGCCATGCAAATGGAACGCAAAAAGTCTTTGCACTCCCTCCCTTCTAACATGGTACCCAGCTTCAGCGAGTTCCAGAGGCCTGCCTACAGGGGAAGGTCCTCAGAGAGCAGCTTTGGCTATGATGGAGAATATGAGGATGCTGAACTGAACCCCAAGTTTCTTAAAGATAACCTGATTAATGCCAATGGCAGCAACCGCTCACCTTGGCAGCCCATGGATTTTCAGCCATATCAGAGTATCTATGTTGGTGGAATGATGGGGGAAGGAGAAGGAAAAGGACCTATTCTGCGAAATCAGGGCCCAACTGACCAGGAAAAACATCTTACGTGGCCCAGGAGATCTTATTCCCCCAGGAGTTTTGAAGATACTGGAGGAGGATACACTCCTGATTGTAGCTCTAATGAGAACCTTACCTCCAGTGAGGAAGACTTCTCCTCAGGACAGTCCAGCCATGTCTCCCCCAGCCCCACCACTTACCGCATGTATCGGGATAAAAGCCGTTCCCCCTCCCAGAACTCACAGCAGTCCTTTGACAGCAGCAGCCCACCAACCCCCCAGTCTCAAAAACGGCACCGGCAGCAGCAGGTCATCGTGTCTGAGGCCACTATTGTGGGTGTACGAAAAACAGGACAGATCTGGCCAAGTGATGGAGATTTGCCCTCTGGGAGATGTCACCAGGACAGCTGCTTCCATGGGGATACAGGTATGTACCAGATTTTTGCTCAGTCTTTTAAATGTACAGAACAGGGAATGATGTGGAAATGAATGGGAGACCCTGGGTGAATCACTGTGAGGGGGCAACTGTTTCATGTGGGAATTCTGTGTTTAATTTGTAGTTTTGCTGTTTCAGGAAGATCCTACAGAAGTATATGTCAGACAGCATTTTAGGAATTCAGTCTGTATTCCCAGAAGGGTTGATTCAGGCCTCTCTTGAGAGGATCAATGGAGTCCCATGTTAATCAGTTCTTAAAAATTTCAGTGTGAACACTGAGGTAAAAAGGGGCCAGAACTTCACCAGGTATTCACCATCTCTGGTGAATTCACCCCCAGATTATTCCCTCCCTTGTATTCATGCACTATGGAGTAGGTAAACTCTACCTCAGAGGTGGTAGTGTGCCAGCAAGCCACAATGTGAGGTTTTGCCAGAGCTTTACCCATAGTGATGCTGCTGCCACAATCTTGTTTTTCCCTGTCTGTATTAATTGCAGGGCTAGTTTCTCGTTCTGTCTCATGTCAGCCTTCAATTAGAGCTGATTGGAGGTAATGATTGTGCAGCCCTGTTCTTGGAGCTTTCTGCTATCTCTCAGTGAAGGAAGAACTTGGAATATCAGGAAGCCCTGAGGGAAAAATGCTAACTAAATTTCAGCAGAATGAAACTTTTCATTTGGGGAAGAATGGGCAGTGTTTGAACCTGTTCTTGTGTAAGTCATCAGGCATGCAGGTGTGCCTGTGGAATCACAGTGAGTTTATAGGTGGAAGAGACATACAAGGAATTTATGTTAATTCAGATGGATTTTTTCAATGTATGTGGATGTCTGAATGTATTTAGCAAGGCAATGCGTGTAATGTAAATAGTATGTTGTGCTAACACCAGTAGTCTCCTATGCAGTGAATGAAAATCAAATCCAGGAATGAAAAAAATAGGAGTGTTTGTTTTGAAAGATTTCTTTAATTACAAATCTGTGAGTTCTCTCATGGGTTTTCTTTCCCTCTTTGAAGTCTCATTTTAATAAGGGATTAACATGTTATTTGTCAATGGGACAAAATTCCTGTAGTAGTGGGTGAATTGAGAAGCGTGTCAGAGATGTCACTTTCTCAGGTTATGAGAGTTTGCTCTATTACTTCTCAGAAGAGTAACTTTGCTGGAAGAAGATGCCTGGTTTTACTTTCCCTGCTGATTGTTTTTGTCAGCAATACTTTTGGGAGCAACAATGGAGGGAGAACTCTTCTGTCCCCTGCTGCCATCCTCTTACCCCATTCATTGTATTATTGGAAGGCTGGACAATTGTAGTGGTCTCAGTGTACATGGAAGCTCTGCACCTCCTCACAGTGACTTCTCCCTTCAGATTGGAAGTACCTCCTTGTTTTCTCTCCGGAACTGCTGCATTCTTCCTGGGTTTTAGAGGAGAGGCTGAGTCTTGTGCTCATTTGAACTGAGCTTAGCCATCTGTCTCTGCTGTTGTTTACTGATGCTCTTTAGATGACTGGGAGGCCTCCTGGCAATTTCAGTTTTTGCAGAAGGAAACAAAGGAGTAAAAATAACAAAGGTTGATAGAGCTTGAGGATAAATTCAGTTTTCAAAAAGGCAATAGATAATTTTTATTTTAAATAATTTAGCTGGGATGCAGTGATAAAAAAAAAGGCAGCTGAAAAGTCAGAACACTTGCAATTCGTAGATGTGCTGGAAAGCTTTGTGTCGTGTTCCTAAGGATGACCACACGTTGCAGGCAAGGACAGAATGTAACTGATCCACCTTCTGCTTTCCTTAGCACAGGGGGTGACATGGCAATCTTAGCAGGAACTTTCACCAGATGGCTAATCAGTACTGTCTTGCACATTAGCTGGTGGCAACTTTTTACTTAACCAAAAAGGCTTATGCCGTCAGGACTGTGTTTCTGATTAATTCCTGCTGAGCATCATTTTATATGAATTTTCTTTCCTTCCTGAATAGGATGAATTTTGATCTGAAACCGGTTGGCAGCACCTCCTTTTCATAAAATGAACAAAAGGCATGAGAGACCACTGTGTGATTAGCTGGCTGGCTCCCATTCCCAGCTGCCCTGCTCTGATGCGGGCTGTTCTCTATGACCACGTGGTACCAAAGCCATTCACAGATCCAGACAGATTTTCCAGCACCTGTGGTTCAGTCACCGGTTCTGCCAGGCTTCCCTAAAGTTTTGCTTGAACAGAGTGCAAGTTTGAATCACAGTAGGTTCTGGCCAGCCTTAATGTTAATTAGCATCAAGTAGGGTTTGTTCAATAGTATTTGACTTCCCTGTATATTCAGATTGTTGTGTGTTTTCTGGCTTTGCCTGCAGTGACTCTTCCCATAGTAATGCTCAGTGTGCTGTGGACAGGTGCAATGTGAAATTTCCATCTGGATCTGTCCCAGTGCGCCTTGAGCTTGGCCAGCAGACATGTGCTGTTCTGTCCAAATTGTTTCATGAGTTCACAGTTAAGTGATGTTTTCCTGATTTTGTATTACAAAAAAAGGACGTAACTCTCAAGTGAATGGGGTCTCAACCAAAATTTGAATCTGAGTTTTTGGAGATGGATTACCAAAAACCTTAAAGCAGACCAAAGTGTAGTAGGCTTTCAGCTTTTTCCAAGGAGCAGCCTGAGAGCTTTAGGGTTGACATTTGGTAATAGCTGTACTTTCTATTAAATGTACTTAATGGAGCCTGGGCAAAGATATTTATATTAGGATTAATTATGTATCATTAATTTCCTATAGTGGGAATAGAAAAAAATTACATCTTAATTTTGCATTGAGCTTGAATATCTTTACTATGGTTGTGAAGAAAGAACAAGATTCTTAAAATTCTGCTTTCTGTTAAACATTAGTTGCAGAAATAGACATGAGAAAAGTGACTTGTGCATTTCTGCTTATGGTCAAGAGGAAAGTTGCACAGTGCTGTTATGGACTGATGAGGCTTTGCAATGGCCTCAACTGGGACAGTTTTTTAACTAACAGCAGTTTGTTAATGAAGGAGCACACTGGAGCTGTTGCTTGGCTTTAGAGCTTCCTGCATTAAATCAGTGCATGCTCTCTCACTCTGTGTGAAGTGATTTTATCTGTCTGCCTAATAACATGGAAACTATCTGGAGTCCACATAAATAATATTTACCTGCACAGCTGCTTCCCTCAAGGTGCCCCAGGAGTAACTTCTGTTCACATGAGAAGACTTGGTGGTGCTCTGAGAGAGTCGTGCCAGGCTCTTTCTCTAGCCACCAACCACCACAGTGCTCAATATGAGCTCTGTTTGGGGATACATGTCATTCAATTCCATTGGAGTGAAGTTTTACTGACTTTAGCCTCTACTAAATGTGGGAGTTCTGAATGTCCCTTTCTGGAGATCATGGAACATTCTCTATATTTTTTGTGAGTTCAATGTAGAGAGAGAAAAGAGCAGTGGAATTTATGCGTGTGAACTGCAAACCTCACAATTCCTGTTATGACAGCAGAAGGCCATTTTAAAACTCATACCTACCTAGAGCTGTAGGTTCTTCAGTTTTTGTGTGCCTTAAATGCCTGACCAGATTGGCAAGTATCTGAATTTTCTGCTTTTAAGGCAAACCTTGACACTGCTTATTTGTAAAGCCCCAAGAAAGCATGTACTGCATCTTCATGGAAGCACCTTGTTCTGTACCAGTTTCTGCAAGGGTTTGCTTCCTGAGTTATTTGCATCTTCTGAGATCTTAGACAAGTTTCTTAATTCTGCACTTCTTCCACCCACTATTGTATTCTGTGAATTTTAATTTCAAGATGTAATTTGAAAAGTTCTTTGCAGGATTCTGCAGACTCCCGAGGCAACAGGCCAGTCCTGTTGCTGTAGTTCAGGAGCACAACTTTCCTTGGAGCAGCTGAGGCAGACTTCAGTCCGCTGTGTAGAGATAATTCCTTCTGAGGAGCTGAAAAGTAGGAACTTCTATAATGTGCAGATTGCTTGTTATTTTTGAGGACTGCTGGCCACAGGTCCTGCTTTCCATCTGTGACTTATATTGGATCAGTTATGGGGTTTAAATTTTCTCTGGCACTTGTTTACTCCATTTTGCTATTACTTCTTAAACATGTTTTAATTCTTTCCTGTGATGATCAGTGATTTCCTAGGAGCACTGATGCCAAGATGCTATTTAAATTGCAGCCCCCCTCCCTGCTTTGCTTTTCAGCGATTTAGTGGCTTTTGAGATTTTTGAGATTATCAGATATCACTCCCCTCTTCTTAGTCTGGGGGAATGAAGAGCTCCCTCTCTTTCAGATTTCTCTTTCCGTCCAGCAGAATTTAATGGAATCTGTGGAGCTGCTTTATGTCCCCAATGATTATAGTGGACTCTGAAATGTTTGTTTTGTTCCTTCTTCCACAATGAGTTACTAATGTTTACCTCAGGCCTACAAGAAGTAATAGCATGTAGATAGGTTTTATTTTTTCTTTTCTAAGGTTCACCCTAGATCAGGTACTTCTGCAGTCACAAAGCACCTGCCTTTGAAATGGGAGTGTAAACCAACCCAGATAGGAGTTGTCTGGTACTGGGGAGGCCTGGAGACTGCTGGTGTCACCTCATCTGCCTGTGTGAAGCTCATTTTCATGGTCCATGACAGGGAGATCAAAGTGGGACTGACTTTCCTACGGAGTAAGCAGACAGAGAGCTATGAATTCTGCAAGTAGTGGGTCAGAAAGCTGCTTGTCCTCCCTGCACAGTTACCAGGAGGCTCAAAGTGGTCTCTCTGGCAGTGGAGATGAGCTCTCTTTGTGCAGCTACCACTGCTGCAAGAAGACTTGGACCTATTGGAGGCAGCCAGTGGCCCGTGGCTGGGCAGGTGAAATGTATTACCAGTGCCAGCTTAAAGTCTGTGGGTGTTGTAGGAACTCAGCTAGGACCAAGGAGCCCCAGAGTCACAGGGATATCCGTGCAGCATCCATACTGTGATGAGCACAGACTGGAATGCTGTGCTGTATACCAGAACAATTGGACCCAGGTGATTCCAGCATGGTCATTTCGCAGAGGAGGGACTAGAGCCCTAAAGCTTTGCGGTGACTTATGGAGTGATTTACTTGTGTGTGTAGGTGATGGACTTTAAATAGTGATTATACTGGTGAATGAAGAGCTTTGGCCTCCTGTGTTTTCTCATCTCTAGCAAAGCAGTTGATGGGTGTGGTTTTAACGTTGAAGATTTTTGTTGTTTAGTGTAAATATACATGACCCCCTGTACAGATTTCCAGGGTGCAAAACTGGAACATTATACTCTTGATTCTTGTAGTTATCTCAAGCTGATGCTGAGAAAAAGAAAGCTAGGAGCTTGCTAATTTGTGGAATTAATTGCTTTACCGTCATTCCTAAGTGCTTCCGTTTGTCTAATATCTCTGGTGTGGATATTTGGATAAAATGCTAAGTACCGTGTTCAGTCACTCCTTCATTGACAGCTTGCTTTTCACTGCCACTGGAAAGTTTCACTGAGACCTGAGCAAAAGTAATAAAATGACTTGGAATGGCAAGGAGGCATCCTGAGTAACAGATTTGGCATGAAAGAAAAATAAGGTTTAATTAGAGAATTTCCTAAACTTTCAAGTGTGAGTTAGGAAATGCTTTTTTTTTTTTTGACTACTGGGCAGCACACTAGAGCTATATACTGACTCTTAAAAGAAGAGTTGTGGGGAGGGAGTGTGGTTTGTAATCCAAATTTGGCTCTGCAGGCTGTCTGAAAGAAGGGCCACCAAAGGAGGCCTAAGCCTGTGAAGGTTTGGGCCCCAGTAATGGCCTGGAAACAGTACTTCCAGTTCTAGCATGTTTAGCAGTTTGCTCTGTAATGCCCTCCTTTGCTTCCCAACCACTTAGGGGTAAACAGTTACCACGCAGAGGCAAGGGGACTTACACAGCTTCAAGGAATTTTGGAGGTCAGTCCATAAAGGCTAATGAGGTGAGACTCGGCAAGCTG
This sequence comes from Machaerirhynchus nigripectus, assembly GCA_013397975.1. Classification (NCBI taxonomy): domain Eukaryota; kingdom Metazoa; phylum Chordata; class Aves; order Passeriformes; family Dicruridae; genus Machaerirhynchus; species Machaerirhynchus nigripectus. Next base: position 342,425 of record VZRQ01003998.1, on the reverse strand, counting down.
TTTGAGAATTGCTGCATTTCAATTACCATAGAGAAGCATATTGCTGGTCATGAAAATCAGAGTGTTGTTTGGAGGCACAGCTTATCTGGAGCTTGCTTTTCCCCAGAGAAACCAAGACCAGCAGTTTGAGGGGTTTTTTTACTGTCTCCTCTTTGATTTGTTCTACTCAGTCAGATAAGCATGGAAAGAATAATAAGGGCCTGATCCTGTTCTTCCCTGGTGAAATATTGTTGGCTTTAGTAGTCTTTTGCTGGCACATGTAGGAAAAGAAATGGTGTTCTAGTCCAGGTTGAATGGCAGATAGATGGAGGGGTAGACTGCAAGTGACTAGAGAAATGCTGGCATGGATTAGGTTGGGTGAGCTGCATGTGAACAAAGTACTTCCAAAACACCAGTTTGAGTACAAAGCAGGTTTTGGCCAGCTCACTGATGGCAAAGTGGATTGCTTTCGTGATCATACTTTTAAATTACAAGTGATGTGAAAGTAACCATAAGCTGTAAGTAAATCCTTGAATGTTGTCATATTGCTGAGACAGTATTACAAATCCATAACTTCTCTAACCTTTTTTCAGATTGTACTATATGTGTTTTAAACAGTAAAATTGTTCTGTGTAGGACACTGTGGTGTATTTCTGTCACAAAATCTTGCTGCAGTTTGCAAATCTGTCTGTTACTAAAACAAAAACACACAACTCAGACTCCCTTTTGTCTTCTTCCTAACTGCTAAAATGGTATCTCTCAGACCCTTTCTTAACCAGGTTATGGCTGATGTAGTAATCAGATTATTGCAAATGTAATTGGAGTCTCTGCTTTAGAGAAAGCTCTACCCAAATGTGGCAGCTGGAGTCAAGTTAGTTGCTCTCGGCTGCATGGCTACATGAGGAATACGTGTGTGAGAATCCACAAGGACTGCCCTGTAGGAAGAGTGAATTTGTGAAGTTCAGTGTGTTGGATTGTACTACTGAATTGTGCCTGTTGGTATTACAGGCCTTTTGCACAGTTGTTACCTTCTGTTATTTTGTTATTTGCAGTCATTTCACCAACCTCTTACTACTGGGTGGGGTGGAGTTTTTTTTATTATTATTTATTTTATCTTGTGGAGGATAAGGATTCTTTTCCAGGAGAGTAGATCCACCACAACCTTCCGTCTTTTAAAAATAATGTATTTTTAAAAACCCTCAAAAACACCCCATCCTCCTCAGGAACTTCTGCACAAGTTCTGAAGTATCCAAAAGCCCAAAATTACTTGCAGATTGGTCTGTGACAACAGCACAGTAGCAACTATGGCAGGCTGCTGTGGATCACACAGTATTATCTGAAATCTAAGCAGGCAGCCCTTGCAGGAGGAATTACTTAATAGTGAGTAACTCGTGTACTTGGACTCCAGCTCCTCTCCTTGGTGTGTGGAGAAGTGTGCACTGTGCAGCCTTGGCTCACTCTATGTGTTTACTTCTTAAGAACTTCAGAATATTCTAGACTCCACACTGAAATGCAGCTACTTCTCTGATGGGGTATTTACCAGCTATTCTGTTATCAGCAATTACGTTCTCCCTTGGCTGCAGAGCTGGGGAAGGAGTGCCCATTTTGAACCGACAAGATGGGTGAGGCTGGCGCAGGCTGTTGTTAGCACAGTTTTAAGAAACCCAACACACAAAAAGCCACCAAAACCCAACAAAACCCTCAGTTGCCTGCAGTCACATCTGTGTGTTCTTTTGAAATGGGCCAGCAGCTTCCTAGAGTAATCTGTTCTGAAGGAAAATACCTTGTTCCCTGGAGCATCAGGCTCCAAATGTACTTGAGCTGGTAGAAAGTGAGTGTGATGGGTCTGTTGTCACTAGGGAGGTGTCACATAGGAGCACAGCACTGATTTGCTGCAGTGCAGTTACATCACAGTGTATGACTGCCCAGGAAGACAGTCCCTGGCTGGGCTCAGGGCTTTCCAAAAGAGGTTAGATTACGGTGCTTAGAGTGAGCCAAGGCACAGAACACTTGTTTCTATGATTGTTAGTCCAGCTGCCTCCGTTCATAATTCACTACCTCATCTTCAGTTCTGCTTCCTGCTAACCTAGAGCTGCTCCAGAAATTTTTTTATAGTGGCCTGAAGTGACATTATGACATGCAGTTTCAGAAAATAACATGCTCAGAACAGTAGATCACTGTTGGAAGACTTGGATGTGTTTTTTTCTGTCTTTATCTGTCACTTCTATAAACAGTCCCCTTTGAATCCTTTTAGGTAGAACAAGTATGGGAGTCCCTTCCCTAGGTAGGACACTTTTGCTTTACACTCTCCTGAGGTGGTTGTTGGACCTCTCAGTCTGACAGGGATGAAATCATTGACATTGCTCTGAGAAAACATGATAATGCCTCAACTGTCTTTGAGGAAATCATGGTATGTGGATGAATAAATTTGTCTTTTCCAGCTGTATCAATTACTTATTTGAATTTCTAGATTAGCCAGCAGAGAATGTCCAGATGCAAAATTCTATTGCAGTTCTCCCACCTAAGCCTAACTGAGGTGGATACCAAAGCCAGTGCTTAGCGGGGATTAAAAGCGTCTTGGTCAGTGGCTGCAGTGAGGAGCAGCACATCTTACAGTCCATTCCTTGTTTTACTTTGCTTGTTTTTCTTTATTAGAAAGCTGACAGGTGAAATCTGAATTGCAAGGAGGAAAATCTGACAAGCTGTCAGATGAGAATACACTCTTTAGCCTGGGGACATAAATCACTTCTCTAGTCCTAGTATTGATCATCTGTGGCTCCTGATATGGGGTAAATGGATACTGGGAAGAAAATGTTTTACTTAAATCCAGAGTATTGTCTCAAAGGCTTCCTAAGCTGGAACAAGTATCTCTCAGCTCACGTAAGCAAGATCCTCAGAGGCCCTCAAGAGCCGCTTTTAACTCTGACAGAAAGCTGGTGCACTTAATGTGAGCAATACACTGGGCTTAACAGTCACCTGAATAATTGTTTGGGTGAATCTTTTGTTCAGGCTTCTCTCCATTGGCATCTTTCCTGAGGAACTCTAGTCATAGGAATGAAGTATGCTGAATTGTCACCCATTTGGGTTCTCCGTGGTCTGCTGTTGCAGACCTCTTTCCCTTGAAACGTGACTGAAATGGGCCTAGAGGCAGATGCTGCTCTAACAGAACTCATAATATTCATGTGTCTGATCGGGTGAGGGGGCTGGTGTGTGACAAAGAGGATTGTGTTTAGTCCTTGAGTATATCCAGAAGAGCCAGTGTGTGCTCACCTTAACAGGGAACCTGGAAACCATTTGCTGTCTTACACTTCGGCAGCAGTTCACTTTTTTTCTGGCAGAAGGGCCATTGGCAGACCTGACTGATGGTCCCCATGCTCTTTTCAGATGATAAGGATCAAGCAAGTTCCCTAGTTTTCCTTTGGTGTTTCAGGTGGTATATTGAGCTACAGGCCTGTCTTCTTGAATTGATCTGTACTGCATGACAGGGATGAGAGACTGATTACAATTTTGAGACGGTTTACATCATCTGGTGCTCCTGCCATTCAGATGAGGGCTGAGTTCTGCTTCATGTGAGAGCATATCTTACGAATTTATATGAGGCCACAGTGAAGACAATTGCTTTCCCCTTCCCTGTATTCTTAAGCGATGTATGAACACACAGCGCAGAGAATGCAGACCTGTCACTGCACCTGTTTGGGCTTTGGAGAGGCACTTCCTCTGTTTGACTTGCTCAATTTCTTGAAGGTCCTTCTGAGCACAGCTGAGCAGTTCCACAAACCCATAAGCCTTTTGTTTTGTAGTTGTTGAGAAACCACTCTGCTTTGTATAGAAATATTTACATAGGATTTATACATAGCTTTGATCCTTCCTAATCCAAATTGATTTTGCAACTTCTGTATGCACTGAGTGAAATATGCAGTCACAGAGCTGAAGTCAACTTGCTATTACCAGTTTTTCTGTATTACTAAAAGGGTCAGTGTTCTCAATAGGAAACAATATCAGGAAAGAAGGTATGCATTTGGAATAAGTAGCAATGAAGGAGCAAGAGAGCTTAACAAATTTTGGTTGGTTGCTTGGTTGGTTTTTTTGCTTGGATTATTGTTTTTGTTTTATTTAATAGTTGAACACACCAGTGGCTACTCTTGAGACCTCTAACAGTGTCTTGGAAAAGACTTGATCGAGGTCTTGCTAATGCCAGGGGATTTCTAGTGACTGTTTTGCTGTGAGTGAAGCTCCATAGCACTGGCTGTTTGTTTCTATATAACTACCTGAACCAGAATTTCCCAAGATGCTTTGATTTTGAAGTTCAAAACTGGGCTTGATCTCTGACTTCAAAAGAGCTGATAGGGTCTTCACAGGCTTAGGTTATAAATGTTTTAAAACTGACATGCATGCAGGTTATGCTGTTTCAGTAGCAATACTGATGTGGCTGAGAGCTGGTTCAGAGCTATGCTGGGCAGGCAGTTCAAAACTGTAATTTTGTTTTCAAGTTTCTTGTACCTCTTGGAGAACTGTGTTAGCTGTCCGTAGACATCTGCCATGCCTCCTGGATAGGTGCTATGGAAACACTAATGTAATTTGGAAAGCTTTTTTACTTTATTTAGTAATTCTTTTAGCCATACTGCATCTGCCATCTTAAAGGGGAAAGTGGCCTGACAAAGTGATAAAATGGTGTGTACATCAAAACATCAGGTATGCTCTATCCATTTTGCCCAGTTTTCTGATCTGGGACTCTCTCAAAATGAGTTTTGGTTAGGTAGGGCTTTTTCAGTATTCATGGAGAGAAAAATATATCTATTTTGTCTCTAGAATATCTGAGACACCACCAGAAGGTGCCTTCCTCTCAGCTGGGCCATTGTCTGCAGCCAGCTGAGGCTGTGTCACACCCTGGTGTGAGCGGGGCTGTTCGAATGGGACTGACCTGTGTGTGTGTGCTCAGCAAATGTGCCCCAGGCCTGACCTTGACTACCCCAAACTCACTCAGGCTTGAGCACTGACCTATACATAATTTGTTGTAGTCTCTGCTCAAACTGAAATACGTACTAATGTGATCTAAACTCTGCTTTGCTCTGTGCTGATATGTAAACACAGTAAAATTTCTACTGAAGATAAAGGGTTACACGTCTTCCTACAGTTAGTGCCTGTCCTCCATTCCAGAGCATGTTTGAAATCTCAGTATCTCCTCTTAAAGCAAGGAAGGAGACCTGATTATCTGTTATGTAAATGTGTTTTTAGTATTTAATAATTGGTTGCTTTGTGGTTGTGTTTTTTAGTTTGTGAGGAAACAAGTTATTTGCAAGTTTTTTTCCAAACAAATGTAAAGAATGAAAAGGGAACTTAAAAAGAAAAACAGCCTTAGGTTTATAGCAAGCTTGTATCTTAATATAGTGATTTGCATAAATAAATTTCCAAGTGTGTTAATGAGGAAATATACAGCTCAGTCTTTTGAGTTGAGTTTTAGGTGAATTTTTGTGAGCTCTAGTGTCCTGGAATCAAATTTGGTGCATTTCTCCTGAATCACACTTCAGTTAGTAAATTGATTAACTTCCTCTATCGGTGTGTGTTTAGAAATTAGTTTATATCCATATTTAACTTTAAAAGGAAAATACTGTCAAAAACAAAAAACCAAAACACCATGAAAAAACCTGAGTTCTGTTGCTGGAGGGCTTGCCCTTTCATTGATTTCTACAATTCATGTGCTTGCTTCCACTATTTCTTTTTTTGTCCTTAATTCTGTGTTCATATTAACTCATTCAGTTTCCTCTCTTAGTAAATAAGTCCAGAATCTGGATTATGTTTGCCTGTGGCTGTGGTTGCTGTGTGTGTGCTAATTTCTGGGTTTTCTGCTTGTTCCTTTTCTTGGTTTATTTGCTTAAAATTTGAAGCATAAGCTGCCTTGTCTTACAGCATGTATCTGTGTATGTCTTCCAGTATTTTCATATTATACCCCTTGAGGCTAAATCTTGATTTAAATTGTCTGTCGTGCTAAAGCCTCATGCTGTGACCTGCTGCCCTGTCAGTTGTGCCAGCAACTGCTCATTTCTCGGTTCACACTGAGAACTGGATCAGGGAATTTATCTGTGGCATTTTTGGGGGGTTTTGTTTGGTTTTTTTCTGAGCCAAAATCAATTTTAAAAAATCACAAAACTCACCCAACCAAAGCACAAAACACCATGGATCCTAATCTATCCTCCTACAAATGTTGCTGGTGGAGCAGTAACTGATTGGTTGGTGTTGGGGGAGAGAGTGTAATGCCATGAAAGACAATTTACACTTAAATACCCAGTCCCCTTCGACCCTGTTAATTCAAATAACAATGAAACATTAATGCTGAGGAGTCTGGTTTAACTTCAGCAATTTCACTTATGATTATGCAGCTGCTTTCCCAGAGAGGTTTGGGGTGTCCTTTGAGCAGAGTACCTCTTCCCTAGGCAGATGCTTTGTTTCTGCTGCTGGGGGAGTGTGAATGAGTAAAAGCTGCCTAAGGGCTGGCAGATATTTGAAATTATTTTGTAGAATAAATCTAAGTGGAACGCTAGGACTGAAAATGGGGGGGGAAGTGTATTTACAGTAAGTGTTTGCAAGACAGACCTGATGATGTCCTCTGTGACTGAATCCCCTTGCCTGTGTAAGTACTTTGTGGTTTTAATTATTACATCAGCAAATACATTGACTGCTTATGACCAGGAGAAAATGGAAAGGAAGATACAAATATTTGTTTTTGCTAAGGCTTAAAAAGGTGTCCAGCTTCTGCCAAAAGGTTGTTTAGGTCATAAATCATCTGGAAGGAGGACAGAATGGATGCCAGGTCAGCACAGCTTTTAGAGGTGAGTAGACCTCCTTCAGTAACTTGTGGTTGCTTTTTCGGAGTGTATGTATGAGTGTTCATGAGCTAAGATTTAATGTCATTTTTTATTATGCAATTACTGTAATGAGACATCTGTAGTATTACATCTTATAACTGTGTGAATATTTTCCCTTGATGAGGGTTTTTGGGGAAGTGGAGTTTTAGAAGTTATTCCTAGGCCTTTTTACATTTGTTTGCTTTGAAATATAAAGTGTCATGTCCTGGCCTAATAGTGCAACTAAGATTTCTGTCAGGTAGTGTGATTTGCTTAAAAAGCTCAGTCTTGAACAAGGAGAGGGCAAGAGTTGTCAGGAGAAAATACACGTACCCTACAGCATTGAAACATCTTTCCAGTTTCTCTGTTCAGTTTTGTTTTGAATGCTTACGTGACTCCCAGATAAGACTTCTGTTTTTACCTGTGACTGCTGGTTCTGCAGAGATTTGTGAACTCTTCTGGCTTAACTCTGCTGAATTCCTGCCTGTGCACCAGCCAGGTGCTAGATTTCTGGCTTCCAGCTTCTTTTGCTTTTTCTGTTCCTGTTCAGTCCACAAACATGGAAAAAAAATGCCCCACCCTGCTGACTCATTGAGCCCAGAGTACTCCCTATATTCCTGAAATAGGATTACTATCTGAGGCACTTTGAGCAACTCAGCAGAGCTGGGTCTGGTTCTCTTCTGTTGAGCCTTTTAAAATAGCTCATTTCTTGTTCTTGGCTATGTGCTCTGCCACAGCCCCAGGGTGATTTCCTTAGCTCGTATTCATTTAAAGTGCTTTTGCAACAAATGCAACTGTTGTAGAAATCAACTAGTATGTAGAATAATCCTTTTAACAGGTTCATTCTGATACTCTGTTGGGTATTTAAGTGGATTTGACTGCATCGTTTAATATGTCCTTGAAGATGGCTCCAAATGAAACCTGTCAGGGTGCGTCCTGTCTCCGTGTGCATGCCAAGTGTGCCTGGGAGATGTCAGCCAGTGCCACAGGCAGTGGGGAGGGGCTGCTGTTTGTAGGGGGAAACTGAGAGTAGCAAACCACTTCTGTTTAACGCTGTGCTGTCTACAACTCAGTCTCTCAGATAGTCCTGAGGAAGTCTCGTTGCTCTGCCAGTACTCAGCACCCCGTTACGAGGGCAAACTCATGTTCTTTTGCCTGTTTTTCTCTTCTCCACCTTGCACAGCCTGCGGGTGTCCAGTGCCTCACCCCAGGGGCAGCTGTACTACTGAAAGTATCCCTTTAGCTTGATTTACTTTGGGATCAAAGGACTATGCGAAGACAAATATCAATTATTAATTCTCAGTTTTAAAAATACACAAAGTGGCACACTTTTTCACTGAAGTAAACAGCATTCTACTTTCTGTCAGCAATGCTGTGCAACCCTGTTGATATGTCTCAGGTTTTGAGTTCCTGCGAAGAAGTGTATCCTGCAAAGGGCTGTATTTGGCACTGAAATAGTCAGCAAAATGCCTGGAAAAGAACATTACAACCTTGAGCACAGCCCTTTGGAATGTAGCAGGTTCCTGATAAGGCAAAAATTGGGTGGGTGAATGTTTTTCAGAGAAGCAGGCCTGGAGACAGGAATAGTGTTTAGGATGTTGGGAGTCCTGTGCTTAGAAAGTCCTGGGTTTTAAGTATATTGAAATGTAGTTTTAATAATATGAAAGTCTGTGTGAAACTTGTGATTAGGTTCAGTTATTTACTTTTAAAAGGATAACTTGTCACTTCATGTTCCAATGTGCTGTATTGGAGGTTGGCTTTAAAAAATGCACGTAAGGATCCTATTCCTGACATGGGAGTGGGGGAGGAGAGAACTCAATCTAAGATCTTCTGCACAAAAGAGGAAGGATACACACTGTTAAAACTGGGGGTTTCTTTCCATATATTCTCTTGCACTGCTGTAATGATACAGGCTTATTTGCTCTTGGGATCTGCAGGTGTTTCAGAAATGTGGCTACATTCCCTGTCCATCCAGGGAAACGGACGGGTTTTTTTGTCCACGATCGTCTACAGATGATAGGTCTGGGATCTTGACCCTGAACTTTAGTTTTTGCTTCTAGAATTTACTACATACATCTAATCCATGAAGTGAGGTGGTAACATCGATGCTAAATCATCTTTATCCCTGCTCATCTCTGCCTGTGGTGGTTAGATAAATATGGTTTAACCTTTCTTTTCACTGTTTCTGGTAGAGCCCTGCTGTGGATAGGGCCTAAAGGGAAAAGTTAGTTAGATCTACTGCCTTTTTGTTGGTTTATGCTGCAGTGTTTGGATGATAAAGAACCATACTGGTGTCCACATCTTCTTTTATGTAACCAACCAAACAGCTGGTTTTTTAATTACTAATGCATGTAAATGGACTGAAGCTATAAAATAGTTTGTGTCTCATTGTCAGGCTCCTTGCTGGGAAGCTCTTCTGTCTTTCTGTTTTTCTCCCAACATTGCTGTGGCTCTTGGCAAGGTAGAATCCAGGGGTCTGACTTTGTTCACTTATTACAGTGCAAGAGACACTTCTTTTGACCATAACTGTTGTTAATTGAATGATACTTTGCAATACAGAAATTTTGTGGCAGGAGAATATTTCAGGGAAGTCTGGTCTATTCTTCCACTGAGTTTGTTTAAGAAATCAACCAAGCCTTTAGCTGGCAACAATAAAGGAGACAGGAATTGAAAAAATTCCATTTTTCCTGTGCTACAGGATTGACTGCTAGACTAACCAGCTTTTCTTATTTGCAATTCTCCAAAGGCAGATCTGTATGTTGGGGGTTTTTTGGGTTGATGTTTGATTTGGGGGTTTTGTTTGTTTGCTTTGGATTTTTTTTGTTTGTTGTTTGTGTTTCAACTGCTTAGAAAGGTGCATTTACAGTAAAGGTAATTTGTGTTTTAGATTGACTTACTAAGCAGTAAGTTCTTGCCAGAACAGGACTCCCCTAAATTTTAAAGCCTTCCAGGTAGGTCTCATTAACATTCTCTTGCAAGATCAGTGAGAGAAGCTGGTGTACTCAGCCAGGAATGCAACTGTCTTGTGATCTGTGGTATATTATCAAGCCTAGAAACTTTCAGTATCTTCCTTGCAGCAGCTTTGCCCAGGTTTTCACTGTGTGGTTGCTTATTTATACCCTTTGTATACCTATTATTTTTTCCAAAACTCCTTTATTGTGTGCTCTGCTTGTTCTACCTCTTAAGGAGAACTTTAAAATGTGAAGTTGCTCATGCTCTGAATCAGCAGCTCCCTAAACCAGTTCCTGTGGTGCGTCTGTTTACAACAGTATCAAGAAATAAGGTGGCACTGTTCAAAGGAAAAAGAAATACCCAGCCCTCAGGGCATGTATGGTTTGAGAGGAGCAGTACCTACACAGCTTTCTTGACTCTCTTGAGAACAGCCCTGCTGAGCTAAGGCCTCCTGCATGTGCACCATGTGTTCCCCAGCATAGCCTGTTAGCAGCAGCAGTGCACTCTGATGCACAGGCATTGCTGTGATGCACTTCCACAGGGGCACACTTTGCCAGAGAGGACTACACCCTGTTTTCGCTGGTGTGGGTAGGATATCAGCCTTTCCTAATGCAGTGGAAGGGACAGCTGGGTTTATGCACTGGGAAATTGCTTTTGTCTTCAGTGTGATTGTCCCTTCTGCCCAGCTGTGCAGTCTGAGCTGTCAGATATTGAGCTTAGGATCTCCTGATGCTTTGGTATGATTTTAGTTGCGTTTTTCTTCACTGCTGAAATATGTTCATGTTTGCAGTCCCATAAACTGAAGATTACTTCTGCCTGGGAGCAGAAATGTATCTTCTCCAGAAGTGGCTGTGGCCATCTCAGGTGCTGATTCCTCTCCTTGTTGACAGTTTTTGGTTGTGGTGTTTTTCTCCCATCTCAGTGCCCTTTACCATTCTGGTATCCCTGGTGTGTATGTGCCATGCATGATTCAGTTTCATATGTAGTTTCCTCTTTGGTGTTGATTTGTCTATCCTGAGCCTAATTAAACCTTAATTGCTCTCTGATACCTGTGTAAGGATTCTTTCTGCGTAAGATTGGCTGCTGCATAAACTGCACTCCCTCATTAGACTAGCTTAGCCATACCCTGGGCTGCCTTAAAACCAAATTTTGTTTTGGAGTCTTTGTGTTCCTGTCTCAACACTTTGTTTTTTATCTTTCCTTTCCCTCCATCCCTTGGCCATCATTTGCTTCTAGTGCAATGCAGTGTCACCTTTGGGGCAGCCCTGCAGTGCGAGTGGGAGAGAGGAGGGTAGGAAGGTTGCAATTACAGCAGCAGCCTTGGGGAACCATAGAATCATGTGAATAGGAGCATGTGAACTCTTGGAGGGGGTTAATGGACTTGGCAGTGATGCTTCTGACTCTGCTTCTTTAGAAAAACTAAAACAGTTTTTCTTTATCCTTCATAGAGAGCCCATGTGTTTGAGTATCAGGTGATGGATGGGAGTCAGGCTGTAGTAAAGAATGTATGAACAGAGAGCAAAGAGCTTTGGGATATCTGAAAAGGTGTTAAAACAGTAAAACTGCCCTGTATCAACTCAAAGCCAGTTGTTCTGTTACCCTTAACCTTTGATAGCTTTGTATTTATTGTCCTCAGGGGCCACTATGCTTCTCCTACAAGTTGCAGAAGAGCTGTGCTGAGGAGCAGTAGAGTTGTAGGAACTACACTGCATCTGAGTTACTCAGTACAACCTTTGTCAAGAGGGTTTGTGATACTGCTGCCAGGACATTTGTAAGCAAAGGCTTAAGGAAAGGGCAGTAGTTCTGTGGATTCATCCTTCAAAATTGTTGCCAGACCCTTTGGGTTTTTTGTTTTGTTTTTTTCTCTGACGACATTTCCCTGAAAATTGCACATCCAGTGCTGAGGTGGTGAGGAGACAATGTCTGCAAATCAACAGCATAACAAGAAAGAGTATCTGAGCTCTATTGCTCTGCTTTTGTCTCTAAAAACTGCTGTGGCACCATTTCTAGCTCCAAAATACAGGCAGGGGTTTTCCAGAACAAGTTGTTCATGATCCACAATGGACCAGCCAGAGGGTAAGTAGCTGTCAGAAACCAGGATGAATAGGTTACTTATCTGATCCATCCTGAAATGTCTAATCTGTCAAAGCTGTCAGAATCTGGGTATATGCTGGAGGATAAGCCGTATTTACGTAACTTCTTGGAGGGTGTGCAAGAGAGAGGTGAGGCTGAGGGGGGAAGAGGTGACATTTAATCCCTTGCTTGCTGAACCCTAAAGGTTTGCGTTGTGCTGGTCTGCTCCCCTGCACTTCCCTCCTACTTTAATGGCTGTGTTGAATGACAAATGGAGGCAAAACAGTGAAAACAGGAAACATAATCCCTTAAAAATAACTGGTGGGAAAGGAGGAAAGAAACTGTAAATAAAGAAACCCCTGTTTTCATGGGGCAGCTCCACAGAGCAGCTAGTTGCTCGTCAACATGAAGGAGCTGATATTCTCTGAGGTCACCGGAGAGTCTTTTTGAACTCCTGGAAGGGTGAGGAAGACCTAAAAGCAGGGGAGCTGTGGTCTGCTCTGTGTTGTTTTTGTTGTTTGTTTTGGTTTTGTTTCTATTTTAAAAGAAGGTTTAGAACCACTTGTCTTGACTACAGTGTGAGGTTCGGATGGGATGTGATTTATATTCACACCTTGTAGGCTGTAGAGGCCCTCAGTTTTCTCTGGCTGTGAGAGGCGAGCCTTGCTTCTGTATTGTCATTTAGTCATTGAGAGCAGAAGGGGGGTGGAGGAGAGCTGACTGCAGGAGTTGTATCTGCACAGGCAGGGAGCCATTGGGAGCAGTGAGGGGCTCCTCTTTTGCCTCAGACTGGTTTTCTCACTTGGCTGCCTCTGGACCCTGGTTCTTGTTTGTGCTATGTAAAAAGGGGTGGGAGTATCACAGCTTTGTTGCACACCCAGCAGAGTTACTGCTTGAGGGGTGGACAGAAAGAGTTATGGTAAGCACAGCAGAAATCTGTTAGTGGAGCATTTTAGGGGGCGTCACGTTACTGCTTGGCAAGGTTGAAGGCTCAAGATTTCCACCAAAAGTGATTAAAGATGCCGGATACAGACATCCTACCAGTTCAGGTGGTTTATCTTAACAGTTCTTTTGATGCCATAGCTTTGGGTGGGTGTTGGATGGAGTGCCTTCAGTGGGAAATTCTTGAGGTAGAATGAAAGTGAAGAAAGCAGAAAGGGGAATCTCTAGACCGTTCTTACAACCTTGGTGAATAGCAGGTGCTGAGTAGCTTGTGGAGAAGCTACTTAACCTAAACAGGTAAACAGATTCTCCTAGAGCCCAGCCCAGCCTTCCCAGCTCCTGGCCATCTTACTGGGGACGGTAAAAGGCAATTTGCCTTCTGACTGTGCTGATTCCTGTTGTACAAGAAAGCCTGAAGGGAGTAGGATCCCTTTGGTACGGCACAGGACAGTGGAAGAAAGTGGGACTGTTGAGGGGGATGTGCTTTGCCTCTTTGCACCTCTATCATATTTTTGTGAAAGATGAAGATGAGGATTTTGTTTGTAAATTGTTTTGAATGTTACTTACTGCAAACAGAGACCAAATCCATGTCAGAACTGCCTGTGGATGTTTCTGAAATGCACCCTGGTGCAACTGCCTTCATTAGGAACAGCAATGGCACTGCCAAGCTTTGACTTTGTTCACATGTCCTAGTTAAATTTGATTTGGATACCTTTCCTGAAGCAAGCTGGACACAGCTTTCCTTTTTTTTCCTAAATCTCTAAGGATGAGGGAGCTCCAGCAGCTCTGTAATATGGCATCTGTAACAGCTAGAGGGAGAAGATAAGTTACATGGATCAGTCCTTTGAGCCTTTTGTTTCCAAGTGGAGCCCATGTTAATGGAAGAAATGGTTCCAAAACTGCACGCAGGAGCTGCCAGGTGAAGGCTGGTGGCCATAGTTGCATGGAATGTGGCAGCAACTCGGCTGCTGCAGAGTCTGGGCTTGATGAAGGGATACAGGAAAGCTAGGTGAAAAAGTTGGATGACTCACCTCTTTATTTCTTGTTTTCTTAGGACTTCTGCTAGTGGGGTGTGGATCTATAGTAGTGCTAATTTAACTGTAATTAAGTCAGTGTTAGAGCAATTTGCCTGTGCGTATTTTCAGGTAGTTTCAGCCACTGCTTGTATGTTGGTATATGTTTAAAGAGTTTGAGAAACACTGTTTGTGTGGCTCTTGCGCTCTAGCCTCTCTGCAGCTATGCTTCTGTTCTTGATTTCCTCAGAGTGCTGCTGCTTATGCATTTGCCTCATCTAACTCCTGTTAGTCCAAGAATTTAGTGCTCAAACTTCTGCTGCCTGGCCTGCCCCTGAAGTTTGCAAGCGTACATGCAGAAAACAGCTGGTGGACCAGCTGTGACAGCAGTAAAAACCAGAAGGTGCTGTCAAAGCTGAGCTGATGTTCATTACCTGAGCTGTGCTGTGGAATGAAAGTCCCTGCTTAGCTTGGAAATTGCAGGATGGGCCTGAGAGGAATGCGATAGGTATCTACGGTTGAGTGTCACCGCTTACCTGAGTTTAGCGGAATAGCAGTTTTCCAGCTGAAGGAACACTGATGACTGGAGGAAGGCACAGAAGAGTTTTTAAAAGGGAACACACATTTCATGTGTTACCACTGGCTGTGGTAAATGTTACCCAGGCATGTTTCATTGATTCTCCCATTGTTCCTGCTGTGGTTACTCTGCCAGTTTTGCTTTTTATCTTATGTTTTACGGCCTGAACTTGGAGGACTTGGCCCCAGCGAAGGCTGCAGCTTTTCCTGCTGCTTTTTGTTCCTTGCTTTGGCCACCACCCTCTGAACTCACTCCAGCTGGGTTCTGCTGAGAGCTGTCACCTGTTCAGCTGGTGCTTCCCTTCCGTGGCTTTTTCACTTGCCACTTGTTGTGACCCAGCTGTTGCCTGTGGTATGGGAGCTGTCACACACCCCGGGGTGGCATCTGGTGCTGGCTCTGGGGCAGGACAGAGGCCCTCCGGCCACATGCCAGTGCTTACGGCCACTTGGGCTTGTTCTGCTCCTTTGTCACCTGCATCTTCCTGAAGCCTGGCTGATGGAAGCTCTGGGTGACTGAGATGCTTAGTCAGACAGGCTTCTCTCCACACTCCTTTTCCCAGAAAGGTTGCAGGCAGGTAAGATTGTACTGTGCTTCACATTTTTTTTTTTAAATTCTCCAGCCTTAGTTGGACTTGGAATTTCCCCAACATTAAACATTAGCCCTCAGAATAAATGACTTCAAGCTGGAAGGAAGGAGAGGATGTTAGTACATGGCATCTGTATGCTTGCTCCGTTGCCCCGTTTTCTTGAGTCCTTTTTTGTCCTGCTTGCTGATGCTCTCCCCTGGCTGCGCTGGGGAGAACACCCTGCCCCAGCCCCCACAGCTCTCCCTGCAGCTGCCAGGGGAGGGAGGCACAAAAGCTGTCTGTCTGCTGGCTTCGGGAGACAGCTGATGCCTCAGCAGTGCTTTACAAACTTGTGCTCTGCTACAGGTGCTGGGCAGGGGGTGAACACTCTGCTGCTGTTTCCTTGGGGACTGGTGGGAATTTCTGAATCTTTGTCTGCTGCAATGGGGAGTGACAGAAAGGGATCCTCCACAAACACGCTTTGAAGGATCTTCAGCCCTTTCCTGCCCTGTGTAGCAAGATGGGATTTCCTCTTCCAGCTACACAGATTAATTTGTTAAAAGAACTGTGGATTGATTTTGGAGCACAAGTGCCTTTGTCAAGGTTGCAGTGCACGTCTGGAACAAGGGTTATTTCTCTCTTAAGGGGAGAAATTTGGAGTCAGAATTTGCATTTTGGAAGTTCTGTGCATTGTCTCAGTGGTACCCAGTCACTTGTAGGTATTCATCACCTTTAAAGAGATTAGTGAGGGTAGTTCGGAGCCATTCCTGAGAAACCTACCCTAGAAATCCAAGTATTTGCTCAGCTCTGATTAACAGCCATTTGGATCTGTTTGGAATTTGTTGTGAATTGAAGTGTACAGGCAGACTTTGTCCTTCCGTATTTGTTTATATAGGGAAGGAGGAGGATGGTGAGAAGTGGAGAGGAGTATGGAAGACAATAATATTTTTGATTGTGATAGGGATACAAAGAAGTCCTTTATGTAAAAGTTGGGGTTAAGGAGTATTCATCTTTGATAACAGCTTTTTTCTCTGCAGTCTTTGTGTTTGGGTACTGCTGAGAGTGTGCCATCTCCAGGTACAAAGGAGTGAGTTAAGGACAGTGTAAAGTGTGACAGAGAATTTTCTGCTTGTGTTTTAAATAGAAAACGGTCACCTTATTACATGAATATAGTTGAATTTAAAAAGCTTGAGAAAATTACTGCTTGGATAGACAGTCATTGAAAGCTGTGAAGATGAAACAAAACTGAAATTGTCTTTTCTTGTGTTTGTTTTCACTGATAAAGTTCATGCATCTTCTGGCAAGAAATTAATGCTCAACAGGAACAGAATGTCTGGCTCTCCTGAGGTGCAGTCAATTATGTAACTTTTACACTGCTGAAGTCAGTGACACTCAAAATGACATTTAGTATCTGTTACCACAGTTTCTGAGTTTAATTTAGTCTTATTTCTGTCTCCCTGGCAAAACATGAGTGGGTTCTTGCATTGGCTTGTTTCTTTCTTTCAGCTTAGTGGTAACCACACCCACTAGTTCAAGTCCCAGCAGACTTTACATTCCTAATTCTTTAACAGCTGAAATAGTGGTCAGAAAGTGCCAATAATTTTGCTTGGGGGAGTATTTTTTTCTGCATGAGTGTGAAGTATGTGGGAATGTACTGTAACCTTAAAAATCTAAATGTGTCACATACACCTGTGAAATCCTGATAAAGAGGGTTCTTCAAAGCTCTCCCTGGCACATTTGAGGCATTGTCTGGGTGAAACTCCATGATTTAGAAAAGCCTTGTAATACCAGCTCTGAAATCCTGTTCATTGTCTCATGTTGATTTGTCCATGTGAACATAACAGAAATCCTTCTTGTTCAAAAGACATTGGTCTACAGAGTATGACAGCATATATTGAAGTCTGATTCCACAATGTCTTAATGCTAAATTGTTACAACTGAATCAGGATGTTCCCTTTGGATGATGTTTAATTAGGGATACACTGTCCTTGGGAAACTGTGTCCTCGTTTAGCTGCAAAGCTGGACTTAAGAATGAAAATTAATGGATCAGCTTAATGGAAAATCTGTATCTTTTGTTTTACTTTTTTGTATCATTTCTTTGCCAGTCTATGTTAATCAAGGTCAGATTTTATACTGAAACTGAAAACTGGTGTGAGACAAGGCTAGTTTATTAAGTGAATTGTTACGGAGGCTTTCAAAGTCATGATTTATCTCTGAGCAGGAGGCCAGACGCCTTGTGCTGGTACAGCAGAGTGATGTTCCCACAGTGCTATCCAGCTGGATTGGCAAGCTGCATCCTCTTCTGCCAGGAGATGCTCCTTCCTGCCTTTTGGTCTCCCCTTCTCTCTGGGGATGCAGTTTTGCTGTGATCAGAACTAAGGCTGCAGAAATACCTACTAATTCCTTAATTCCACGTGTCAGAGAAGCAGCATATAAAGCACATAACATTGCCTGGTTTTTTCCTGTAGTGATGTGTAATTTGTGACTATGTGTGGGCCTGGCATCAGGCAGGTTCTTCACTGGAACTGGCATCCATTCTTTTTGCTTTGTGTTGCCTCTGGGGTAACTGTTCTCAGAACCATCTCTTTGCTGCACTCCTGCTCTGTCAGTGTCTACTTAACCAGACTCGTGGCTTGTTCATTGTCCCTTCCTTTGATGTCCTTGCTGTCACTGTAAGGTGATACAGAGGGAAAGAGGTTTTTATCACTGCAGTAATCCTCAGACAGCTGGTTCTGCTGGTGGTGAAAAACTACTTCATACTCTCCAGGAGGCTAATGTCTTCAGAATTTGTTGAATAACTGTGTTATGACTGCAGCCGTAATAAGCTATAATTGCAGATAAATGCTTGTGCAAGTTGGCGACTGACACCATTTTTGTGCATGCATAATGTCCTTATCCGTGTTCTTTTGGGTAGCTGTTGCAGTCTGGTCTCACTTGCTCTACTGTGGCAAAGTTGAGAGACTTCTTCCCTAGGAAATCTGGTTTTATAATGTTTTCATAGCAAGACAGATACATTCCTTCACATGTGGTATAAAAGATGTGGTTCTGATGTTATGGTTTGCTGTGCACTCATTATCAAATGTTTTTAAAGTCCTATGGAGAGTGCTAATCATTTTTGTGGGTTTTTTTGGTATTGCAACGTACAGAATAATTCATGGTTCAGCAGTAAGGCCTTTTCTCCTCACATTTGTGTGGTGCATAAAGGGCGAGCTCATTTGAAACTCTTGTGTCAGAAAATACACAGTCTCATTCATTGACATGCCAGGTGTTGACATCCAGTATTATCTGTAGGCATATAATATAAAATTGTTTGTTTAGTCAGCATAAGAGCTCTGACCCTGGAAGTCTTTGGCACTGCATAACTGTTTCCTACTTGCTAGGTGTACAAGCCTTGAGTGGAGTGCTTTGGTTACCTGGAGCATCACGGCTCTGCCACAGCTACCCATGAAAGGTGAGAGTTATCCTTTCTCAGGGCAGAGGCTGTGCAGAGGCTGATGCAGAGCTTCTCTTCCAGAGTCATTGCCAAGGAGGCACTGGCTGCTGCAGAGCTCTGTGCAGGCCCTAATTTCCCTAAATATTTAATTGCATGGTGTAAGTTACTCATTGATGTGTGTGTAGTGTGGTCCCCGTTATCCGTGTGTGCTGCACAGTGCGCTGCTGGTACAGCCCCCGAGCTCCCTGCAGACTTGTCAAATCTAAGCCCCTTTTCAATGACTTGCCCCAATCATTGCCCCAGGGTTACTCCTTTTCCTCACTGAAGGGTACTTTACAGCTTGTTTTAATTATGAATGTTTCGTCTTTCTGTTTTAAATAAAATGCTGTATCTTTTTTTCTAAATTGACAGGTAGTCTTGTAGCACACTGCTAGGGGCCATTGATTAAACAAAATACTTGGATTTGCTTATCCAAGTGCTTTTTTTTTTTTTTTTTTAAGAGAAACATTTTAAAGAATTGCAATAGGTCAGATGATCTGCAGATCTTAGCTGTGCCTGCTTGTATGTACTGACAGCATCTTGCTTTGTGTGTTTGTGTTTCTGGAGGAGTGGTTGTTCTAATTTGGATTGTTTTGCAAATTACTTACTTGTCTCTTAAGCAGTACATGCTTTGAAGCACTGGAATATTTGACCTTTTAGCGTTTCTTCTGTCAAAATGTTCTGAGATATAGTCCCACTAGCTTCAGTGAAAAGAACTTTCTCAAATTATTATGAGAATCTTTTTCTGGAAACAATTTCTTTCATATTTCTTAGCCCTGGCCCACAGGTACCTCAGAGTTTTCACTGGGGGGAAAAAAACCAGTCTCTGAGGGAGAGACCTGGAAATTTTTAAGCCCACAGTAGTAAATACTTCAGTGCATTATGTGTAGGGATCACACTGGGAGTTCAGTTTAGAAATGTCTCTGAAGTGTAGACTATCTGCTGAAGATCAGGGCTGACAAGCATCCGCATAGGATTTGAGTTAACAGAAGAAACCAGCTTGGAAGTGGAAGCATAGAGAAAATCTGCTTAAAGTCCTGGGCAGCATTTTGATGAACAGAGCACATTATTTGAGTGCAGAAGCATTGTCTCAGCTGTTTGACTAAGAGTTTCCAAATGTTTGATAGCACATCAAACAGATAGTACATTGTTTTCTTGCATCTCATTTCTGTGACCTTATTTCATGTTAAGTCTAAAGATGGAACTGCAGATTTGTAATGGCAATTGCCATGCTGATAGCTGTCTTTAGGAATGTGGCAACAACTAAAAAACATTGGAGAATGCAGCACATGAGCATAAATGAGAAGCACAGTTGTTGAAATGGGTTTAGGAATTCACTTAATCTGCTTCTGTATTTCTCCAAATGCTGTCTTCTTTTATTCCAGGGGGCAAACTTTATCTATAAAGATGGGCAGGGTGACAGGGATATTAAAAGTGCATCTGTTCCATTATAGCTTGAGGTGGTAAGAAATCCAGGCTTTACAGTGCTGTGATGTTTGGAGTACATTTTCTTTGCCTGTGGGCAGCAGCATGCGCAGTTAAGGTGCACCAAGCAAGTTTTCACACACCCTTCTTAGATCATACCATTGTATTTTGGGACAAAATAAAAGGCAGGACTTGGGAATTTCCTGTCATTTGTTGCAGTACTAGAACTACAGTATATTTTAAATGCCCTCCACCTCTTCTTTTTTGCTCAGTCATCTCTTTGATACTCCTTAAGTGATGCTACCTGTGCCTCCCTGGAAAGGATGAGATGGCAAAGCTTCCTCATCCGTTAGACTGTGGTCTTCAAGTTCCTTTGTGTTAAAGGGAGTTAATGTGGATAAAGGCTGGTTTGAAAAGCTTTGCCAGTATGTGTTGCTCTCCAAAGAATGGTTATGCACATCAGCTATTGACCTTCAGTTTTCCTAGGGAGGAGAACTAATTTTCTTTCCTGTGGAATTATAAGATTTGGCTACTTCCTGAGCCTGAAATAATGTGCCCTGTTGCTTAAACCTTGTTAGCAAGCTTAGGCTTGCTGAAGAAGCATTTGCTTCTTCTACTCCTCAACCTGTCAGGTTTTCAGATTATCCTTGCTTGTGCTCTGCTGGTAGAGCCAGGTGGAAAATTATAAAGCCCCTCAGCTTATCTGTGGTCAGCACTGACTGAAAGGGAGAGCTTATCTCTCCTCCCCATGTGTCCTAGAGGAAGCCAGACTGAAGCAATGAATCCCTGTTCCTAACAACAGGAAAACCCAGAATTTGACTTAAAGGGGGTGATTGATTGGAGAAAACAAACAAACAAAAAACGACATCAAGTAATCGGGGTTGGTGTCAAGTGGCTGAAGCTGCATTTGTGGTCTGCTGAGGTGTGGCAATGGCCAGCTGCCTTCCTACTGCAAGGACAGAGCTCCCAGAGCAGTGCTGCTTGGGCTACACCAGCAGTCTGGTTATGTGTGCTGGAGGTGAGAGCAGCATCCCACAGATTTATTTTCATTTGTTTTTTGAAGTTTTATTCTGGAGAAACATGCATAGCAGGTTTCAGCTCAAGGAAGGGCAGAGACTCCAGATGTCAGCGGAGGGATGGTGCAGGACATGTACTGGAGCTGGCTCAGTCTTTGTTAACCTTCCTCACTTGTTGATACTGTGACAGCAGAGGTGATGTTGTATTCCAGGGCGTGATTTCAGGAGAACTGCAGGTTGTGTGGGAGGCATGCCCTTCTACAATGACCTCCCTACCTGTAAGCTCTCAAAATAATAATGCGTAAGTGTTCAAGAACATGTCAAGTCAATTGCTGTGTAAGGTTGTCTGAAGACCAGCTGCTGGGACTGGCATCCATCAAGTCACAGCCCAAGGGGGTGTGGAGGGGTAAAAACTGTAAACATAATGAATTTGAGACTGAGGCAGATTTTTCTCCATGCCCTGCAGAAGCTTTGACTAAAGGATTGGTAGTAGAAAAGGTAAAAGAGGAGTAAACTACCACATCCAGAAGAGCTTGGTTGCAAAATAGTGCCTTGTGGCTTGGTGATGAGGGGGATACATGCACGATTTGGGGGGTCTTGGATTTATGTAATTCTGAAATTCTTCTGTTGCATATGGCAGTATGTGTTGCTTGTTTCCATAGTAACTTAAAGCTGTGTAGTTTTCCTTGTCTCAGAAAGCTGTTCCTGAGTGATGCTTTGGAATTTCTCTTCTTTGCAATTGAGTAATTCAGCCTTTAACTGTATAGATTATCCTAATTCACTTACCAATTACCTAATTCACTTACCTCCCTGCTATGAAAAGTGCAAGTGAGTAGCCTAAGAAGAGTTAGTTACCTGGGGTAAGTGACTTTTGCCCAAAAAACTGCAAATACGGGGTTTTTTTCTAGCTTTTACTTTACAATTCTGAGTATAGGTAGATATTATCTCAGTTTAAAAATGGAGAATGTTGAGGCATTGCTGGATGCGAATCTGGCTCTTCCTGGAGTCGAACTGTTCAACTGCAGAACAAAAGACCCTGATCTCAGCTGTTGTCTTTCTGTAATATGTCCTGATAGTAATTAATAAAATAATAAATCTGGCACATCTATACATTCTAGAAAGTTAAAAAACAAAGGAAACACTTGGAGTGTTGTTTGAAAAGCCACATTTCTAAAATGCTGTGGCTTTTCCCTATTACATGAAAGGAACTGCTGTCCCAGATGGTTAGACACAAAGGGATTTGGTATAGAGCAGGATTTTGTGCCGTGTATTGTCTTAGTAACCATGGTGCCATGCTGTCAAACCTTGCAGAAGAGTTTCCTAGACACTTTTCCAGTGATTGCTGTGAATCACTGACTCTTTTTCTTTTAGTCAGGCTTTGTACATCTACAGGATCCAGAGAAGTACAAGTTCATGGTGCCAGTCTCATGAGAAATGAACTGCCTGGGTGATACTGGAAGTAGGGATATTTTTTGCCAGTTTCCAGAGCAGTCTGCACTCAGAGAGCTGTGATGTTATAAGCAATTGAATTTAAGTTACTGGAATACTTCTAAGTTCCAGCAGTCCTGGAGGTGTGGAAAGTGCTTTCTGCCTTGGATTTCTTGCATGCCAGGACTTCTTTTCTCCAGCTGTCATTCTCAGAGAAGCCACCTTCTCTGTGCCATCCGGTCTTTTTGGATTGAATTCTCTGTTTGTCACCAGCTCTTCTAGCCTTCTATGCCTCCTCAGCTGAAATTTTTGTTCCTAGCCTTGCAGACAGAAATGTACCTAAATTAGGCTTTAGTCCTCCTGATTTGCAGCTCTAGCTCCGCACAAAGCTGTTTCCCTGTAAATTAGTTTTATCCTTTGTGGTGGAATTTTGATATGATTCTGGTGTTACCAGGATCATTTATTAACCACTGCCAAGAGAGGCATTAACTTACATGCATGTAAGTTGCACAGCTGACATTAAATGTCTTCCCCAGGTAAAGGAGAAAAAGGTTTCAATTCCTTTAATGGGGTAAAATTCTCTGTAGCCAGGAATTCCTGACCCTTTGAATGGAATACTGAGGGAATGTTCAGAAATTGCTGGGATTTGTTTGCTTGTGCAGAATAAAGTTGTTTGATGTGCTTCTGTTTGAAGCAACTGTTTTTGAACTTCTATTTCAAGCTTTTTCCTCATTCTTTACTTCCATTTCTTCTGGACAGTACTGCAGGATGTCTGTGCTCCATTTCTTGCAAGGAATGACATCCCCAGAAATGCCCCTTTTTTTTCCCATGTTCAAGCTCTTTTCATCACTGATTGAGAGCCTTGCCCTGTAGGACCATATTCACGGGCCCTGCTGTTTAAAGAATGGAAGAAGTTTTGGCATTGGTTGCATTGGGTATAATACTCCCTGTATCTGGCATGAGAACAGAGGGAAAGACTAGCACTGGGAACAGGGAAATAGGTTTGACTAGACCTGTTGTTACCATTTAAAGAAACTAAGCAGAAGGGGCTTGTCCAAGGTGGTTTCCTCCTTCCCTTTTATCACTCAATAACTATGGACAGTGGAGAAGGAGATTAAAATTACCCAACAAATAGATAGGGAGGAACTCCTGACATGAAAGCTTCTATTCATGTCTTCTCCTCCTCCTTGCTTCCCTTAAATAATATGTATTTTATACACAGCTTTTGGGCCTATTAATTGAGCTGCTTTTGGTAGGTTCAAAACAGGAATGTGGTGTTTAGAGGCTGGGCAGTAAACCACAGAGCTGAGCTCACTGAGTGGTGCCTGAAGCTTTGTGGCCTTGGCCTCCCTTTGCTTGGAGGCCTCCAGATGTGGAGGGTTCTGTGCATGACCCACACTGCCATTCTTAGGATTTCTGTAATGTATGGACAGCATTCAGGAAAAGCAGATTATGAACAGAATTTGAAGGAGGTGGGATCTTCAGTGAAAAGTGTTCTCTTCCAAGTTTTTTTACCAAGCTGCATAGGGCAGCCTATGTTGTGCCTTTGCTTGCTGCAAGCCAGGTTTCCTGGCCTCTGTGCAGCATTAGGGTGTAGCATTCTTCCCAGCATTTTCATAAAACAAGGATAGAGAAACAGGAATATTCACGTCCAAAAACTTTTCCAGCCTTGACTTTTTGGCAGACCTTGTGGGCTAAGCAAGGCAGCTTTTAGGAAGGCAAGAAAAAGCTTTACTTTCTGTTCAGAGAGAAGCAGTGAGGAGAGGCAAACTTGTCCTCTCGAGAGGGCAGATTAGAGAGAAAATACTGTTACTGGGAGAGAGGGATATTTTAATTCTGAACTGTTCATATTCCTGAAAGGTGAGTTTGGTTTTGAGTAAGAAGTTGTACATCCAGAGGGAAGCTCATTTTGCAATATGGTCATTCCAAGTTTTAGCTGAGGAGTGGATTTTAACCCTGTCTTCTGAAGGCACAAGCCTCCTTAATGCCAGCTGGTGCCCGTCTCTCCACATTCCCAGTTATAGGATGGAGCTGCCTGTACTTCCATGTGACAGTGGTCAGTTTGCCACACCTGGTGAAAAATAGCATTGATCTCCAATGTCCTTGTGAGACTGTACTTGGGACGTCAAGACCTGCTGGTCTCCGGTAAGCATGGGTTCCACCTGTGCCATTTGCCTGCCCTGGAGTGTGGGAGTGGGGCCTAAGCTCCCGTGTTTAAGGGCTGCTCTGTGGTTAAGCCCCATCAGATGGGCTGCTGATAGCTGTAGAGTTAATGCTGTCATTTGACAAGGCCCCCTGCTGCAGTAACTGCATTGCCCTGATTCACCAAGGGGCTTCATCCCTAGTGAGCTGGGTTGTTGTGGCTGTGTCACGTCGTGTCTGTGCCATCCCTGGTGCTAGGACAAGGGCCAGCCTCATGTAAAGAGCCCCCTCTGAGAGTGGCTGATAGCCAGTAATCCCTTTAGAAAAGCCTGTGTGCTGTGAGACTGTTGTGCTGCAGATCCCACTGTTAATAATTTTACGTTTCACCCTTGGCTTTTTGCCAGGTCCCATGGGGACCCTGGTTTCCAAGAAGCTGTTACAGAAAAGGACTAGTGGCTGCTGGACCTGTCAGGCAGTGCTAGTCCTTCCCTGGGAGAGGGAGGCAGCTGTGAAAGGAGGGATCACATGTTAGGCTCAAATCCTCCTAACCAAGACTCAACAGCAGCAGGGGTACTTTTTGGTACTCAATTAAAATAGTCCCTTGTGTGAGCACTTCTGGTCCTGAGACTCTCACTGCCTTTGCTCCCATGACCCTTTGTACCTCTTTGAGGCAGAGCATGACTTCAAGGTAACTTCAGGTTTAGTCCAAGGCTAAATCTCCAGGCTTGGGAAGAGGGACCTGGCAGGTGAAGGTCCTGCAGTGACTAGTAGAGAACAGGGATAGTGACCAAGGAACCAAGTCCTTTGCTTAACACCCAGTTTATTTGATGTCCAGGCCATTGTAGTGCCACCCTTTGATAAGGCTTAGCTGTGCTTTTTGGTTTTCCTCTTCTTGTTCCCTTCCCATTTGTCAACAGCAGTTGCTGATCATAGGTGTCTTGTAACAGAGTTAAACAGAGTGTGGGTCCTTGTGCTCCTGCTGAAGAGGGACATAGTAACCAAAGGCAAGAAACCCCATCTGCTTGACATACAACTGAGGATTGAGTACCTTAACCTTTGAGATGCAGTGGGTGGGCACAAGGGTACGCTGGCTTTACCTGGGAAGTCCTCACCTTGCTTGCTGAGTTCAGCCTTCAGCTTCATGAAAACTCTGTGTTTGGATTAATTAATACACATGGATCAGCAGTGCAGGTGATTATGAAACTACCTTTTTTTCTGAGCTGTTACATTCAGGAGTAATATGCAAATGGAGTGAGTTTTGCTTGTTTTGTTTCTCTTCTCCTCATTCCCATCTGTTAAAAACAAACCCTTAAACAAACATGAGGCTATTCCATTGCCTTTCATCTCTCCCAGGCTGCTGTTAGAAGACAGCTTTCCCTTTAAAGTACTGAGGTCCAGCCCATTTTTATTTTAGGACAGAAGAGACATAGAGGCTTGTTTCACTTCCTGCAGCTCCTGCTGTGTGTAGCCACTCATGGTCCCCAAGCCCTGGGTTGCTGATGTGAAACTAACAACTTAAACGGTTGTGATTATTAACAGGAAGAAAGTGCCTGAGGATATTTGTCATCTCTTTTGTGTGAACTGTGTTTCTTCCATTACAACTTGATGTCATTCTCTGTGGCATCTTTAACACCTGCTGTTTTTATAGTCTACACTTATTTGATTGAAGGCTTCTTGGCCAAGGATCTAGGCTAAAATTTGCTCAAATAGCTTGAGTCTAAGTCTTATTTTCATGAGTTACTTGTGAGGTACCAGTGTGGTCCCAGAAATTCCCCATTTTAACTTACCTTCCCAAGATCCTTCTTTTTTATTTTTAATGATTTTGTTTTTAGAAGGAGAAGTTAATATTTGGGACAAAAAAGGAGCCTCTAGAAGGTGGTGATTGTTGTTTTATCGTAGTGATGTCCTGAAGAGGGTTTCCATTGCCACATACAGCTTTTGTAATAAAATATGTGCCTACTGTGCTGGATGGGTGCATTTTATGAGCTATATTAAATCTGGACTGGGGCATGCCCCACTGAGGAAGTAAACCAAATCCCAGGTTAAGGTTTATTATTTTGGTTACTGTCTGTCAAACCCTGTTCTTGGGGCAGGATCAAACTTTCCTCTTTATGTGAGTGGATGCCGTGCTTGAAATAATTGGCTGGCTAGTCCCATATAGCAACTTAGAAGTAATGTTTCTGTCTTTCTCCTGTAGTAATACTGACAGGAATCTCGCCTTATCCTATTACTGCTTCAGTATTTCAAACCTGTTGAAGTGTGTGAGTCTGTCAGACAGTGCAGTTGTTGTTTAAAATTGCTGCTGAAAATTAAAGGAAACATTAATGCAGGAAACGTAGCGGCGTGCAGAGGTTTTGTAGAAAACAGTTACTGTGCTGTTGAACAGTATCTGCTCTGTGCAGCTTGCAGTCTGAAACATCAGAACTTCTATTTCAGGGCTGTGGCAAATTGCTTGAAGCTTTTTAGGGCTGGACCAAGCGTCAACACAACACGTCTTCCAAGTTTCTGTAAATGTCCCAGTAAAGCGGTATCTAAATATAGTGCTGATGTACAAGTGTTCCTTTATTTTCCCCCTGTTGTGTTTTACTTGCTTCTGGTTGTACGTGTATTCCATTTAAAGATGGTTAGGTTTTTCTCTGAAGTCCTCACTCAAAATATTTGACTGTCTGCAAACACGATATGAAAGGCAAGAGATGAAAAAAAAAAATACATTTCCTGTAAAAGGAATGAAGATTCGAGGCAGCTGTGCTGCTTGGAGGAGTGCAGCCATCCTTCTGAGTGTGTGCTGCCTTACTGGCACAAAGATCTGCTGTACATACAATTTACTCAGTTCAGAGCAAGTATCTAGGCCTGGCTAATCTTTTTCCCTTTCAAAATGGTCCAGTCAAGTCAGAAACCATGGCCTGAATCCTCTCTCTCTGACAGGGGGAGCATAACCATGAGGATTTCTTGTGTTGACAAGTGATTGATCCCCTTCCATTAAGCAGTTTATCCCATCTAAGATTTTTGTTTGCTTCCGGACATGCCTGTGGACTATATAAGGAGTTTAGGTTGACATAATTTCTAAATCAGATCCTTGGGGGTAGGTGGGGTTAAAGTACCTTCCACTGCAATACAAATTGCTGTGAGTTTCTGTACCCCCACCTCTGCTAACTTGAATTGAATGAGGCCAGAGAATCATTTAGGTCTATATTCTTTCTAAGGTGTCTGGTTAAGGTGCCAAGACCGTATGTGTACTTGTAATGCATTTTGGCACAAAGTTCTGTTATGTCCTGCCTGACATAAAGGGCTTTTAGAAGCTCGGTGTCTTGAAGATTTGGGATCTTGTCTCTTGTCTCAAATACTTGAATTTTTTCTCTTCATAGTTATAGGTTGCCCTCCATAGATCTTCTCTTTGTGCTTCTGGGTTTGTAGAACCATTCTCCTCTTGAAATACTGATTTCAGTGTCAGTTCATGCAGAAGATGTGATAGCCAGGGTTTCCACAGCCACTGGTGTGGTGCCAGTGACAGGCAGCCAGGCCAGCTCACTGCAGCACTCAGCCAAAGCAAAAGGCTCAGGGGTCCCTGGCACAAGGGGAGTTGGTTCCCATCACCAGCTGCCCACTGGGAGCTGCCCAGAGCAGTGATGGGGGTGCGTTGGGGCTTGAGAGCTCCTGAAAACAGCCCGTGTTCCTTCTACTCCCATATACTTTCCTTTTTAGTGCTTTGTTCTCTAGCAAAATGTTGCTTGTAAAGGGGGGAGGGAGGAGATCCCAGGCTATTATCTGCTAAGTAGGTCATAATTCTGGTAAATAATTGATTTTTTTTTCAGGCTTGAAATCAGAAGCAGGCCTTAAGTGCCAGTGTCAGACCACTGTGATTATCACTCCTTCTGGAATTTCAGTGCTTCAGCTTGAAGGATAGTTGTTTAGCTCTTTTGGGAGGGGTATGCCACTGGAAATAAAAGGAGAAAGTAATTCCAAAACCATATGGAGAAAGCATTTCTTTTGCTGCTGTATTGGTTTTAAAGTTTTCTTACTTTAAACTAGCTCCTATGAGAGTTCTCAGCTTCTGGCTTCTGTTATGCCCTGGAATAGCTGCTCAGACTCTTCACCTGTTTTTATTAAGCAATGGAATTTGGAAATGAAAGTGTTAACAGCAGCAAGCGTCATCATTGGCTGTGTCTGCTCTGTATGTGACTGTCCATGCTGTACTGCTTAATCTTTTAAAATCTTATCCTGCTGTGCAGACTGCTCAGTAGGAATCTGCTGTGGATTGCTTGGGTTCAGCCTGTATTTTGGCAGACCAAATCCTGCTCCCAGATAGCTGGGACAACTGATCAGTCTTGTCCTGTGGGATGTATATGTATATATATGTGTGTGTGTGTGTTTATGTACAGATACTTGGTGTGTGTATTTTGTGGTTTTTAACTCTGGGTCCAGAGTGTTTCCTTAACGAGCTTTTTTCACCTCAAGGAAAAGAGGCCTTGTGCCGGGTTTTGGGTCTGGAGACACACTTCCCTGAAACTCAGTTTATTTTGTGACTTGCCTGGGGATGAGTCCTCACTGTGGGCAATTCTTAGTTCCACCATCTGCAGTACAGCAATAGTGCAGAGGCTGCTCTGGGGCCTGCAGTGGACAGAGCTGTTCTCACAGGTAAGTCCTTCTCCTGCTTTGCCCTCTCCTGCACCAGCCGAGCTGAATTGCAGCTTCTGGGTGCCCTTGAACAATGTCTGTGTGTGTGTGTGGCAGTCACAGCTGTCTGTGCAGGCAGCCAGGCTCTGATCCTGCCTGGCTCTGTGTGTCCCTGCATGTCCACAGCTCCCCTCCAAATACTGGGGAGCTGCAAGAGCTCATTTCTTGGCCTTGTTGCAAAGTTCCTGAGTGAAACTGTTTTGTGACTTGCTGGGCATGAGAACGCTCAGTCTGCTTTGGGAGCTGCTGTCTGAGCAGGAGCTCTGCTTTGTGTGTACAAGTCTGGGTACAGAACAAAGCTCTTGGGGGACACCATCATCTACACAGGTTGTTTTGTCTTAGTTGGGACTGCTATGGTCCTGTTTTCCTTTGGCTGAAATTCACTGGCATTTTAGTGCTTCCCCTTGGCATGGCTTCAAAATCAGTTGTTGGCTCATTCATGCTGTGGGATGGCAGGGCTTAATGAAGTGGTGGTGTAACACATCTGTGTTACCAAAATAAGCTCCCTCTTATCCCATGTTTTAATAAAATCTGAACAGCAATGAATCAGTCAATGATGCTGAAGTGTAAACCGTCATTGTTGATGTCTCACTGAAGGACACCATGAGCTCAGACTGAGAGGTCTTTCCTCTCATCTGCTTTTCAGCTTCTCAGAGTACTCTGGCACCACTCTGCTGCTTGTTCTTGAATCATGTTTTTCTCAATTTATTCTTCTTAATATTTAGAGGAGGACTTCCGCTTCTAAAAGCAGGTTCTGCACAGATGCACGCTGTTTGTGAAAAAGGTGGTGTGGTCTGTCAGCTGAGAACTTACTGACCCAGAGCAGACCTTGACGTGTGACACCTTCATCTTAAACTAGTAGCTTCAAGGGGAAAGAGATGGGCATTAGATGGTGTTTATTAATGCTGGTCGGAAGCTATGTTCCACTTTCAGCATCTTCAATTAAAAGAAGTTCCTATAACTACCTTGCCATGATTATGAATGACACAGGAGTGTATTTTCTTCTCCAGCCAGATGACAGGAAGACACTGAGCTTGGGCAGCAGCTGTGTTCAGAAAGGGTTGTCAGTGGTGTAGGCAGAACCATCTGCCTAGCAAGGCATTTAGCTTGGGTTGCTTTTTGTAGGCCAAGATAGTAAATCAATAGCTTATTTTGCACAGTGTTACAAGTAAGATGTCAGTGGGTAGATTTACAATGTAAACAGGAAGAGGGCAGCTACCTTTATTGGCTTCTTATTGCAAAAAAATAAAGTCAAAGCAACTCATCCTGAAAGAGGTTGAAGATCTAGAAACAGAACAGTGTTCTTATCAGATATTTTACTGTTTTTTTAAATAGACTTTAATACTCGCCACTGCCTAGGGGTGACCCTCCCTTCCCTTCTCACAGCACTGTCAGTTCAGTTAAACTCTTGTTTGAACAGACCCTTTCCTCTCCACATACCAGGACTGTTGGTCTGCTCTAGTTAAATACAGGAAAAGGTATATATAAATGGGGAGGGGTTTTAGGAGATCACAGGGTGACAATTGCTCCATTTTGTTTCAATTAATTTTATAATCTACTTCTCTGGAGATTCCTGTTGCCAAATATTGTTTGAAGTGACTGCAAAACTCTGAGACAACTGTGGAGAGCAAAATAGTGTGCTGATCATGTTTGGAATTTTCTTCCATTCACCTGGGAGCTGACAGAGCAACACGGGGTATGAGAGAAGCAGCCCTCCCAATGCAGTCAGTACATGCAGTTTCCACTTGGGCTTTGTTACTGGGTTGTTTTTTTTAGAACTGAAATGAAGGCTGTAGTTTGAGCACAGCAGTAGTGCTGACCTGAACAGTCACATTTGCTGCATCCCACCTTCGTGCTGTTATGCTGCTGCACTGCGTAGAGAGGATCAGTGAAATGGAATAGGAACTGCTCTGGGTTATAAAATAACACTCTCTCCAGTTATTTTTAGCTTAGCCAGCTCCTGCTGTGGTTTGCCGTGGTCCCTGCAAACGTGATTTAGGGGACAGTGGAGGGGACACGGACAGGAACCTACACAGGGGAAACTGCTTGAATCCTAAAACTCCAACGCTCATAATGCAGGCCCTGCTTTTGTTGGGAGATAGTTTGGCTTCCAGGTTCTTCTCCTTACAGCTGTGCATGGTCCATGTTGTTTATTTGTTTGGTTTTGCTCTTGGTGTTTTTTACCTTATTTTTCATGGAAACTTTTTTTCTGTTTCAGTCAGCTTGCACCCCTGATCTAGTCAATGCTAAAGCTCCTGGTGCCTTTGGCACAAAGTCACATGTACTTCTGAATGTACCTGCCTGTCCTTGTATCTTTGTGCTGAAAAGTCTCTACATGTGAACAACTAGGCCTAACATTTGCTTTCTGCCTGTTAGACTTGCAGTAAATGAGGATGGCTTAACTTGGTGCACAGTCTTGAGTAAGGAATGGAAAAGAAAACTGCAAAGCTGCTTTGGGGTTTTCTTTGCCAAGGACATCCAGTGGCCTGACTGCCAATATGAACTGAACATGGAAAACTTTCCAGCTTGCTTGAGAAAACATAGAACAGGAGAGGAATCTAAAGACACAGATGCTGTAAGGAAAGAGATTCAGCTTCTGCTCTCTCTTAAGGCAGGAATCTGAGGTATTCATCCATGTTATGGAGTGTAATGTTGTGCCATTATCACTCAGTGGTAAACAGTTAGGAGGAACAGTGAAAAAAGGTAAGAGGAGTATCACTGCTTTGGGCTCTGGCCTGCCTGTGAGTATTCTCACTCTCTTCCTTGAATGGTTAATACCTGTGTAATTCAGGTTGACCCAATTTCTCTGTCTTCACCTGTTGGCAAGATATTTGCAGCCAGTCATGCTGGGAACACACCTCATTCATGTATGTGTGTGTTTGCTGTTTAGGGCTCTAAGTGGGGGCAATTAAACCTTGTAAGTGCCTGGGAGGATCTGCAGCAACCAGTAGGACTGGGCACTGTCAGCTGTCACAGAGACATGCTCAAGTCTTGCCTTCTGCAGTGACAATGGGTGTAACTTTGTCTCCTAATGTTGGTCACACCCCACTGCTTGTCGTATATCCTAAAATTTACAAATGGCTGTGGAGACACCCTGTATTTGAAAGGCCACATCTTCTAAACGTGTAACCTGTTCTCCTCCTAATCACAACTGTTGTTATCGGTTGGACTCCCCTGTCTGGTTTGTGGTGTGCAGTGGTTGTGCTTCCCTCCCAGTATTTCAGGTGGATTGAAACTGCTCAAAGTGTCAGATGTCTTGGAGGGATGGGAATTCACTCCTCTGCTCCTCTTGCCTTGCTGACTGCTGTGCCATGCACTTTGTGCAGGCCTGGCCGGGTGTGAGGGGTGTGTGATTCCTCAGCATGCAGCACTCCGGGGCTGCTGACTGGAGTTGTCAGGAGTAAAGATGAGCAGCAGGGAAGTTGTGCTGGCAGAAGGGAGATCCTTGGAATTTGCATGCCACAGGATAGTCTTGTCTGGACTCTGCTGGATAATCAGGTTAGCTTCCTGAATTTTTCTAATGACTCTCAGTAGCTATAGTGAGCAGCTCCTTCTGTCCTGTGGGAGGATGCCTTAGGTTTCCCTGAAGTGGAGAGTGGCCTCAGTACTCCCTGCTTTCACATTATGGCTGGATCATGGAACCTCTTCTGCATGGGCGTTAGATCTGCATGGATGTTTAATCTGTCCCCACAAATACACCAATGAGAGCAAATGCAACATGTCTCAGTAACAGACTGCTACAAACAGATCAGACCTGTCCTCTAGTCTCTGCATGAACTCTTCATGGAATATATGGGCAGATTAAAGAACTCTGATCTTCTTTTTTAGATGTTTAATGATCTGGGTTTGACACACCTAAAAGATTAAAAGTGGACTGCAGTTAATTCATCTCCTAAAGACTTAAGGGCGCTGTCTGCCATGGGGATAAAGCTCATCTGTGGCAGAGACAGAAGTTTCTTGGAGGCTGGTTAACATCGATGGCCTGGGATCCCCTGGGGGAGGAAGGGTGGAGAGAACCACCAGCTGTCTTGCTGCTTCCATATTCGAGGTGCATTGCTTTCTCCTCCTTCCATCTCAAAAATAAGATGCAGTTCTCAATCTGTACATGCACACGCACACTTGACTCGCATGTGAGGGCTTTACCCTTCCACAGCAGACATCAAAGCATTGTGTAAAATTTACATGTGACAGGTCTTCTTTCTGCAGCCACTCCATGTGATTGAGAGATTACTTACTGGAATGGGAGAGCAGAGGATGCAAACCTGAAATGGATATTGGTGATTGTGGGAAAATCTGCTGAAATTTTGGATTCACAAACTCCTTTTTTGCATGCTGCGTAAGCTGCAGTTGTCATTCTAGTGTCCAGCAATATATTTAGAAACCTCCCTTCCTGGGGTGCTGTTTCCCTTTTGTTCTGTTCCCTGGAGGGGGTTTCATGTCTCCTGCAGAAGGGACAGTGCAGCCTGTGTGAAACTGCTTGTTTAACTCTGGGTTTGAACTGATGGGTGTTTCCTGTGGGGGAGCTGTGTTGGGTGTTTTACTGCAGTCCTGCAGCCCAGGCTCCCAGTCAGCCTGTTCAGCAGTGTGAGGGATCATCCTCTGGACATTTTCTATGGCTGGTGATGGGGTGCCTGGTAGGAGTCTGTCAGCACTTAGAGTTGCCTTCAGTTCCTGTGTCTAAAGAGGAATATGGTCTGAGGCCAAAGGCAGGCTTGGAGCTAACTTGTGATGCTTTTTGTCTTTGTCATCTCATACTAAAGAATGAGTTTATAAACCAATGGGACTTTTTGTTGCTAAATGAACTGGTTTTGTACTTGAGTGGGGGCTTCAGGGTTCACTAAACATCCTTACGTGTAGGTGTACTGTCTTTACATAGAGAAGAGATGGAAAAGATGAAGAAAATTGTTTTGAATCTGTTTAGCATCCTAGTCTAGCCTTTTCTTCATACATCCAAGCAAAATAAAGGTGTAGGGATTTGATGTGGCAAACATACCTGTTCTTTTGCTTTTGCTATATGATCTTTGTGGCCTGGGAGACAGTCTCCTGGTGTAGGTAAACACCATACTTACAGTTCCTGGATCTCAGTTTCGTGTGAAAGTGTACATATTGAGTGTACCGTTTCCTGGGTTTGGAGATGATGATTCAGGATATGTCAAGGAAATAAGCAAGATGTTTAGCTTAGTTACTGTATCTTTTAGAGAATGGTGCTATATTCCCCAGGCAACTGCATTCACAGCCCATCCACACTGATGCACTTCTGCATGTGCTCAGCACTGGGCCTGAATCTCTGATCCTTCTCCAAGTAGCCTGGCCAGCACTAAAAAATAACATGACATGTTTCTGTATTGTTTATCACCACGTAAACAGTGATATGTAAAAGCTGGAGCTAAGGTTGGAAGGCACATTAGTAACTTAAAGGTTACAAAGGAAAAATAAAAATAGAAGCGGTGTTGCATTCTGGTAACTTCTCCCTAAAGCAGCCATGTGTAAATCCCAAGAATTGACTAAGCTTCAGCCTAACGGGAAATGAAGCAGTGTTTTGCTAATATATTCTTTAGTTGCAGTAGAAGCTTTTAAGTGTACCCACCCCTGATGTACCGTGCGTGTATCCTTCCAGTTTGGATTTCTGAGCCATGAACTAGATCAGAGAGCTGATCCAGCTTAGAAGGGAAGCGTCAAAGATATTTTTCTTTGAGCTGGCTGAGTTCTTTATCTGGACCACAGGCATCTGTGGGGTTGCAGAACTAAGGGGATAAGAGGGGAAAGGGCCATGAAGTGGTTTATGGCTTGGTGGGGGAAACCTAACACCCTATTGCTGCCGAGACAATGCGTTGTCAAACTATGGCCTCACAGATTCCCTGGCACAGAAACACAAGGGTGCAAACTGCCTTAGCTCTGTTCTGCTCTGCAGCTGTGGGGATGTTTTTGGAGTGAGTGTAGACATTACAAACTTGTGCTAGCCTGGGTACCATTCACAGAGAAGCCCCAGTGATGTGGGGCTTCGGCAGAACATACAGCTCCCTTCCCCCTCCAGGATTCTAGGTATTTACTTAGGCAGGCAGGTCTGAGCTGCTGTGGCTTCACTGCTCTTTTAGTGGGATTAGCTGGAGCACAGCTCGCTTGGAATCTTCTCTGCATGCTGCTGTTAAGCCTCTCAAGCAGCTCTGGATGTTGTGCTGCTGTGAAAGTATGACACATGCATTTGAACCATTGTGTGGCCGTGGATTAGACGCAGATAATCTTTCTTTTTACTTAGAAGTTAATTTCTTTTACCCTTCCTGCTTTCACATTAGGTCTATGATTTCATATTTCCAAAGAATGAATGCGGCACCCAGCAGGAAGGGGTGTAGGCAACAGGACAAGGGAGCAGTGTTGCTGTGCTCTCTCTGAGTGCCAGTGAATTTGTAACTGTAAATTTGTTAGATTCTTCCTTACCCCCCAGCCAGGTGAAATTTGAAGCAGTGAAGGAGGGAAGCACTTTAGAAAAGGGGAGGCACAAGATTGTAGAGAAAAGGAATATTACATTTGAGAAAAACAAAAGAAAATGAAAATGGGATAGAGATGAGAAAGAAGGTGAGAGGATGGAAGCAGTAACTGAGGAGGGAAATGCTAGAACAGACTCATATAAGCTGAAGCAAAGCAAGGCCAGGCTATTTCTATGAGAACCAAAGGTAGAAGTAAATGGTTGAGAGTGTTTTTGCAGAATGTGTGAATTAATGATGAGCCTTTGTAGCCCCAGGTGGTTCACCTGCCTGTTGTGCTGGTACAGGAGAGTGGTACTGAAAGAGAATGTCAAAGGGCCAGGGGTAGAAATAGCTCCTCTTGTGTGCTGAGAGGGCTGATTTCTGTAAGTCACAGCTTCTGCTCTTCTCTACGGGATGAGATCTTTTTCAGGTTACCCAGAGAGGAGGAGAAAGGGGTGTGCCTGGTGGTGAGATGAGCGGCAGAACCCTCGTGGAGCTGTGTCCTTGGTGTCTCTCTCTGGTGCTCTCTCAGCCACCAGAGAGCCCATCGGAGCCCATCGTCCTTGTTTGCCTGCCAGTTTTCTTGTCAGCAGTTGTCTGTTGTTGCTGTGGTTCATCTTCTCTGGCCTTGATGGCTCAGTCATTGATAGTGTCTGAGACTGGCTGGCCCTAACGTGAGAATAGGAACCCTCTTAATGCTCCCGGTACCAGAGACACTGGCTGAGAAACCAAGTGCTCTTGCCTGAGCCCATCTGCTGTCTCCACTTGCAGTTGAGCACAGCAGCGCCTAGAGCAGCTGGAAGTGTCAGAGCAGGTGAGCCTCTGGCTCTGATCTCTTTGCTGTGGTCTGTTTGCTCCCAGGTGGAGGCTGAACAGCCTGTGAGCATTGTGCTGGGCTGAGGAGATCTGAATAACCCAGTTTCCCTGGCAACAGCGGGCTCTTTAATCACACAGAGACAAGGCTACCTCTGTTCCTGGTGTTCAGGCTGGCGTAGTGTATCTGGCTATGGCAGTACTTTGCTTCTCTTGGAAAAAATGGCAGAATAAAAGCAAGAAGGCCTTTCTGCCTTGGAGATAATTACAATCTCCATAGGTGGATTTCAGTGCTCTATTCAGCAATAAAAGAAAGAGGAGGGATTATAACTACTTCTAAGCATTTTAATGTGTGAGGAATCCCTGGAGGATACAGAAATAAAGTTTCAAATGCTGTGTGGAGCTTTATGAACAGATCTCATAGCAGACTGTGACACTGATAGATTCATTCCTTGTTGAGAAGTCTTGCTTTCCTTTTTTACGGCTAGGGAGACAAAATGATTCAAAAGTAGACTGAATCTTGTTGCAAAGCTGATCCTCCACCTGTTGTTTCCTACAGTTTCAGGTAAAGGTTTTCCTGTGCAGTAGGAGACAGAACACGTTATGGGAAGTGTGAAGCTGTTTTTTAGCTGGAGAAAGTGAGGAAAGTGGAAATACTGTTATTCACTGCAAGCCTTTCTACTAACGTATTTTAGTCTGCATTTGCTCCCCCACTACCAAAAGCAGAGTGAACTATTCATTCTGAGAGTGAGCACTGGGAGTCGAAAAAATATTCCTGCCTTAATTTCCACACCGCGACTTGGTTTTTTTACTGCATGAGTGTGGAGAAATTGGTTTGGATAAGAATAGTTTGAAGAAACTTCTTCAGGAAAAAGGAACTCTTCCTTGAGTAGGCTTGAGGCCAGCATAAGTGCCCAGTACGGATGCTCCTCCTTGGATAATGCCAGTGTTCACCTGGCAGTAATATATCACAGGTTACTTGGGTTAGAAGGTGTTTTTATTCAGTAACTTCCATTCAAGCCTCTGTTTAGCAATTCAACTTCTATGGTGTTCTCTAAATGATTGTGGACTCTGGAAACCTCTAACATCTAGACCGAAGCTCCTTCCAGAGAACAGATAGTACCTTCCCTCTGCCCTTTGTTCCTGTGGTTGTGCACAATCTAACGTCTTTTGAGGAACTCTGAGAGCTTGAGCACAAGGCAGTAACTCGAGCAGGTGGGTGACATAAAACTCACTGAGTTTGTTAAAATAATATTGCCACAGTCTTTCAGCAGCCTAAAGGTTTTGTATCAGGCTGTTACTTAGCTGGGTGGCATTTGGTACAAGCTGAGACAGAGGCTCACATCTACAGTGAGTTTATTGTTGGGTTTTCAGTATATGGTTTGTGTAAATTCCCCAGACCATCTCTCCCTCCTGAAAAAGCCACGTAGATCAAGTTTTATTCTGTTCCACATAAAGTTCACATCTTTTACTGAAATGAGTCATGCTTTAACTGAGTTTACTGTGAGGGAGGAAAGTGGGCTTTAAAATGTTACTCCTCCACCCTGCCTCAGTGATGTATAACGGGATTATTAGTATGCTTGGCAGCAGCTGCTTATTATTTTCACTGAACCTGGATATTTGTGAAAACAAGTAAAAAATTGGTTCTACTTTTGTTCAAGTGTAACTATTTTTCTTTTTCAATTGCTTTGTCTTCCGTAAGCCTCACTGGCTACTGTAAAGGCAGATCTAGCTTATCTACTTGGGGTTATTCTTCAGTTTGGGGAGAAGGGTGGCATTCTGTGACTTGTAGCTGAAACAGGAGGAACAACTCTACCATTTTGTGAGCAGTGGCCCATGCATGGCTGTTACTGTCACACACAGGACACTTCTGGGCATTGGCAGGTGGAAGTGCTCCACAGGCCCATGGAAATTGTGGTGCGGTGTCATTCTACAGACACCAAGTTTGGGTCCTCTGTCTATATTTCTTTGTGCAGAGAGGTGAAAAGCCTCTTTTAGCTTATGGCAGAAGGAGCTGCTCAGTGTGTGTTCTTGTTAGAGATTTTTGCAGGAGCAGTCTGTGTAGGCAGCAACTAAAGATGCCATAACCAGTTTTGCTACTCAGTTTTCCTGCAGAAGTTCATTGATGTCTCATGCAGTAATGGTTAACTTGACTCTTCATACCACCATCCTTTTTTTGCTTGTGTTTTGGATGTGTTGTTTCAGCGTTTTTTGGGGGAGGGGAGACGGGATGTATAGAAGGGAACAGTGGTGGTTTGTTTATTTGTTTAAGGGGTTAAGCTCAAAGTAGGAAGAGGGGCAGCCAACAGAAAAAAACCTTTTAGGATTTTATTTTTGGCAGTAGGTTGGTTCACTTGACATGTAGGACCTTTCTTTCCTAGTCCTGAGAGGTATGGAGAGAGTTAAAGTTCTCCCCTGGGCTGTGTATTACCTATCTTTCCTAAACTGGCAGGGGCATCGTCTGCTTTTGATCGACAGAAAACTCGGGGTCTGTTACCCAGTACGTTCCTAAACCCAGACTGGTATTTTGATGCTCATGGCTTTAGAGGGAAAATGTGAGGGAAAGAGCTGTAAATGTAAATGACCACTAATGCTAGAAAGGACTCTGCCTTTTAGGACTTAGAATAAGTGAAATGAACTTTCGGTGACAACGTGAATTTAATTATATTTACTCCTCTACTTGATGTATATTTAATGATGGCTGGCTCTGGCTTTATCGATAACTAACCGGAGCACTAGGAGGCCGTGCGTGTTGCCCAGCCCGTGCCCTGCCCAGCCGCGGGGTGAGCAGACCCTTGTGTGTGTTTTGCAGATGCCCCGTTCGGGGGGACCCCGCCCGGCTACGCGTACGATGCTGACCGCGCCGAGGAGCAGAGGCGGCACCATGACATGATGCCCTACATCGACGACTCGCCGTCCTCCTCGCCCCAGCTCAGCTCCAAGAGCCGCGGCAGCCGGGACACGCTGTCCTCGGGCTCTCTGGAATCCACGAAATCCGTGAGTCCTGGCCTGCCTCCGCGGGGTCAGCAGAGCCGTGTCGGTTTGCCGGGGGCAGACAGGGGACGGACGGACGGGGGCTGCCAGCGCTGCGGGACAGATCCCCCGGCAGATACAGCGCTGCCTGGTTGATGGTGTGCATTTAAAGCTAAATTGAGGCTCTTAGCTGATGCTAGGCCTAAACTTCAGGGGTCAATGTTGTGTATATTTTTGAGCCCTTTGTGCATTTTAGTGGAGAGAATTGGTGACTAATTGCAGTTGAGAGGGTCTCTAAATAGCAGATATTTTGGAAAGGAGACCATGGAACAAAACACATTCATACATCTCTGCATGTGAGTTGTCATTGCCTTTCACGAGGAAAATAAAAGTTATTTTCACGTAGGTTAAGGATTTTGATCAAGCATCTGGAAGACCTATTTCCTTCACCCTGTGAAAATGGAATTAAAAGAATTAAAACTGCCACCTCTGAAGTGGTGACTTTGGGTGGGAGATGGCTACTACTTGTAATGGATTTGACTATCCACTAAATAGCTGTCTAGATAATCAGTTATCATAGATAAAAGTACAGAGGGGACTGCCTTGCCTGACCTGTGGCTTAACATGGCCCTTCAGTCTGCCTTGCTTTGGTTTTTCTTCAGGTTCAGTAGCATGGCTATAGCTTGGAACTTCAGGAAAATTTCTCTTTTTGTTTTTACAGTAGTCTTGGTAGTGGGTTGCCTGTATGACTTGGTAAGAAACTATTGGCTCTGCTGTCTTCACAGTCCAAAATGTCTTAGTTTCAGCTTGGATTAATCTCTTTGACTTTCAACCTTTTGTTTCTTTTTATCCTTTTGCAATAGATTGCAGAGCACTTGAGTCCCAAGTTGCTGTTTCCCTGAATATCTTTGTAATTTTCAAACTTTTGGGTTCCCCAGATCATTCATAAAAATGTTTAATAGCACAAAGCCAACTGTCACTTCCTTCCTACAGTATTTCTAAGTGTGCCAAACAATCTTGAATTCCCACATTGTAAATAACACTTTGAAATCTCTCATCCAAGTGTTTTAACTTATGTGTTGCCTTTATATTGTTCTTTCCTGTTACTTAGGATGTCATGGAACATAATTATGGATATTTTAGAGATCTCAGTATACATGTCAATCAACACCATCACCATTATCAGGCAGTTTTATGTATCTTGCATCAAAAGGCAAGTCTGAGAAGTTCCACAAACCATCAGTGCTTAGTGTTCATTATACACATCCTTCTGCTCTCTATTGGTTACCGTCGTATATCTATGCTTAGTTCTTCCAGGATGAATTCTAGGTTAAGAATCCTTCCTGATGCAGTGTCCTCGTTCTTTCTCATTTATGAAATTCATTGTCAAGATCTCTTAAAGCATTATCAAGTACATATATTGTTGGTGTTTGCTTAATTTTATTTGATTGTAAAGTGTGGAATCTAGTTAGCTGCTTATGCTGTAGTCTATTAATTGAGATGCTTTCTTGTCTCTCAAGATGTGAATTCTTGTGCTATGTAAGAGGCTTTTGAATGAAGAAATTATCATTAGTAAATTCAAAAAGCTCCAAAACCATTTTAATATTGGTTTGAAATTTCCAGGTTGTGTTTCTCAGGATGAAGGAGAAACACTGTGTGACTACACATGGCTGAGAGGTGTCTTCAGAGAACCAATTACGATAGTGTCTGACTGGAGACCTGGAAGAGACACTGCCTAATAGTTAATCTTGCCCTTTATTTGTCTGACTATTGCCTCATAAGCATATAACAGTAGTTAATTTAAAAGTTACTTTAATAGTGCTTGAAGGCTGCTTCTTCGAAAATATTTTTGAACATAAATTGCTGCTTTCTTTTCTCTGACTATAAAAAGATGTTTCATGGCTTCCAAAAGAAAGAGGAGTCCTGATACTGAGTAGACTTTTAATCGTGAACCTCAACTGCTTCAGTTGATCCTGTCTGTAATCAGTCTACAAATTACACTCCCTGGACAGTCCATATCAGGGATAAAGAGACTAATTTATATCCAGGTATATCCCAAGCAAGTTAAACTTTCAGTCATCATGAGCTGTTAGATGGCTTTTGCTGAGTTACGTTTTCAGCTATAGTGGAAAAGACATCAGTAACAAAATTAGGCATCCAATGCAGTGGTGAGCCAAAAACATAAAATATGTCAGACCAGAAATACCAGGACGTATTTCTCTTCTATTTTCTTTTGCACTAAATGTGATTAGCAGAAAACGTGTTTTGTTTAGATGTGTTTGCTTTTAAAGTTGTCTTCTTGCCCTTTTACTTTTTCATTAGGTGCCTGCAGTTACTTCTGAAAATTTCAGATTATTTTTATGACCAGAGTCTGGGAGTGAAGTGAACTGTATGTAACAACACAATGCATGCACTATATACACCATGGCAAAACATTAAGGTTGTAAAGTCATTCAGAAGTTAAGAAGTCTTGAATCTTTGTGATAACTTTGAATGACTCAATTGACCCATTTTTCCTGTGGGCTCCTGCCCTGTGCAGTGGATATAGTGAATGATACTCACCGGATTCAATATTTCATCTCTGGAGCTGCGTGTGCACCTTATTTACAGGACACTGCAAACTCTGCTCTGGGTACAAAAGTATTCATTTCCATTAACTCCAAATACAGTTGGAATGCCACACAGGTCTTAATTATCATAGCAGTGTTCCTGTGAGATAAGAGGATGGTATGTTCACTAACCACAGATAGTCAAGGCAGATAGGTTGTGGGAGAAGCATCTGCTAATTTTGGGTGCTTAACGTGAGATGCATAATGTTCTGCAAAACCAGGTTCTGACTTTTAACACAGCTTTCTTCACATTAAAGTAAAATTCCTTTAATTTCACTTGGCAACCATGAGTTAACAGCACTCCGGTCAGGCACCCAGAAAATGGAAAATGTTGCAAACTGATATTTTAAATTTATTTTTGATAAATATAAATCCAAGTAATTCACTTATCACAAAGACATTGTAGCATTTTGCTGTGATGTTCATCTGCCTTATCCATGAGACCTGCCTCCCTTTTGGGGACTGCACTGTTGCTGTCTGAATATTGAGGGCATTTTGCTTTGATTTATTTTATGGGCTTGCTCCAGGCTTTGTGTTTTTCTGCCAGGTGTTTGACTGAGTTCTTCCATCTCCCTAGAGCAGCTATAGCCTTTGCTTGGGTAGCACATCAGGGTTCACGTGCTCTGTCCAGCCACCATAGAGAAAGTGCAGAGTGCCAAAACCAGTGTCTCTTGCTAGAAGAGAGTCAAGGGAAACCTCCTGCACTACTTGTGGAGGGGCTTCCTGTTGTTCCCTCAGTGTGCAGGGCGACCAGCTCCCAGCACATTCTGTTCCAAGAATGGAGGGTTGCAGGTGACTTCCAGAGGTTTGTGGCATTTACACTTTGTCATCTTGGCAGTGTTTTCTAATCCCTCCTACCACCTGTATCTCATAAGCAGATGAGGAGATGCTGCCTGCTCTGCCTCCAAACTGTGCCACTTCAGCCCCAGCTGGTGTGTTCCCATTCCACCTGACCCAGACAGGGACAAGCAACACAGGCATTTGTACTGTGGATCTCAGCAGCCCTTGACTTGTCATTTTTGTGGTAAGGAGGCCTTAACAAATGTTTGTATGGAGCATGTTGGGTCAGACCCTTTCTTCTGGCTCTTCTAGAATCTCAGTCTGGGCTGCTGATGCATGTCCTGCCATAAAACCAGTGCTTTTGCCAGACTTTGCTCTTAAGCAAGCCTACAGGGAGAGAGAAAAAGGGAGAAATAGGTTCCACTAATGCCTAAGTTGTTTGTTTATTTAACTTGAGAAGTGGTTTAATTTTCCCAAACCTTCCTTTCTATAACAGCTGAACTGTTACGATTGACCTTTACAGAAATTCTGGAAACCTCTCTTGGAAAATGTCCGCCCAAATGTTTGCCCAATAAGACAGTGCTGGTAGCATCAGAAGGTGTCAGACTTGATAAAAAATAGTGATAATTCACTCCCAGAAAGAGAATGTGTCTGTCTTTCCCATACAGTGAGCGTGAAGAGCAGAGAAAATACCTGGATAAAGTTAGAGGAGGACAGAGGCAGAGCTTGCTACAGTATTTTCAGGCCACAGGAAGGTGTTGGCACAGCTGGAAAGTCAGTGACTGACACCCTTCAGTAGAAAAGAGTTACTGCCAGGGGTTTTGGAATGGGTAGCTTGCAGCCTGGAGGCAAAAGAAGGCTGGGAGAAGGGGG
Source organism: Machaerirhynchus nigripectus (assembly GCA_013397975.1). Classification (NCBI taxonomy): domain Eukaryota; kingdom Metazoa; phylum Chordata; class Aves; order Passeriformes; family Dicruridae; genus Machaerirhynchus; species Machaerirhynchus nigripectus. The sequence continues at coordinate 298,812 of VZRQ01003998.1, read as the reverse complement.
AAGCTTCACTCACTGTCATCCTGTCGCTGCTCCTCATATGAGGAGAGATTGCAGCCCTGGGAGGTGCAGAAATAAGAAAAGCCTTTCAGGGTGCTCACTAGCAGAGCCAGGCTCAGAGATGTGCGTGGGGCTCTGTGGAAGTGGGTGCAGGGCAGGCAGTGGAAAGGCAAAGCTCATTCCACTGCCTCAGGAAATGAAGTGTGTCCCTTCTCAGGAATTCAGAAGATGAGTTTTTGACAAAATAGATCTCTCCAGTTCTTGCATATATCAAAGCAAGGGGGGCAGGAGTGCTAAAGCTGAGCGACTACCTCCTACTGTCTGTTCTGTTTGGAGGAGAAATTGGCTGGTACTTACAGACTTTCAGGTAGAATTTCTCTTTCCTTTTCTGCTGTGCATCCATGGTTGGTGCAGCATTGGCAGCCATTGCCTTTCCTGAGATCAGATCCTTTTGTTCCTGCTGTCTGCCTGCTCAGTAAGAGCAGGGCTGTGGCAGAGCAGGTTGGGGATTTTGCTCCTAGCTTGGTCCCAGGGGGATGCAGAGAAGCTGACCTCTGAAGCTACAGCAGTAAATGGGATTACTGCTCTTCTTGGTACTACTCTTGCTAGCTTGTCCTTCCCCCTCCAGCATTTCCAATTCATTCTCCTTTCTTCCTCTCAGTATTTGAATTGGTTTGTTTTGTTTTACTGTCACTTTACCCTCACCACCCCAAACAGATGCAGTTTTTCCTTTTTATTCTCCAATTCTTTGCTCCTAAAGGGCTCTGCCTGGATGTACAGCCCTTCCTGAGGAGAGCTGGCACACCAGTACTGATGTTATAAATAATGTTGGCTTCTCTCCCTGATCCTTCCCCTCCCCACATGGAGCATGATTGTCTTGATTACAGAATTTGCCCTGTTTAATAGCACCAAGACAATGAGACACCTCTAGCAGAAGCTTGCAAATATATTTACACTTCAAAAATTGAACTGAATGTTTTTTCTCCTTTGTAGGCTGTCAGCTTCTGTATGAGATTGCAAGCTGTCCTTACAGAAACCTTGTCTTTGAATGCATTCATTGCATGGTGTATGAACACCCTGTACCAAAGGAAGAGTTAAAGTGCCTTTTATACGCCCACTTTGAATCCCTGATTTTCTTTACAGAGCTGTGCCAGCAGCAACCTCCTTGCAAAATCTTACATGTTGTGGTTTCTAGATTCTTAATCTGTGCTCTTCTAACATTTGCAAGAAAACAATTACTGCTGTTAATTTAAACAAGAACCAGGAAGCCCTGAGTTCTTTAAACAGAGTCAGGAAGAGCTGAATCTGTCTAAACCTTGGAGCTGGTGAATGTCAGCCTCGCAGTAATTGAACACAACATGCGATGCCAACCTGGTTAATAAACTAAAGTACTTAGGCTGACAAGCTGTAAACACATTCAACCCAGCCATGGCTCAGGGCCAGCGTGTGTGCTCTGATATCTCCAGAGCTTCCAACCCCTCTCACTGGCCGTGGTTCAGGTTGCAAAACTGCACTGTGACTCAATCTTTTGGTTTTTAAGGCTTTGGTATAGCAAAAAGCACCACCCAGTTGAGAAGAGAGAATACCAGGATCTTACAGGCATGAGATACCTGTGGAATTTCCTGTAGCCTGCTTTCTACTTTCCTTATTGTTTTAGTGTTTTTTAAATGTAGTTCATGAGGAGTGGGAGCAAAGCACTGATTTTTCGCTTGTTCAGATCTGTCTGGGTGCTGGGTCCTCACAGTTCCCGTGGCAGGGAGACAGGAATGCTCTGACTGCTGCCCTGGTCCAGTCGTGTAAGATTTACTCTGAAACCGTGGGTAGAGAGGTAACCAAAAGGTGAAAGGGCAATGAAGAAGGGCTAGACGTGGATGCTGGCATCAAAGAGGCAGAGACAGTCAGAGCATGAAATACTAGTCAGACTTGTACAAGTGGAAAACAGGCTAACCGAGCTGGGTAGGAAGCATGGGATGGACTGCTGACCACCTGGCACTCCCTGCTGGGTGGTTAGAGTTTGCCAATACAGGCTGCTCCCACTTCCTGCTGGGAACATCCCATCTGCACTTTGGTAATAGGTGTATTTTCCCCATCCTTTGTGGTCTGGTAGATGCGGTACCAGCTCCTCCACTTGCCACAAGCAGGTCAAAGATTTCAGACTGCTCCCTTCTTGCCAGGGTAGGGGAAAAGAGTCCTCAGCCTTGGCAGGTCTCCCTGTACTGGTGGGGAACTTGATACTGATGCCCAGGATGTTCCCTCTTAACTGTCCTGGCTGGAGCGCAGGAACAATGGGGCAGCGAGGCTGTTGCAGTCACAGTGTTGCTCTTTGTTTCCCTTCTGTGTCAGATACAGGCAAGGCAGAAATGCCCTTGGCCTGGAGTGCATCACAGCTTGGCTGCTGTGAGGGCAGGGTGGGAGGACAGTCCCTCAGTCTCTGCCTGCTCACTGCTGTCCTGTTCTGGGTGAGCAGGTGAGCCTGTTCCCAGATCTGTGAGTGAGGAATGTTGTAATACCAAATAATAAACTTACTCCTCTTCCTCCTGATTTTGGCACCAAGTGAGTTTCTGAGTCTTGGAGTACATTTCATAACAAGTGTGACTTAAAAGGCACCCTGAGGCTGAAGAAGCACAGGGGCTGTTTTCCAGATGTTCATCGTGCTCCGTGCAGCCCCAGCTGACACTGTGAGCAAAGGCCTCCCTCAGCAGGAGCTCTTGTCAGGACACAGCCCCCGGGAGGGAACAGGAGCAGCAGCATAATGCACAGAACAGCGCCCTGGTGTTGCATTGATCCTTAACACAGCAGGAGCAGGAGATCATCTTTTCACACTGGAGGAAGCTGTATGTAAATTTGAGGTTCTGCATTGGAGATCTTGTAATGTGCCCTGTGATTGCTGGAAAAACTCCCCTGAGGGTTTCTTCAGTGATTGCTGTGCAGAGCATAGAGCAGCCAGGCCCTGCCCTGTGTCCTGGCTGGCTGTGGCCGAAGCTGGACTTCCGCAAGCATCACACTTGGAAAAATGCCCCTATTAAAAAAGGGTTAGGACAAAACCATGGACTTTGCACAGTGCCCTTGTGGTAATGGCCAGGAAGGAAGGCCTGCAGTGTGTCCTGGGAGATGTTTGTCTCTCTGAAAGCGCATCTCTTTTAACGGGAAGAAATTAACATTCCGGCAGAAAATGCCGTCTCTGTCAGCTGACGGTGCCCAGCAAGAACTGGCTTGTAAATTAAAGCTTTTACTTGTGAAGAGGAAAACTGTTCTCAGTGCTATAAGGAAAACTGTTGTGCCACTGTCGTGATGTGGAAGTTTAAGTCATTTAAATAACTTGTCACTGCGTGCTGCTCTTTACAGATGTTACAAACATACCCAGCTGGTTTTCAAATCCTCACCTCCTCTAAGAGAACCTGGTAAAGATAATTACAGTGCTGTGTCAATATTGACCAGTTACCTCATCCTCAGCAGTGGGGACTTTGGAGCACTGTTAGTTTTTCTCAATGCTTCTTTGTGTAGCTGCACTTTTCTTTTGTAAGTGTTGTAAGAAATATTTGGAAACCAAGAGCAATTGTGTTTTTCTTGCACCAGGGCTGCCACATCCCTTCCTCTTTGGATGAAGGCAATCTTTGTTGAATGTCGTGGGGCTGCCTGTCTGGATTACGTGTGTGTACCATGCCCTACACAATGGTCCATGAGCTGGACATCCAGGCACTCCTGGCACAGAAACCGTAAGGAATGGTCACAGCCTCGCTGAACATTTCTGTGACGGTCACACGGGTGCTCCGAAGATGCACAGAGTCTGGTGCAGTGTTAATTTTACCATGTAGTTTGTCACTGGTGTTTTTCTGAAGTCTCTGAACACTGACTGGTGAATTACAAATTTCTGTCTTCTTTGAGGTGCCCTTTCAAGATTTTAAAAGGCACTGTGGTTCTTACTGAATGTCACTGAAGGGTGGGATGCAAAGAGAAGTTCTTCTTTCCATGTACTACCTAACGTGTGTGTAAATCTTACTCATTTCCTTAGAACAGCTTCTGTCTGCCACTTTTATTTAAGAGGTGGTGGTGGTATTTGACACCTCACAAAATTTTTGTGAAGTAGTTGCTGCAAGTCTTTTAGGCTAGAATATAGCTTGTGAAATTTAATGAAACTGTTCAAAAATCAGGATGGTTATTGATGAGACAGAATCCAGAAATATCTGGGAGCGTGAGGATCTGTTTCTTTCTTTGTGTTGTGCGTAGGCTCAAAGTCACACTCAGGATGTGACAGTTCCTGCAAACTGAACCTATAGCCCAGGTACCTCATCTGTACATCTGCAGAGGACCCTAAACTAAGTGGAGCTTTTTTGGGGGCAGCTGTAGGGCTGTATGTTCAGTCACTAGAGTAGAGTGTGCCACTCTGCTTCCTAATCCTCCTGCTGTGAAATCAAAAGCTGAAGATTCCTCTGGATATTAAGAGTAGGATGGAGCCCCGAAAAACCTACCCAAATCCCCAGAAAAGTATGTACTGTTTCAGAGCCAACTTCTGACTCTATTCTTAGAGGCGTTTAACAACATTAAAAGGTTGCAAGAGTTTTAAAATGCTATTTCTGTGAATGACAGAAATAAAAAGAACTGGAAATAAGATTCTATAAAAGGGGGATGTTTCTCATTATTTATAACCTTCATTGCTTGACCAAATTTTTCTGGAGTTTTTGGAAACAGTGTTTCACGTTATCAGGTTAAACGCTTTTTCAGGCAACAGTTTTGAGAGGAAGGATAATTGAAATTCAACAAAAGGGATTACTGCTTCTCTTAACACTTCATGCTAGTCTTCCCCATTAGCCCATGAACATATTTATGTGGGGTTTTTCCCCCCCTCTTCCGTTGTTTTGGTTAAGAACTCCTTCATGGAATCCCAAGAAGAAAATCAGCATGTGCATTCCAAGCCATGCCAATTATTCCATCCTCTCACTAAAAATAGACACTGTGCAAGCTGGCACTGAAAAATAAGTTAGGGAACAGCAGAGAGTGGGAGGAAGAACAGCCCTGTGGAGCCAGGTCAGGCTGTGACTGTGGTGTGTTCATGCACACCTGGCGAGGGGCAGAGGAGTGATCCTGTCTGCTCACAGAAACACGGCTTTGGAGAGCTCCCCTGGGAGGAGGGAAGGAGTTGCACAGGACAAGGCCCTAAGATTTGTTTAGGAGAATGAATTCTGAATTTTTAAGTTCCATGTTTTGAATTTTGTGAAGAGGTCTGGACATCTAATTGAGGCACCACAGTTGGATGACTAAAACTAACACCTGTAAATAACCTAAGTGGCATCAGTTGCTGGTAAATAAAAATTTCTTTTATGTTTTATGTTTGCGTATTTCTAGAAACAAGATGCTGAGCATAGGTAGATATTTAATTTGGTTTTCAGTCTGAAGGAAACAGAAAAAACAAGTATGCTCTGGTCAACTGAATGGTTTTTACTCTCCATCCTCATTCTTGGTGGTTTTTCTTACCCTCCCTGCAACCCGCTCTTTATTTTTTAAAATTTTTTCTTTTCTCTTAATCAACTTCTTTGTAGAGTGAGCCAGACCTGGAGAAAGGCCTGGAGATGAGAAAATGGGTCCTGTCAGGAATCCTAGCCAGTGAGGAAACCTACCTGAGCCACCTGGAGGCCCTGCTGCTGGTAAGTGCTGGGGACAGATGCCAGTTCAAGCACTGGTACTTGAATTTTCACTGCTGCTTCTATCCAGTGTTTCCCTGAACTTCACATGCCATGGGCTACAAGTTGCTGGATGCAAAAGGTACCTGTTATTCCTCCAGTAGAGAGAGAGGCTTAAAGGAAGGGCTGAATATAGCACAGTTTGGGAGTTGTTAATGTGATAGTATCCAGGAGCTACATCTTTAAGTATCCTGTGCTAATTATTACACATGTTGCTATACAGTGGGACAGAGATTAGGGAAATGGAGTGCAAAGGGATTTTAATTGCAGCATTAATATCCAGGGAAAATCCACCTGCCAGGGGTGGCTGATCCCCATGAGAGAACTTGTTCATGTCTAGCTTTCAGGAGTTGTGTGAATGCAAATATGACTTTTTAATAGGATAAAAAATAACTCTGTGGAGGGATGTGTTGCACTGTGGCAAATGTGAATGTTTATGGTTTGCATGATAATGATTTCCTTCTTTCCTCATTTCAGCCTATGAAGCCTTTGAAAGCCGCTGCCACCACCTCCCAGCCTGTGCTGACCAGTCAGCAGATTGAGACAATATTCTTCAAAGTGCCTGAGCTCTATGAGATCCACAAAGAATTCTATGATGGGCTCTTTCCCAGAGTGCAGCAGTGGAGTCACCAGCAACGTGTTGGGGACCTCTTCCAAAAGCTGGTGAGTCAGCTGCCATCACCAAAGGTGCTGGTACCCCTCACCCATCTCACAGGAGCTGGAGGTTCCCTTGGGTGACTGCAGAGACCAAAGGGGTCAAAGTCTGTGGCTGGAATAGATGAGAGACTTCTCACCTCCTCACTTTGCCACTGCAGTGGAGGCCCTACAGCAAAGCTGGCTCTTTCATTGTCTTTAATTAAAGACTGCAGCAAGCTGTGGTGGTAAAATAAATACAATTTCACATAAATATTGAATCTCCAGGGTTTCTGCAGAGTTCTCAAAGCATTTCCTTTAGATGAAGATGGGAGAGTGGCAGTATTACAAAATGAACTTCTTAACACCAGCAGTGAAATGTTCCTCATTACTATTGAACTCCCTACTCTCTCTGGTGCTTTGCTCTGCCTGGTGCTGATTTATGGTCATCACCTTTGGCTTTGCTTTTCTGCCACTACCCTGGCCTTTCTGTTCCCCTTCCTGTTATGCTGATGCACTCAACCTGCAGCTGAGAATCCTCCAAGCAACCTCAACAAAATTCTCTGTGTGCAGAACAGGACAAAGATATATAGAGCATATTCCTGAGGCTGAATTAAAATTGCTGAGTTTCTGAGCCAGATGACAAATTGTTTGCATTCTAGGAGGGTTTTTTTTGCCCCTTTAGCCTCTCCCCTAGCATGTGCAGAGAGGAAAGGATTAAAGGAGCTGTTTTTTCCTTTTTAGAAAAGAAAAGAAGCTCTGCATTCCTGAGGTGCCTCTGGTTCTCAGGGTAGGAGTGACATTCCAGTGAGGGGTTATTGGCTGGGGAGTGTGCTTTTCCAGGGTGGATCAATTGTTAGCAGCTGTGTTGCCCAGCATCAGCCCCATCCCCTATGGAGCAGGGGGAGCTGGCCTGGAAGATGATGTTTTCTGTACATGCCAGCAGCTCAAGATGAAAATACAGGAATCTGCTTTTCACTGCCAGCAAGTTTTAGCCAGGAGGGGTCAAGTTGGTGCCTTGGTGAATAGTTCATGGTATGCAATTTGAGCAGCTGGTTTGAGAGGACATACCCAGCTGCTGCTGAGTGCTGAGGCAGACACAGAAGGCTGCTGGAAGTGGCAGCCTCACAAGCTGCACTGGACGTGTGGTGCAGCAATGGGAATAGCAGTAATTGGAGAAGACCTGAACGTATTCTTTGGCAGGGCTGTCCAGCAACCCTCTACTCACTGCACAGCTACTTGGGCTTTTGTGTCAGACCAGTTCTTGTTGCTGGCTGATCTTGGGTGCAGGAGTTCAGCCCTTCTTCTGCTCTTATGTTCCCCTGATTTTTCTGCATTTGTGGCAGAATTGTTGATTTTGTTGGATTAGCATTGGAAACAAAGGAACAACTTGACCTAGTGCAGGAGGCTTTGAGCTGGCATAGCAGTTTCAGTTTCGGGTGGTTCAGTCCAGCATTAGTGGGAATTGCAAACTCTTTGCTGGATGAGATAAAGCTAATAATTCTTGGCAGGCACTGGGAAGCAGCTAGATGAGAATGACAGCAAGAACACCAGGCTTTATAAGGCATCTATAGTGGATGTACATCAAATCTTTTGGAGCAGACTGTTTACTCGTGGGCATGTCATGCAGTCTGATGATAAACACTGAAATACTTGTTATTATCCAGATGTCCCTGGGGACATTCATTTTCTGTACTCTCACGCAAGAAAACAGCACAGTGGATTGAAGTTACAGATCGTGGATGCAAAGAGTTTTAGAATTTCATGTGTTCTGGCACAAAGTGCATCTATTTGCAACGTCAATTTGACTGTTATTACACCTTTTCCTGTTGAGAAACAGAAAAGATGCCAGGCATGTGGGAGTGAAATACGCATCTCATTTTTGGGGAATATATTGTACATATTTTTTTATAGCTAGAAAGGAAACTCTCTAGAGCTGTTTTTAGAAATGAAGAAATATTTAGCAAACATCCTCACTGGTAGGCCTCAGAAACAGAAAAAAATACATCCAAAAGCCAGCTATTTCTACCAACTCTTGTTTCATTTTCAATGTGTTCTTTTTAATTGAAAAAAAAACCTAAACCAGCATGAAAACAATGTGTGAGCATTATTGCTTTGTTTGGAAGCTTAGTTTTTAATGAAGAGGATGTCTTTGTGATGGCACATTCAGAGGAGGAAAATGAAAGCTTAGAAAGACTGTACAGGAGTAGCAGGAAATGAAAGAACCACATGGGTATGGAGTAACTTTAAAGATCTTCTATATTACCTGGCATCATCCAAATCTGAATGGCATGAATCTTGCAAATGGTCAGTAATTCTGACAGGAATGTCTTCAAAGGATTGTGCCTCAGTGGCAAATGTAGATTTCATTCTCTCCATGCTGCTGGGGTCATCCCTGGTATAAAAGAGCAGAGTTTTCTTCAGCTTCAGTCACAACTGTGTAATTTTTTATGAGAGTTGAGATTGGTTTCTAGTCTTTCAGTAAAATGTGACCTAGGAAATAGCTAACTGTTTCTCAGCCTATGTTAACTAAGTTTGTGCAGGGAATGTTGTCCTGAGAGTGGCTTTTTCTCTTCCATCACCTCTTGCACAAAGCTCCACAGAAAATGGGGAGCACAATGGTTATGAGAGAGAGCAGGAGAGGGAGGGAGCAGTGGCTGTGGGGAAGTTCCCCACTCTGCCTCTTGCACATCTCGGGCAGCAGGGTCAGGGCAGGTGCAGCAGTGCTGGGGTGAGTGCAGCCCTCCTGGCAATGTCTCCTTACTGCACCCTTGGCTGCTGCCCAGCGCTGCAGGCTCAGGCTGCCGAGGTGTTCCCAGCCCAGCCTGGTAGCTCTGCAGCACAAAGCCAGCTCTGCACTCCAGGCAGGCTTGGAGGCTGCCCAGGGATTTCCCATGCTGGATCCTGTGTTCTCTGGCATGAATATGGCTGCAATTCCTAAGTCAGCAAATGGGATCAGTGCTAAGACTCTGTGATAATAATGACTTACTACTGCACTCTGAGGCCTGTTCCATCCTCTTCTGGACCAATTCCATGTTCCTTCTGCTGGAAAAACTGCCATTTTCTGTCACTTGGTGCCCCAGTCACTGCCATCCAAACAGATTGTGCTCTGGATCTCTCTTCTGTATTTTCAGCACTCTGCTGCCCTTATAATAATGTTCACTAATGCAGATGTGGGTAATATCTGGGTTTGATTTAGTATATCCATCACGCAAAAGCCAACAAGTAGCTTACTAGGGTCACATTTGTGCTGTTGGGCTGAATCATTCCTCTCTGATTCATATGTTGTGGCAAAAAGCCGGCAGCTCCAGTTACATCAATGAGCTGCAATATTAATAGATACTAATCTGGCAGTTCAGAAGGGAAAAATAGATGTCAGAAATAAGGATGTGTCATTCTCGTAGGCTTTCATATCCTCCACCAGTAAACTTGTTCAGCATAGGGCGGAACTGGGTGCATGGGGACGCCAGTGCTGGTTAGACAAAATTGACAGGTCAGAGATGTCATTCTGGGCCTGCTCAGCATTCCCTGCAGTTGTTTGGTATGAAGGAACGTGATCTGATCATTAGATACCAAGGCTGACCATCCCAAACTGCCTTCTTCCCCAGCCTTTATTTTATTTTGTTTTGCTTCCTGCAGGCCAGCCAGCTGGGAGTGTACCGGGCCTTTGTGGATAACTATGAAGTTGCTATGGAGACAGCAGAGAAATGCTGCCAAGCCAATGCTCAGTTTGCTGAAATCTCTGAGGTAATGTCACGGTGTTCAGACACACGAGCTGTCTGGGGCTGACTAATACCCTGCCATGTCACTCCTGTCTATTCTCCAAGTACCCTCTGCAGCCCTGACTTCTGGACGAGTTGTGAGCTCCCACAGACTCCCTGCCTCAGCTCCTGTTCTTACACTGATTTGTACCTTGGGCTGGTCACAGACACAGCCTTTGTGTTCTGTCCCCACTCAGGGAATCTAGTAGAAACTGGCATTGCTCTGAACTTCCCCAGCTCGGTGCCACCTTCATGCATTTCTAAAAGGGAAAGCTGTATGTGAGTTTCTCAAATGTTTCTCTTGCTAATGATGATTCTGGCTATGGTATAAAAGCCATCCTTAATGGCTTGCGCTGTGGCTGTCAGTGGGATTGCAGGCTTCACTGGCATGAAGAGGAGACGGTCATTCTCTGTTGAAAAAGGCAAGTGTGTCAACCATGAATCTATAATACTATTCTTTGACCTGCTCTGATTTCCTCCCTGTCAGAGGAGTACCTGTGTCAAAGCATTGTGAATACTTTTTCAGGCTTCCCAGACAATCAGCTTTCCCTGCAGTGTGTTGTCTCCTTGACTCTTTATATTGCAGTGATTATTTCTTGAAGAACTCAGTTGCCAAGAAAACATGAATTTCCTATGTGTCTCCTTAGAAACAATCAGATAAATAATCAGAGCTGGATGCTACCAGGGGCATTTAGTGCTCTGAGAAAACTCCTGAGTACATTCTATATTGCATGTCCCTTGAGACTTTTATGATAAAGAGGTAAAATGTGATCCCTCAGTTTTGCTGTTTCTGAAGAGTAGTTCTGAAATCATGCCAGTATCTACTGTATTTGGAATGACGGTGATGGTACTTTTGCATTTGTGTCCTGGTGAGGGTTTTGGAGCTGAGCACATTAATGCATGTCATGGCCCATGGCAAAGAGCAGAGTCACAGACAGTGTTCCTTTGCTGCTGTGAAAGAACTGACTTGTCCAAGGTCACTCAGTTCTGAGTACAGGAATAAGAACTATAACCTGAGGGTATTGAATCCCAGTCCTGTACTTTATTTATTGGTGCTGGGATGGTGGCTGTGTCCTATGGATGTCTTTCTTCTGCAGGTGATTTAAAAACTCCCCCATCCCTGTTGCTGTAGGTGGTTCCCCTGCTTTGCTGCGTGTCTATTGACAGGTGCTCCTAAGAACATTGCTTAGTATTTGAGATGTGTGGGTGCCTGTGACATGGCACTGGTGGATTTAGCAAGAAGGAATGCCCATTTTTCCATCACTGCCTTGAACTGTGATAGGGCTGTCCTCCTTTCACACGTAGGCCTTCCCCTGGAGGAGCAGATAGTCTTTTGTGTTCCCATGTGATATTTCAAGGTGACTGACCATCTGCTACGTGGGCTTTCTTTTTCTTTCAGAATCTAAAGGCCAGAAGCACAAAGGAATCTAAAGATCAGACAATGAAAAATTCCTTGGAAAGTGAGTGATCCATGGAAAGGAGACTGGTCTGTCAGGACTGTGTGGAGGCTGTTGCCAAACCTCCACTTCCCTTTTTCTTTTCGAATGCTGGAAGGTTATGGAGTCTGCTGGCTTCACCTGGGAAGTCAGTTCCCTTCTGCTAAGTAGCAGAGCTCATGCAAGAGCCCGCTGCATGCACTGGGAAATGCCTCCTGGCTTCAAACCTCATCAGTGCCTTTGGGCAAAGCCAGCCCAACCACAGGCTGCTGTGGTTTTAAGAGAACATCTGCTACCCAGTGATAGCACAAATGCAATCCCAGCAGTGATGGTTTTATGGGGACATTTAGAGAGCCTGGTCAAGATCAGGTTCCATGGGGCTTGTCTCTGTGCACATGAGTAGAAGATGGCCCATGCTAGAAGAAGCTTCCATACTCTCCCTGATATTCCTGCTGCTTTGTTTTCACAGCTCTGTTGTATAAGCCAGTGGATCGAGTGACACGCAGCACACTTGTCTTGCATGTAAGTATCTGAAGGGGAGTTTTCGAAATTTAGACCCCTGTGCTATTTTCTTTGACCTTCAAATTTTCCATGGAGCTGCAGGACTGCAAAAATAAACCTGTCATGCTGCATAAGAGCCTCTTTCCTTTACACTAAGGACATGGAGTCCATAGGTAGGATGCTGTTATCTTTTCAGTAATGTCACCAAGAAGTGCAGGGTATTATTATCTTCTAGAGATAAAGCCTTGCTCTAATCTGTATGAAGAAGCTGGAGCATCTTGTCCTACAGCTCTAATTAGGGGCACTCGAACCCTTCTGCTATCCAGTGCTGCTCGTGATTGTGTTCTCTGTTTGTATTCGTGCTGTCAGGATTTGCTCAAGCACACTCCAGTGAGCCACCCTGACCATCCCCTGCTGCAGGATGCTCTGCGCATCTCACAGAACTTCCTCTCCAGCATCAACGAGGAGATCACTCCTCGCCGGCAATCCATGACTGTAAAGAAAGGGGAGGTGAGTCTTCCTGCTCTTGTTATTGTCTCAGTTTCTAAATACTGGTTATGTCTTTTCTGTAGAGCTGACTAGGAAGTTATGCTGTTAATCTGTTTGTTGCTAAGATACAGTTCGTGCAGTGTCCTTGTTCTCTAAAGGATGTGGTACAGCTCCCTCTGTTTTCTGTTCAGAAAACAGTTTGGAAACCGAGAGGAAAAGTGTGATTAGAGTTTTGTCCTTAGCATTGTTATAATCATGTGTCATACATAATTTCTATGATGCAGATTGCCATGCACTAAATGGATTTGTATTTTACCTGCAAACTGAAACCAAGTGGGAAGCCTGGGAGGAGAAAAAGGTGAGGAAACATCAGAAGTCATGAAAGATCAGGAAAAGCTGTTTTCCAGAATCTTCATTTTCACCATGAAATTAATTTTCTGCATCCTTATTTCTAAAGGAGAGTGTTGTGTGATTGGAAAGCAAAACAAATGGAATGGGCTGCGAAAGCCAGGGAGATGACTGACTCCTAAGAGTGTAATATAACCCTTCTCAGCTCTGTTAGGAGCTGGACTGCACCCAGAAGGGTCTAAGATGTGCAGATCCTTCACCTGCATGCAGTGTTGTGCAGGGAGGCCACAGAGTTTCTCTGTGGTGGAGTTTGCATTCCTCAATGGCTTGATTCAGCTGCTGTGTAATTCCATTAAAAAGGGATTCAGTCCCTCCTGATGAAGAAAGGCCAGGACTGGCAGAAGTGTTGAGAGAGAGAAGGATGTAAGAAACTGGACAAAGGGAGGTGCAGCTCAGATAGTAAATGTGTAAGAGGAACTATGGCAGCATTCCAGACATGGGCTGATCAACAGTGACCCAGATTACCCTGTACAAAAATATCTCTTACAAAGCCCAGGAGATTGTTAAGATACCATGAACCTTCATGATTTATTCCCCAATCCTGACAACTAAACATGCTTGCTTTTAGCTGTTAAACTGATTTTCAGCTGACAAAAGGTTTGTTGGAAGCTACAGTTCTGGGAATTTGGTGCACTTTGTCCTGCAAGTCTTCCTCATTGTCTCAATTTGTCAACCGAGGACACCTCTAGCTGAGAAAAGAAGAGGAGGGGCCGAGCAATTGGAGGCTGAGGTAGAAGCTCAGCCATCAGTCACCGGTGCCTCAGTGATGGGGGATGGCCTCAGTTAAAGTGGCTGCTGATTGAGTCATAGCAGAAAGCACAGGCTAGAATGCCCCTCGCGGGGGAGGGAGGAGTTTGCGTTCTCTGGTTGTCTGTCAGCATCTCAATGAGGGATGCAGGCTTTGAAACGTGTCATGCAGAATCCTAATGAGGTGCCAGAGCCCAGGCAGAGGGGCAGGCTCAGGAGGATGATCCTGGTGATCGCTTTTTGGAGCGGTGTATTTGTCAGATCTTAGAAAGCAGGAAGGGGAGGCACGGCAGAACTGGGCTCAGCAGGCCTGTTGACAGTCTCACTTGTCCTGCAGTGACTCCAGGTACGATGTGGGGAGGGAGGAAGAGGATGTACCAGAGGAGAGGGCTGTGGGTATGCTAGGGGGGACTGGGAACCCTTTGTGCCCTCCCTCACTGCACACAGCTTTTACTGAGCCCAGGGAAGAAAACGACTTGCCTTCCACTCCGGGAATCTGACCAGGAGTATTTTCTTTAGTCATTTGGCACCAGTATCCCACTTCTATCAAAGCAGTAGTGCCCCAGCTGAACCCTCTCTGTCCTGAGAGTAGGTATGTTCACTCTCCATGTAGTAATCCAGAGACACAAATCTGCTCCCAGCTACTCTGTGTGGGTTAGTGATGGCTGTTCCTTCTACAAGCTGCTCAGCTTGGGGTCATAGCTGGGTTTTGTTTATGCCTGTAAATCTTTCCTTTTCTACTTATCCTTTCCTCCCACTAGCCTTGCTGGTGCTTCCCCCGGGGTGACAGGGCCGTGTGTGGATTGCATCTCCTAATTGACTGCTCTCAATGCATAATGCATTTTTTATTTTAATGAATCACCAGCTTGCTTTGATGGCTTTTTTCATTATTTGTCTTCCTCCCATTGAAGTTTCCTTGGTGGAAAGGAAGGAGGGTAAAACCAGCCTTTTCCCCTCATGTATTGCTTAGGTGCTGATCTCAGTTATCTTTTTTCCCCAGTCCTTGCCTTTTATGTGGAATATTTTTTCCTTTGAGTGTGTTGTGGGGAGGAATCAAATCTCCTTTGCCAGCCTCTTGCTCCAGCTCTTTTTTTCAGGATTGCTTTGAACTGGGGAAAGCAGCCAGTTGTTAATCTCCCTAGTGACGGGGTGCTAAGGAGGGGAGTGCAGGTCAGGAGAGAGTACAGGCTCATCAGCACAGTGTTCTTCTCTTTTGCAGAGGTGATTCCCTGCTTTGGGAGCAGTGACTCAGCCTGACCTGCCTGGTGGCTCCCTGTGTGATGCCAGGTGTCCATCCTGCACTCCAGCCCCCCCGGTTCTGCTGGGCTCCAGAAGCTTTGTTCTAATCTAGACTTATGCATAAGAACTGGAAGGTTTCTTTCATGTGGTTTAATTTGCTCGGCTGGATGAGTATTGCTGGTAGTGCAAAGAGATGGGAACAAAGGGAGTAAAATACCTCACCAGAGGGCCAGAAGGAGCTGCAACAGGGAAGGCAATATTGGTGGAGTCAGGCTGTGAACAGAGAATTTGGTCCTTGCTGACTGTAGCAGACTTTGCTGAGGGCCATGGTACAGAGGAGCCAGGAGAGCCCCAGCCTGACAGCACAGGGGAGCCAGGGGGGCACCTCTGGCCTTTTGGGTCTGTTTCCATTCAGCTTGATCCACTACATTCTCTTGCTCCCTTCTTTTCTTCCCAACTTTCTACTTTTATAGTTCTACCATTTTTTACTGTTTTTTAGTGAATTACCTACAGGTATCCACTTTGCTAACTGTCTAAATAACCTAGCAAATGCATGGAGGGGAAGGGGGTCTTAGTAGCCCTGTACTTTGTGACTCGGAATGTGAGTGGTGGGGAGTCACCCACCGGGGCCGTGGAAGAGAGCATCTTCCTTGTTGCTGCTGATCCTTCTGCACCACTGTTTTGTCTTGGTTTAAATGGGGAATGAGGTTAAGGTTCTACTGGGGACAGTGCCTTGGGGAAGAAGAAAAACAAATGCTTTGGGATGAAGGATGTGCCACTGTTATGTGCAGAAGGAGGGCAGTAATAACCTTCTCTAGTCTTATTAACTGAGCAGGTCTAGGTACTGCATGTTGGGGTTTTTTCAGCTAAGCCCAGATGCAAATGACTGTAGTACTTGTGTCTTTCCCTGCCAGAAGTCAAGGCTGGTGTTTCCAGCTAATTCAGTCCATTTGTGCAAAGCAGGAATTAATGAAACTGCAAAAATTTACAGAGTTCACTTGAGAGGTGGTGGTCCCTTTCTTGACTGCTGCTCCTCTTGTGCTCTTTGCAGAGTGTTGTTCCGGGGCAGTTCAGACCAACCTGAGTGTGGTGGCTGCAACTCTGCCTTGCCCTGGCCATGTACTCCCACCCTCTCTGAAGTGTTCATACTGATGCTTGTGTGATCGCACAGTGGCACAGAGGAATGGAACCTGGAGTTTTGGGTCACTGCTGGCTGAGTGGCTTCATGTCTGGTCTCATCAGCACCAGTCCAGACACAAGGGAGCTGACAGGCAGCTTTTTCTGGGATCAAGCCCAGTAGATCACATCACAGATCAGCTTGTGCTACTGTACACTTTGTCCTTGCCCTGGAGAGAAGAGGCTACTTGGCAAGCTGCTCTACCATGTTTCTAAATGTGGTTTTAAACTGCAGTTGAGGGACTGGGTACCATTGCCTTAGGCTTATGTTTGGCTTCGTAGAGACCAAGTGTGCTAGAGAAGGGAAAGAACAAAGGACATGTGCAAGGGGGCAGAAGTGCAAACTGAAGCCTTTGAAAAGCTGGAAGCGAAGCTTAGGCACAGCCATGCACAGCATGGGGCCTGGTGCCTATTGCTCCTGGAGGCCTTGGGCAGATGTTGGCAATAGAGCGCTCAGAAGTTATCTTGGCTGCTTCACACTCTGTCTTACAGCTGGAGCCAGAGAGCTCCTGGTGACAGGAGCTTTGGGAAGAAGAAAGAGGCTATTAAAATGCTCAACAAGCAGCCAGTTTAACTCCCTAGGCAGAGCATCCCTTTTTTTTTGCAGTGCTGGTCTTGCAACACACTTACACACACGAGGAATCTTTCCTTCCTACGCTCTGCAGGAAGCCAAACCACCTCTTCCTCACTGACATGTGCCCATACCCATCTCCTGGTTTTCCCCTCCTCCCTCTGCCTCGCACATGTCCCAGCCCTTCCTGGGGCTCTCACCCACGCACGCTGCACCCAGGCCTCTGCTGTCACCACATCGGATGAGCTCTTTCCTCGGCACACAAGCGGGGAGATGGCCTTTTGTGCAGCTGTGGGTCTGCTTGAGTAGGTTTTTAAATTCCACTTTTTGTAATGTGTCTCAGACAAGCTGGCTACACTTCCTGGAGTTAGTCAGTCTGTGACAGCAGCAGGATTTATCATATGCAAACAGCACAAAAACACTGTAGGATGAATAGATGAGCACACAGGTAGTCGTGAGCTTGGTAGCAGAGGAGGGGAAGATGCTCAGTGTGTGAGGTAAGAGGAGGAGGAGGACAGCAATAGGCAATCCAAAGAGGATAGCCAAGCACTGGAAAAGGTACAGGGAGAGCTCTTTTGTTCAGAGCACTGAGGTGGGTGGGAGAAGCAGATGAAAACATGCAAAGAAAAGCAGGGCCTGGAAAAGAGACTTGGAACTTTTATTGCACCATTACAGGAGCTTTGCAAGAGCCACTGAAGGTAACAGCACAGGCCTTGTGTGAGAGACTAAAGATGATCCTAATTCACTCTATTATGTTATAAAATCACGACTTTTCTCCCACACTTCCTGGAACATCTTTCTGAAGTTGAGCTGAGCTCCTGTGCTGGACACCTGACAGTCTTGGGAGCTGCCTGTGGAAGAGAGGGGGTCACTCTGCCACTCTCCTGCCTCTGTCAGTCTATCACGCTACTCTTACGTTCTCTTGGATGTTTATTTGGAGTTTCTGTAGTCAGTGTTATTTCAGGG
The DNA here is from genome assembly GCA_013397975.1 of Machaerirhynchus nigripectus. Taxonomy (NCBI): domain Eukaryota; kingdom Metazoa; phylum Chordata; class Aves; order Passeriformes; family Dicruridae; genus Machaerirhynchus; species Machaerirhynchus nigripectus. The sequence continues at coordinate 281,210 of VZRQ01003998.1, read as the reverse complement.
TATTTTAGGAAATCTTTAGCACCGTTGGTAACTTTAACAGAGTAACTCTGAGAACAATATAGAGAGATGGTTTCCAACATGAGAGCTATTGTATATCATGTACAGCAGGATCACCCAGCCAAAAGACCTCGTGTTTCAGGAGACCCCGTTTAATGGGAGGCCACCAAAGGAATAACTAATGGTGGCCCTGGGTGGGAGGAGCTGACCAAAGTGTTGGTTCCAAAACTGCAGAGCTGAGGTGGCACAGGCCTCCTGGGTGGCACAAGTCCTGTCTGAGGGGGCTGCTGGCTTCCCCAGGGTGGGAGAGGATGGGCTGACTCATGTCAGGAGGTCCAGGAAGGTGCCCTTTGCTCTCACACTGTGGGGTTTGGCAGGGATCTGGTAAGCCATTGGGAAATCCTTTTATTGTTTTCTTCTGACCTGCTGAACCTCCCGGCAAGATGACTCATTTGCAGCAAAGGATGTGCCCCTTTGCTGGAAGTGCCCCTCCTCAGCCCCACCATGCTGAGCAGCCTGGGGCATGCCTGTTGTGCCCAGACCTAATGAAAGTCCTCTTTTCCAAGAAAAGCTGGTAATGAGGAGAAATTTCCTGACCTGATCCACAAATGTTTTCTCCAGTACTCTCCTCCCCAAATGCTTGATTGCTCTTGTGGCATTTCAGCCTAGCTGCTTGCTGGAGGCAGACCTTCCCAACTAGCTCCCACGAGCAAGAAGATAAGAAGAATGAGGGGTCTGGGAAGCTCAGTGTTTCCCTGTGACTGACTGGAGTTTATCCCTTTCACCTCTTTCCTTCTGTTCCAGCCCAGCTTAGGAAGTACAGGCTTGTCCTCTCCCACTCAGCTCTCTTTGTGGGACTTTTTGCAGCCTCAGGGTTGCACTGTGTCCATGTCAGTGATAGGATTTGGTTCCCAGGAGTGCTAACCCAAATAAACTCAGTGCCACCTCAGCCCCGGGTGGAAAGTGTGAAGGTTGTTGAATCATTTGGCATGGAATGGCTGAGCTTTCTGCTCAGGTTTTGGGGAGGTGTGCTCTCAGCAGGGTGCTGGGCTGGGGCCCTGGCTCATCTCACACACTGCCAGTGCCTGGTAGAGGTGGTCAGAAGGTCAGGTCAGGACTGTGCCATGTCACTGCCAGGCAGGGAAAGGACAGTGCCACATCCTGCTGGGTAGCAGAGATGAGTAAGCCGTGAGAACATCTTTACACCTACGAACAATGAGCAGAGGTTGAGCTGGCAGCAAGCAGCTATTCTCATTGCTCCAGAGGAGCTGAGCTGATTTGCAGTGTAATTAATATGCATCAGATCTAGGAACCTGAGATCAGGGGTTTGGCTTGCTCACAAAATATCTTTCCCTGCTTATTATTGCTCCCAAATGAAATTGTTTGCAGGAGAGGAGATTGTTCTTGCTACTGACAACATACCTCCTCCTGTTTGTTTACTTATTTTCAAAGCTCAGTGTTTCTAGTTTCCTATCTGGGGCTTGCTCTCCAGGCAGGAGGGGAAAGCGTGCTCAAGTGCCCATCAGCAGCAAAGGCATTAGTGCAGGCAGGAATTCTCTCCAAAACCACTGAGAAGAAACCAGGAGGATCACATCCACCTAAAAATAAACACTAACATAGGTACAGGCCTTTCTGAGCTGAATCGCTGCTGGATGCCAGATCTCCCAAGAGTCCTGCCCAGAGATGCTGCAACAGTCTGCCAGGGAGCAGCCTTGCTTCCTGCAGCTCTGGGAAAGGTGCAGCTTTTGCTGCCCTGCTCACAGATTTCCAGGACCTTTGTGTAATGGAAGGCAGCACCAAGATGAGCTGCTGACGCTGCTCCATGTGCTTTCACAGGTAGCTGTGGTGCTTGTGTAGCTGCAGACAGGAAAATGCAAGCTCCTAGTCCCTGTCAGGAAGTGTAGGGTGTGGTGGGACACACTGTGGAAAGAAGAATTATGTCTGCAAGGGCATTTCTTTGTCATGTGTTCCTTGCCGTGATGCCTGCTAGGCTCAGGACTGATGTGGTTTGTTTCCATTTTGGAGAGCCAAGATGGGAAGAATGTCAGAAGGAGAGGCAGTGTGGGGGTTTGCACTCCCACACCCTCGGCAGGGAATGCATGCAGGGTTCGTTAAGTCAGGCAGCAAACAGAACCCAGGGGCATCACCTGAGAAACTGAGGCATCACTTCTGGTGTGGGTGTCCTGACCTTGCCCAGGGGAGCTCTCTCAGTGCTGCCCCATGGAGATCCTTCTGTGTGTGTGTCCCCGGTGGGGGTCACAGCCATGGGGCAGGGCAGCAGGGCCTCAGGGGCGAGTCCTGAGCATGGGGGTGGGCAAGGCTGGCAGTGAGGCAGCTGGGGAGGTGCTGGTTAGCCCTGTACAGGGTTAGCAGAACTCTCCTGTCTCCAGCCACAGTGCTGTCTAGGCAGATGTGGGATGTCTGATGTGTCACTTAGTGATGTCAGAGGAGCATCCTCTTAGCTGGAATAACAAAGGAAGTACAGGTCAGGGAAAAGTTCCTTAGCGTACCTTAGCATGTGTGGGGAAGCTGATGGTTCCTGCCTGTACTGGCTGTGAAGTGAGGCAACACTGACAGTTATACATGTTGGTGAAAATAAAATTTGCCCAGAGATGAATGCCCTGACTTCTGCTTTAAAATCTGTGGGAGGTATCTGTTCCAGGTGTGCACTGAGTCCTGCTGATCCTGATGGCACAGTGGAGGACCTGAACATGGAGCAGGGCATGAAACTCCTGTCGTGGTCACTGGAATGAGCACAGAGCCACCTATCTAAGTGCCAGCATTCCAGCGTTTTGGTCTTTTAACTATGGAGTCATCTGTCCCCCCTGCCTCCCCCATAAGGGAATTAGGAAAGCAATGGTTCTGCCTACCAATGTGTGCCCCTTCTTTAGGTGGCTGTAAAACTCCCTGGAATTAGAAGCAGGATTAAAGGTGTCAGAGTTGTGCAGCTTCTTTGCATCTTCTAGGCATCTTCTAGGTTTGGGGAATCTTTATATGGTATATAAAGATTTCAATAGGCACATGGTGAGGGTACATCCAGATGGTCCTTTTAAAGCACAGGCTGATAAGGGACTCCTGAGAAATTTGCCAGATACGCATGTTCAGGAATTATCCCTTAACAGCACTTGTAATGAAGGAGCAGCAATGGCATTCAGCTGTTAATGCTGACAAAGTCGTTTTGTGAATGGGAGAGGAGGGGGTCGAGGAGAGCTTTGCTGTCCCTACTGGGGTGGCTGAAGCTGATGCAGAGGCTGGGAGGTGACTCTGGGAGAAGCGGTGTGTGCTGCTCTCTGCTGGCTTGGGAGGGGACGATCCGCTGGCAGAGATTCAGGGTTTCTGGTACGAAGGAGCTGGGCAGTGACTCCCAACAAACTGTACTTGGGCTCAGGAACAGGTGATGGAGAGAAGCCTGAAGTCTGAGCCAGCACCAGGTAGGGGAGAAGATGCATGGCTCTTTCTGCCTCTGGGAGAGAAGGCTGCAGCAGGGAGCAGAGTTGGCAGCAAGGAGTATTTAGTAGGCTTTTTAAAATTTTCTGAATTAGACAAATTTACTGAATTTGCTCTGGTAGGAGTCATGTCTAAGGACTGTGTTGCCCCAGTGCTAAATTTGGAGCTTATATTGCACTGAAACATTTTCTCTGTTTTTTTCCCCAGCACCGGCAGCTGCTGAAGGACAGTTTCATGGTGGAGCTGGTGGAGGGGGCTCGCAAGCTACGTCATGTCTTTCTTTTTACTGATCTCTTCCTGTGTGCCAAGCTCAAGAAGCAAATTGGAGGGTGAGAGTTTCCTTTTGGACTTTGTGCTTTGCACCTCAGCTGCAACAGAACCCTGGGTTTGGCCTGCAGTTTTAGTTGCATATGGATACCCCGGACCTGGGTAACCATAATCCACAGATGTAGTTAGACAAGAAATTATCAGCAAGGCCGGAATGTTTCCTGTATGAGATCCTGTCTAAGTCCTGACCCCTCAGGAAAGGTTAATTCCTCCCATCCCTGCCCTGAACCTACCTAGGAGAGCAGGATATGCTGTAGCTGCTGGTATTCTGGACAAATATCATTCATTTTTCTACTTCCACTTTCTTTTAATAGGTGACATTCTTACTTTCTTTTGTGACTGAGATTGTTAATTTTGGCTTTGCAGCTACAGTCTGTTAACAGTTTTACAGAAAAATGGCAGAGGTGCAGTAAACAGACTATGTGTCAACCCCAAAGTGCAGCTATAAAAGCAGTTTTGTTGGCATTTTTCACAAATGAGGGGGGAGGAACCATTACCAATGTACTTGCCTCAAATAGGGCTTCTCTTCATTTGGTAGATGGTCTTCTTGCATAGACCTCACTCATCTTCTTGCCTTTCTCAAGCAAAAAGTTACGCCTGTCCTTTTCAAAGCACGTGCTTGTGAGGAATGAACATTCAAAGGCGTGGGACATTCCCAAGAGTGGATGTTCCTGACAGTAGAGGTGAAGAGGGAATAAGTGACATGAAACATTTTAAAAGGGAGCTGCTTATCCTGGAGAATGGCAGCTATGAGCTGTAGTTTCTCTCCCCTGGTTGGATTACACAGAGCCTTATATCTTTCCTCTGTTTTCTCATTGGCTCACCTGCCCCACCTTGGCCCCAGCTTAGGCAGGAGAGACCCAGGTTCAGATCCCAGGGGCCCACCAGGTCACAAGTGTGGCACAGCTTTAGAACTTTGCCACACCAGAGGCTTCAAAGAGAGGGCACACAAGACTGAAACTGTCTGCAGGAGATGGATATGGTTTCTTAGGATGAAAAGAACTAGATAACAAAATCAGTTGCCGTATGTGCTGTACTGGCTACTGGCCCTTCTAGGCTGTCTTGCTGAAAAGCAGCCTTTTGCCAGACTTTCTCCATATGGGAATGACAGTAAAGTTGGGCCAGTATCTATATGTTATGCACTATAGCAGGGAAGGACTTATGGGAAGGAGTGGGTGTTGCCAAACCAAGAGGGTGTTTACCAGCAATAGTAAAAGGTTTGGACCTTCTGCCTTTCAGAAAAAGCCAACAATATGACTGCAAATGGTACATCCCGCTCACTGACCTCAGTTTTCAAATGGTGGATGAGTGTGAGGCAGTGCCCAATATCCCACTAGTACCTGACGAGGAGCTGGATGCCATGAAGATCAAAATATCGCAGATCAAGAATGACATCCAGCGAGAAAAGGTAAAGGAGTTGAGTACTTGATGGTGCACGCAGTGTCTGTGCTCAGATGAGGTGCTGGTGACAGCAGCTCTCCCAGGGCTGTACTGCGTGGGGAGCCAGGCTGCAACAGACTGTTCAGCAGGTGCTTGTGATAGCCAGGTGCTTTGCTCATGCTAGTGCACAGCCTGGGTGATGCTGCCCTGTGAGGAGGCAGAGACAAAAAGACCCTCTATTTGTACCCAGCAGCTCCTCAGTGCAACCACCTATGAGCATCCATGTGGAGGGCAGGGATCTTAGGATCTTATGCTGCAGACATGAGAAGGACTGGGAATGTTATTTCCCGATTTCTGGCTGTTAAATTATGATCCTACCAGTGATTTTGGTCAGAAGCCATGTACTCTTGAATTTTAGCAGGCTCAGTTATGCCTTTGAAGCTTTTTCCTACTTCACTGATGTCAAAGCACCAGCAAATACGTGGAAAACAGCAATTATGCTGTCTGGACAGTCTGACATGGACATGGTGTCTCTGGCCCAGCCTTCTCTTTGCTTGCAAGACATGTTTTCTGAGAGTTGTTAGATCCCAAACCTTCCTGGAGCCTAAAAGAGAAATAAGACTTTGAACACTGGTGGTATGTAGAGCAGGGTATGAAAAACATTGATGTGCTGTGAGAAGAGTATTCCCCACACTTCCAAAGAATACACTTCTGCCTCTTGGCCCTGGCTGGCTTTCAAAGAGGGCTTCCTGGAAAAAGTAAGATATCAGGAAGAACACTTTGTGGAAGCCTTTTACTCACCAGCTGCAGGTGTCTAAGATACGTGCTTTGGTGCATCAGTGCTAAACAATACGTATAGCTGGGTTTGGGACTGGATTTTATCAAGAAAAAAACGTATTTTTAGTGGACCTCTGATGGAAATTGATCAGTGGGTGGTGAGTGGGAGAGTTTTGGGTGGCTTCTAGAGAAGTTCCTTAGAGTCTCCTTAGTTAAGGACGCTTGGAAGACCTGGCAGTGCTATGGCTGCCCAGTGACATGATCCTACTGCAGCCTCTGGAACAGAAAATACAGGGTACAGCTGGGACAGTGGCCACACACCTCTGCACTTCAGCTGGGACAGCTGGAACTGAGGAACAGAGCCCAGTCCAAGTGTAGAGATTCTGCAAGTAACACCTTTCTGAGTAGCTGGGAGCCCTGTGGATCCTGTTGACAGCATTTCTTCTGCTCTGGGCCCATTTACCTACTCACAGGATAGGGACTGTGGATTTCAAAATAGCAGTTAATGTAAATGGGGGCAGATTTGGAGAGTAACATGTGTCCTCTGTCTCCCTCTCTCCCACACCCTTTAGAGGGCCAATAAAGGCAGCAAGGTCATTGAGAGGTTGAAAAAGAAGCTCTCGGAGCAGGAATCTCTCCTACTGCTGATGTCTCCCAACATGGCCTTCCGGGTACACAATCGCAATGGCAAGGTGAGAGCACGCCCTGTCACCCTCAGGGGCCAGAGGTCGGGGGGCTTGTGTCTGTGACTGTACATGCTCCTGCACAGGGAGGGCTTTGTGGCCTCTACTGTGTCCTCAAAGTACTTTCCAAGCAGCAGACACCTCACCCTTGCTGTGCCCAAGGTTATGATGGCATCCTATAAGGCTGTGACTAATTTGCATAAAAGACTGGCATTTAAGAAATAACCATAGAAATGAATCCCCTGTCTCAGCACCAGTCCTGGTGAAGCAATAGGAACAGCCCTTCACCCGAGATCCAGCTCTGCAGCAGCTGCCTTCTAAACTGCCCTGTAGCTTCAAGGCTTGGCACACTCAGGGCAGTGTCCTCAGGGCTGCAGCTGCCCCTGCCAGGGCATCCTCTGCCGGGGGTATTCCCTGCTATGGCAGTGCTGTAACCTCTCACCATGGCCTTTCCATGCACATGGCAAAGGAGTCTCACAAGATTGTGTTACTGCTCAGTGAAAATCCATGAGTTGGTCACTGCTTCCTGACTGTCACTGCTTCATCAGTGTCTAGGCCTGTGCTGGAGGCTTTTAGCATTCCATGTGCAGCTGAATTCCTATTGTGAGGAATAGCACAAGCTGCCCTGGGAGCTGATGCAGGGCCACAGCTGCCCTTGGCGGGGTGGGGCTCTGTGAGCTCTGACTATCCGTGTTGGTACCACGGGCATGTTGCCAGAGCCCTGCCTGCCCTGACAGAGATGTGATGCAGGACAAGTGGCAGGAGTGCCAGCAGAACAGTGTATCCAGCAATTTGCACTGGAGGACAGTGGGAGCAGGCAGGCTGAGCCTTCAGTGGTGCATTAGACTAATGCATACCCTGTTTTCTTCTGTGTTCCTGGGTAGAGTTACACATTCCTCATTTCATCAGACTATGAAAGGGCGGAGTGGAGGGAGAATATCCGGGAGCAGCAGAAGAAATGTGAGTATCCTTCAGCTGTCATTGGTACAAATACTGTGATCTTAAGAGAGCAGGGGTCCAGAGGATAAGGTGTGGGACAGGCTTCCCTGCCGAAACAGAGATCTGCGTTGAAATCCGCACTGCAATATGGATGTCTCCTGTCTGAGGCTGTCTGGGGAACTTCTGCCTGCAGCAACATGTGAGGAATGTGTAGAGAGAGCACTTAGTAAGTAAATAGGTGTAGAGATTCTCCCATTTACCCTGGAGATCAGAGCTCAGTGCAATTCCAGGGAGAGGGAAGAGCTGCGCCCTTTTACCTGGCTCCATTCAAAAGAAACTTATTTTTTGGTGTGGTGTTTTTGGCTTTGCAAGGAACTAAGAACCCCTCTATTTCCTGTGAACCATCCTGAGACTTTACTTGGAAGAGGAGCAAAATATGCCCCCAGTAGAGCTGGGCTGCAGCAGCAATACCTCCCTAAGCATCCCGGTACTGCTGCTGAGCAGTGCCCAGGGAGCACTATCCCATGTGTGCCCAGGATGAGGGGTAATGCATCCAGCCTCTCCTTGGAATTTTAACTCCTCCCTCTTTCAATCTCCATGGCAGGCTTTAAAAGCTTCTCACTCACATCGGTAGAGCTCCAGATGCTGACAAACTCCTGTGTGAAGCTTCAGACAGTCCACAACATTCCCCTCACTATCAATAAGGAGGGTAAGACCTTTGGGTTTTGCTTTCGCATGGTGCAGCTGTGAAACTCTCCCCCTGCCTTTGTGCTTTCCCCTAGAACTGTTCTTACTGTTCCCTTTTGCTACAGGTTGCAGCCATCCTCCACTATACATTAATTAAGTATTACATGGTCCTTGCATGCAGCTGTTGTGCAAGGTATTGGAGTACCTGGTGGAGTCCTAGCCTGGGACAGCTTTGAGCTGTGTCTGAGAATCCTTTGAAACAATGCTAGTTGGCCAAAATTGTGTCAGGGACCATCCTGCATGACTACTTAGTCTGCTAGTGTAGACACAGACTCTATAATTTATTTTTTCTCCTTTGAATTTCTTCCATGCTGTCTTACTGATGCTAGAACTGTCACTGTAAAAGCCCCCCAGTGCCAGAAGGTATTACAGGTGCCACTGACTGTGGAGCAGTCTCCTCTCTTGCTGCACTGGCTGTTACGTGCTCCTGCCATCCTTGGGGACCGTTCACCCTCTTCTCATTAACCTGTGTAATATCAGTTTCATCACTCTTTTACTCTTGGCTCCACTGTGAATGTAACAAAATTCCTTGGGTCTTTTGCGCAGACGACGAATCCCCAGGTCTCTATGGATTCCTGAACGTCATTGTCCACTCTGCCACGGGATTCAAGCAAAGCTCAAGTGAGTTACGGTTCTGTGACACACAAGAGATACTGACAGGGTTAGATAAGCCATGTGCTGGGGTAGCTGGGCGTGGATTGCAGCATGTATGATGATGGTGAAGAGGAGAAGTGTTTTGGGGAACTGGTATTTCCTACTCTTAACTCCCAGAAAGATCACCGTAAAGGATCTTTCACACAGCACTTATTTTTAGGCCTAGTCTGTTTGAAGTTTTAAGCAGTGTTTGCTGATTACCCAGCTGTTCTAGAAACAAGTCAGGCCTTATCCTGTATTTTGTATCCTGTATTATCCTCCTTTCAGCTGTATTTTGTTTTGCAATGAAAGAATGGAAAGTATTCTCTGACATCCAGGTTTTTTGTTGTGAAGAAAGTGGTGTTAAAATTCAGGGGAATGACTTGACAGAACGATCAAAAAAGGTGACAGAGCTTCTTAAGGATAGCTGGGCTGATAAAGGTGATGAGATTTGTATGGGATGGTGTTACTGGTACTAATACAGAGATGATGGAAATGAAGGCACCCTGTGCCCAAGTGGTTAATGCACGTTAGGAGATTCTAGATATTTTTTAAAAGTTTTTGTCCCTGTCTCCCCTCCTCAGATTTGTACTGCACATTAGAGGTGGATTCTTTTGGGTATTTTGTGAACAAGGCCAAAACTAGAGTTTATAGAGACACCACGGAGCCTAACTGGAACGAGGTAGGTTTGATTTTTCTTGATGTGACTTGTTCCATGTGCCAAACATCAATGATGGGCAGAAGACCTGCCAATGGAAGAGCTTGCTGCATGCTCAGCACTTGTGCTGCATATGCTGCTTCTCAGAAAACACTTTTCTGCCAGGTTCTTTTGGCTGTCAGGACTGGCAGAAGATTTTTCTCTTGGATTAGCGGTAGTTAAACAAACAATTTGATACAAATGAGTCTTGTCCAGTATTTCATCTTCTAAACAGATGCATGCTTGATAATTTTTTTAAAAATACAAGTAAAAATGTGTTGAAGGACATGGTTTTGTTTATTGGGAGGGGGAAGAATTAGTTACAGACATTTTGCCTGTTTACAGCCAACTCAGACCTGCTGGTGAGCAAAATTTCTTAAAAAGAATGTGAGCAAATTTGTGTCTTTGAATAATGCTTTGCTGAGACCTTTGAAACCTGACTAAGGAGTGAACCATCTTAGTCTCCAATTTGACCACCTTATAGATACAAATACAACTAGTTTATTTCTAGACCAGTTCCAGTAGGGAGGAGGTTTTGGCCAGTCCTTAAATGCTCTTCTCATGAGTATTAAGAAGACTGTATTGATTATTCTGAGACTGGTGTCCTGTTGTGATGCAGCCATTGCTCTTTCCTTTCCTGGTGCCCCGCAGGAGTTCGAGATTGAGCTGGAGGGCTCACAGACACTGCGGATTCTGTGCTATGAAAAGTGCTACAACAAAACCAAGCTCACCAAAGAGGATGGAGAGACCACAGATCGCATAATGGGGAAAGGACAGATCCAGGTAAGACTGTGCTCAACTCATTCCTGATACATTTACTGCAAAACTTCACCGGACTTTTGAATCCTGGAGTTCACCGCAGAGGTTTTTTTCTGCCTTCTGATTGTCTCAGCATTGAAGATTTTTCCTTCAGACTGTGAGGTACACAGTGTGATTCACAGGCAGGAAATCAGCAGCTTTGTCCCTCTTGCTTTGTGCCATGTGCCTACTTCAGCACCCTTATGGGATAGCTGCTTTGTTTTGATCTCTCAGTTTCCCATTAACTTCAAAACTTCCAGACCAGCGTGTAGGAATTGCACTGCCCCTGGGCACTGTTGAGGATGCTCCACTTGTGAAAGGAGGATGCAAGAACATTCTGTCTGCTCTGTAAGTCACGTGCAGAAAGGCTGCCATCTGTGTGTGCTGGAAGTTGATGGATGTGTTGGCCAGGCCCTGGGACAGCCTGACTGTCCTAGTGACTGCCATGTCCAGAGTGTGGTGTCCATGGCAGCAGGCAGCATCCGAGGAACATTTCCACTGCTGAGAATTGGCCTGGGACACTTTGTGTGGCAGATTTGTAATACAATAGGGGATGTGATAATTGCAAAGGGCTGCTGCTCTTGGGGGGCTGCTGTGTGATAGAGCACTAAAGCTGGGTGTAGGAGAAATCAGGCTATCTGTGGAGGAAAACATGGGGAACGTACGTCCCCCATCCTGTTCCAGTTTGTTGCACTGTCTGTCCACAACTTTAGGAGGGTGTTTAAGTGCCTGCTCTGAGGACGCATCCTTTATGTTGGAGTGGGTGTTGAACAGAACAAAGACCCTGCCCAGATACCTTTTCCTTTCTGGCATGTTTAAAGATCTCACCAGTTCCCCTCCATTTAGGTCTGGCTGTCTATCTCCCCATGGATGACAGCTTTCCCTGGCACTGGAGCGATGGTCACGCAGGCCAAGGCCATTGGTGGGATTGCAGAAGCAGCTCGGGGTGAGGGTGGCCTGTGGGATCACATCCCGCCTTTGCTATGGCAGGGGTCATGACTTTGATCAGGCCTCTTCCTTCCCTCCCTCCTGTTTTCAGGGAGAGCTTGTGTCTCAAATGCGTGGTGGGATTTGGAAGGGAATGCATGTGCAGATCAATAAATGCCAGCACAGGGTGTCTCCTGTGTGTGTGTCTCAGCTGACAGAAATCCCTATGTCCCTTCTGCTAACAAAGGCTATTTTCCACAGAGCTGAGCAACTACAAAAGAGTAGAGTTTTCAGCCCTGAAATGCCCTGGAGATTTGTGTGCTCATAACAGAGAACCCTGAAATCACTGACCTGCTAAATTCTGCAAATATTTTACATAGAATGATTAAAAAAACCAAATAAAATATTTTAATTTTTTAGCAATTTTTTTCTTCTCACAGGAGTGGGTATTTTTATGCACAGCAATTGTATATTCTGTAAATACATTTTATACTTTAGTAAGTAAAAACACTCTCGGGTGGCAATTGAATATTAATTGCATCTTGATTCTTTTCGAGAAACCTAAACAGCAGGAAGGTTTAAAAAAAAATCCAATAAAATGTTTTAAATTAATGTACACATGTTGCATTCTGTTGTATTATAAAAGGCACATGCAAAAGTTCTGTTGCTTTCTGTAAATCCCTTTTGCAATTTATAAAGAAACTTAATGAACTGCCAGGATAACCTCTTATTTCTCAGTGATTTCTGTCCCATCACAAATTTCAAACACTGTTGAATCAAACAGAAGTCATATGACAGTCTGGTAAGATTTTGGATTGATAAAGATTATTAAAGGTTTTGATTTTGGTTTAGTTCTAGTTTTGAAGTAAACACCCTTTCTCTATTAAGAAACCATAATAATGCAACAGCAAAATCTGATTACAGCCTGTGGTTGAAGGTTGGCTGTGTCCTCCCAGGTACCTTTATATCAAATTTTGTTTACCTTAGAGTTTGTAGTTTATCCTGGGCTTTCTGATTTCTTGTTGTTGTTGCATTGTCATTATTCAGCCCAAGTCTGTCTGTCTAAAGGCAAGGTCTGTGAAGTTGGGTGAGGATTTTTGTTTCATAAATTCCCTTTTGTTAAAAACTCTGGGAACATGAAGAGTCGTGCCTGCATCCTCCTGATGATAAAAGCAGAGACATTTCTCTGTTGGCTAAATTGCAGTGTATTGTTAAGCCATGTTTTATTGTAAACATGCAGCTTCCCACTACTGGGAATTCTGACTCACCAAATTCTGAGCCTCAGTGATGAAGACAATCAAGGAGATGAGGACTGTTTTGGCTGTGAAAATGTTTAATAAATCTCTCCGTTACATTATGGCAATGAAGGAAGGAAGGCTGGAAATTGGTCCGTGTAGTCACAAGTTTCCAGGAATGGGCAGCAATTTTAACAGCTCCCATTGCTCATATTTTCTTTTCCTATGGAATATTTTATTTTCCTGTCTTTATAGCCAGATGCAAGAGCTGCTTCTTTCCTGCCAGTCTCCAAGTTTTTTATCTCTGAAACATAAACCCAGAGGTTTTAATGTGGGATAACCTCCTGTGAATGTAGAAGTGAAGTCCTCACCAGACCTGGGCACAGCAGTGCTGGGTGTGCAGTGTTGAACTGACTGGCACACCTGGTTGGGGGCTTCTGGTGCCCCTTGGGCATGAGAAATACTATTCCTGGGTACACTGTGAAACTGAAATTATTGGGGGAGTTGGAGGAGGAAGGAATGGACATCACCTGATAGGAGGAAATGTGAGGCTTAACTCAACTGTGGGCATAAGTTCCTCTGATTGTGAGCACCCTGGGCTTTTTTTTCTTTTGTTACCTTGCAGTCCAGTCCGTCTTTGGCACTTGGGCTGGCCCTTCGGCTCCTTGAAGTTTGCACTTCACGTGGCAGATACATCCCCATGTTTGGAGTGTAGCAGCCTTTTGTTTGGCATTGAGACTCTGTACCTAAGTGGGCACATTTGTCAGCATGACCAGCGTCTGCCTTGGGAACAGACTGCATGAGTGAAGTGATAGTTCACCCTGTGATCCGGCTCCTCCCACTGGTGCCTCCCAGAAATGCTGTTTCCTTTGTTTTCTTTTTCTGCATGATCAGCTCAAGCTAAATATTTCCTTCTCCCTCACAGCAGTGCTGGAAAATCAGGGAGGATGTGAGCTTAGATCACTCATTCTGTGGAGCAGCACCATTCCTCTGTTGCCTTGCAAAACAATCACTCTTATCTTAATTATCTAGGATGTCTCATAGCAGTACCCATGGCTATTTCAGGCATTAAGTTGTTTTCCATGTAAAGCAGATTGACCCATGCTGTACCTCCCAAGTGTCAACTTGGAAACCTTTTACTCATTCAAGCTTGTTTAAGCAGTTTGCTGAAGCAGAACATTGTCCCAGCAATGAAAATAGGAGGGGAATGAAGAAGGCAATGGGTCATGGCTAAAGGGTGATGGTGGGAAAGATTAACCTGTCAGTGGGGAGCTGTGAGAAGAATGGGGTTATGGCAGGACTGGGAGTTTCCAGCAGCAGTGAGGCTCTGACAACATGTATGTCACATCAGTTACAATTCAAAATTGATGGAGTGTAAAGTTGCCTGGGGAATTTAAAAAAGGGAAGAAGTAATGTGAATGAATATATAAAACACACTAACCTTAATGTTCCTCAGTCCTTGCTCTTTCATTTCCACTGAGGCTTCTTTGTTTTTCCCTCCTTCTGCATGTTTTCTTTTCTCTCTGGGGAAAAAGAAATCATGATCAAGCTCTCTCTGGTGGTTTCCTAGGGCCCAGCACAGACACCCTTCCTGGTGCCTGGCTTGCATTTGCCAGAGCAGCATCCCCAGTTTACCTTCTTCCAGGTTCTCACCACTATGTTGTGCTCTCTCAGCCTTTCCTGACTGCTGTGCCCTGTATGAATTGAGTGCTGAGCTGCTGCAAGGGCCAGAGACCTGCACTCAGAAACCCTTGTGGTGCTGAGCTGCTTTGTTCTGTTGTTTTGGACAGGATACAGAGAGGTATTGGCTTGATTCATTAGTGAATTTGGGGCTGTAGCTTGCCACTGCAAATACCAAAGGCCACAAGGGGACTGGAGGAAGCAGCAGAGTGGTTGGTTTGTATTTTCCTGTTCAGCATGAGCTTTTGGTGGGGACTGTGCAAACAAGCCCATCTGATACAGTCTGTGAGGGTTTTAGCAGGTCTGTCCTATTTGCACAGGGCATGGAAACAACACAGTGGCTCTGTTTCAATGGAGGTGGGGCAGGTCACTAAAACCAAGCAACTTGTTGAAGGAACTGTGTAAATTCCACTGTCAAATGCAGAGGCAGCAATTGCACAGTGCCTCCCCTGCTTGAGCTGGCACAGCTTGCTCGGAGCTGCCTCCCTTTGCCATGCTGGCCATGGATTGCATTCTTCTACTTGGTGTTCCTTCTTTCAGGTCATTGGTCTCCAAATCAGGCCATAAGACAGCATGACCCCATTTGTCCTCTGTGCTGGAGCATCATTCTTGCTAACTTATTGTCCTCAGTGTGCTCTCTCCCTGCCTGCTGCAGCTGCCCTTTCCCTCTGTTGCTCTTGCTGGCCTCAGAAGGTCAGTCATCAGTTGGGACCAGGACTGAAGCTTGATTGAAGTCCCAATAACAGTTCTTGGTTTCCTGTTGACTCTGTTACGTCCTACTGTGACTTACCAGACTGTTAGACCTGATCTTCCTGTCTCACTCAGTGCTGCTGAGAGTTTATTCAAGCTTTGCTCGTTTAATAGCTTCCATCATTTTGCTTTGTTATTTAAAAAGCACCTTAGAGGAGTTTGGGTTTTTTTCCCTTAATTGCTGTTGTTGTTGCCAGTGATTTATGCAGGGTTGGCTGGGTCAGCCAGCCCTGGTGCCTGTTCTCCCTGGCTGTCCCCATTCAGTACAAGGCATTCTCCAGCAGGAGTCTAACAGTAGGAGGGAGTGGAGGGGTCCTGCCAGCTCTGCAGCAGAGTTCAGAAATAAGGGAGCAAGAGGCAGCAGCAGGTACATGGAGGTTTACTCGCAGTACTGGCTCAGGCCCAGCAGTGACCCAGCAAGGAAAAGTCTCTGAGCTCTCAGCTCCAGGAAAGAGAATTCTTTGCAAGTTCTCAGCTCCAGCACTCTGCTTCTGCTTGTCCTTTGCAGCAGTGTGAAAGTCACTCTTGAGACAGAGCAGGATGGTGTTTGGCTCCATTTTTTAACAGCTATTTACATGCTTTTGTTCTGTGCAGTGGCGGGAATTCCCTGGTCATTACTGAGACATACCCAGTAATACCTGTTAGCTTAAATAAACTCTAACTAGATTCTGCTGGACTCTTCCTTTAAAGTTTTTGGCAAATATTCAAACCCTCTTTCCCTTTTAGTCTTAAGCTGTCTCTCCCTGCTATAAATAACGCACTCAGTGACTCCATTCTAAAAGCATATGGGAAACTGGTTCCCAGCAAGAGGATTGGCTGTGACTGTGTCCATCAGCAGGGCCATTTTGCCAGCTTCACCAGATGACTCTTTAGGGCTGGAGATCCAGCTTTCACGAATACGAAGCATGGTTGCTCTGCATAGGAAACCAGACACTTGAGAAATGGTTTCCTCTTGATTCTGGGAAAGAATGCAGTTGTTGAAAGAAACCGAACTTCCAGCACGGAAGTTCAGGGTAGAACAGCCTAGAAACTGGCCAGCTCGTAGGGCCCTTGGCCAGCCCCACAGGCGGGGGCGGATCTGTTCTTCGTAGTTAAAAGCAAACCCCCTGGGCGAGCAGTCCTGTGTTCGGGGTTGCTGAGGCACTGAAGCCAAGCACTGCTGCCCACTGGCCTCCTGGACCTTTGCACAGTCCCAAAATGTGGAAGCTGCAGGTTACTGACTATTCCTTACAAGGGCTCTTCAGGAATTTCTGCCGGAGTTGCACCTACAGGAACCAGTCCAATTCGACAGGGAAGCATGTGTGTGCCAGCAGCATCCCACTGTGGGCTCACGTCTGTAACAGAGTACGCAGGGATAAGGTTGGCCTCACTTGTTCTGTTGCTGCTTGGGGTCTCTGCAGTTGGAGAAAGCAGGGAGGAACTTCCCTCTCTGCTGCTTGTCTTTCTTTGGGGAGTGGGGAAGGGCATGGGGGGGCTTGTCTCTGTAGCTGTCAGCAGCACTGGGCTGCTCTGTTGATGATCTGAGTGTGACCATGACCTTGTCTAAGCTCTCCCAGAATTTCCTGCAGCTGCCATTGTGCATTGATTGCACCTGCATTCCCTCCCTTGCCAGAGCTCTCTGGCCCTGCACGGGGCTTTGTGAGGAGGGGGAGCTGGGCTGCAAAGCAGCTCTGGTTATGACTGTCTGTTTGCTGACAGCAGCAAACTCAAAACAAAGTCTGCTGCCGATGCCTCTTCTTGGTTTTACTGTGCCTCCGTGTTCAAGAGCCAAGTGTTAAAAAGCTGTCTCAGGAGGCACTGAATTCTCACTTTGGCTGGTTCCAATGGCTGATCAAGCCTCCAAGCAGACAGCTCTTCTTCTCGAGAGAGATCTTGCCAGTCTCCCTGGAGCTGAGTGCCACTCCTCAGGTGTTTGGATGTGTTTGGGCTCTCCCAGGCAGTACTGGAATTGCTAGGTGATGTTTTAGCACTTGAGTCAGCTGCTCCCCAGCCTCACAACTGTCCACTCAAAAGATCAAGCAAAGCTGAAAATGAGAGACTGGAACTTGTTTCTGTTTAATGAGTTCTTGCAGTAGCAGAGCCTGGTGGTCTCCTGCCTCTATGCTCAAATAGCAATGAAAAGGAAGAGGCTGGTTGAAGGAAGACAACTTTCCATGATTTCTCAGCCGATTCAAACATTGATTGTGCTCCCTGAGGTTGCCTTTATCATTGAGCAGACACTGCTCACGTGTTACTGGATTTTCCACGTGTATGAACACTCATCAGCCCTGTTTAGAGGACTGCACAATATCCAAAATCTGGTTTCCCTGAAACCAGGGAAACCTTGGAGTGTGGGTTTTGCTATGGAAAAGAAATAACAAGGTAAAAGTGATCGTGCTATGCGCACTTGCAGAAGCCTTCCAGGCTAGCTGGTTTCTCTGAAGTGTGTTCCTAGCTCATGGGTAACTTCTCTTTTCCAGCTGGACCCGCAGGCACTGCAGGACAAGGATTGGCAGCGCACAGTCATCTCCATGAATGGGGTAAGTGTGGCAAACAGAAATTAGCTCTGCTTCTGTACCTCCTGTGGGCTTTATTTCTTTGCTCTTCATTGCAGCATGAAAAAAAAGAAAAAGAAAAGAAAATGTTTTAAAAGTAACAGCTGTTCTCTTTGGTGCAGGTGGAAGTGAAGCTGTCGGTGAAGTTCACCAGTCGGGAGTTCAGCCTGAAAAGGATGCCGTCCCGCAAGCAGACGGGCGTGTTTGGGGTCAAGATTGCTATTGTCACCAAGTGAGCTGATCGGTCATGTTTCTGCCTGTTGTGTTTTAGAAGACAACTGTCCAGTGGGGTGCACCTGCCTGTGTCCTTCTGAGGGATTTGGCAGTCCAGTCTGCTCCACTGGTCTGAGAGTGTCGATGTGGCTGCAGACAGGAGATGTTTTACAGTCTCTTGAGCTTCATTTTTTTTCAGAGATAAAAACCAATGTGCACACAGGCTGTTTACTGACAGCCTATCACTCCTCTGAATTGCGGAAATCCTCCTTGCCCGGGTCTTCTCTGTAGTTAGCTGACGTGGTCAAAAATTTCCAGAGCCACTGAACAGTGATATTTCCTTTCCATAATCAAAAATGTTCAAGGTTTTTGGATCCCATTGTATTATTTTAACCCCTGATCTTTTGTCATTAATCATTTGCCAGCAGAAACCTGTTTGTTCTGTTGTATGGTTTGGGAAGTGTGGTATTTCCTCCCCATGGAATTGCATCAGTTTGAAAGCAACAGAGTTGCTAAGTATCCAAGGACTATTTGGGAACCCTCTGATTACCTGGGTAGAGTCACAGGCTCTAGGGGCACTGGGACCTGGCCAGGAGCTCAAGTGCTCAGGGAAGCTGCAGAACAGCCAAAGCCAGGCTGAGACAGTCAGAAAACCCTCTCCGGTTTTAAAAGTTTTTCAGTTCAGTCCTGACTGCCTGCTTAGACATCCTACCACTCCATTTTCCAGGAGAGGCTTGCACGGGGAAATGCTGGGGTGCTTGTAGCCGTCTTGGCTGGCTGGGGTACAGGCACTGAGGGCCTGGGCTGAACTGAACTCTTCTGTCTGGCTTTCTTCAGGAGAGAGAGGTCAAAGGTGCCGTACATCGTGCGGCAGTGCGTGGAGGAGATTGAGCGGCGCGGGATGGAGGAGGTGGGGATCTACCGCGTCTCTGGGGTTGCAACCGACATCCAGGCTTTGAAAGCTGCCTTTGATGTCAGTAAGTATTTGTGTCTGATTTTTCCTTTGCTCTGTGAGAACCCACCTGAGCTCCCTGTCAGGTGGCTGTGCTATTTTTAATCTTATGTTGCCCAAGAAGCACTAAGAAGTAGAGATTCTCACTCAAGGAAAATAATTTTAACCCTGGCTGCATATTTTATTAATATTCTTCAGCTACTGATGTAACCAAAGGCATGCAACAGGATGGATCCTTGTACCAAATCATGCTTCTTTTATTCTTCCCCGCAGACATGACATGATGGGTTTACGTGCCTTGCCAAATCTTTGTAAATGGCAGACACCTTTCTCGGGGGAAACATCAGCAATCAGAAGTCATAATTTCCTCACTGTTGTGAGGTGTCCAAATTAATAGAAGTCCTTAAAATAAAGAATATTTTGTGAAAGCCGATGTTCCTTGGAACTAGAAAGTGTATTTATGAAACTGGGGTTGGGTGGTCAGGGCTTCTCTCCCTAACTCCATCTGAACTGATGTGCACAGGCTCAGAAAATTAGATCACTTTGAGCAACCTTTGCAAAGCTCTCTTTGATCTTGAGCAGAAAAAGGCTCCTTACTGGTGCTACATTTAAAAGTGTGGCCTGTATGTCCCAAAAGGCTCCTGAGATCAGGCAAGTGAAACGTCTCCAAATTGCTGAGGTACAAAAAGTGAAATTCTGCCCTACTTCCAGCTTCCACATGATGGTCCAAGAACTGTTCAAGCCACACAAGGCCTGTGCCAGATGCCCAAATTCACCCTCCCTGCACTTTTCCTTTACTTTTTTAGTGGAATTTCCTTCTTGTGTTTTCTTTTCAATCACCCTAAGCTATCAAAAACCACTGATAAATCACTGCTAGTGCAAGTAAGGGTCTTTCACAGTTTGAAAAACAACTTTTTTCATTTCTGTTAATTGCTGGCTTACACTGTTTTATGAAACCAGTGCTGGTTGGTGTTTAGTTTAGGGAGAGGGGGTGGTCTTGTTTTTAATAGTAAAAAACTGAAATGTAAGCCCTGAATTGCCTGTGTACTTTAGCTGCACTCATTGGGGAGTTAGAGAATCTCAGAATCTCTTACTCTAAGGTGTTAGAGGCAGGGAATTAGAGTAACAACTGCTGTCAGTAATAAAAGTTGAAATGCATATAAATGCAGTCAAGTGGGGCTTGTTCAGATCTGGCCAGGGTCGCTGGCACAGCACAGCTAGCCTTGGGAGATTGAGGTTCCCTGACTTGATGTAAAGCAATGAAGTGTTTTCAGTCATTTGTGCAGCGCTTCTCAGCTGGAAGGTTGCTCATTTAATCCAGAGAAATGTAAACAGGAAAACTCCCAGTTATTTGGGCAGAGACAAAAGATAAACAGACCCAAAGCAAGGAAAAGAAGGAATGCAAGGCCAGCAGTTCCTTTACCTTGCCTCTGCTCTCCCCTCTTTCAGATAACAAGGATGTGTCAGTGATGATGAGTGAGATGGACGTTAATGCCATTGCAGGCACCCTCAAACTGTACTTCCGGGAGCTGCCGGAACCCCTCTTCACAGACGAGCTGTACCCCAACTTTGCTGAAGGCATCGGTAGGTGCAGCACAAGGAACCCTTGGTAACGGAAACTCCTCTGTAGGAGGCTGCTCTTAAAGCAACATAAAATCCGTATTTATAGTGTTGGACAGAAGCCTGGAGCAAGCTGTGAGGGGAGTGGAATGGAGTTCAGAATGGAGCATTGGGATGACATCGCCTTCCCACGTGGTGGAATATGGGCACTTGCCATGCTGCTCTGCAAGCTGCAAAAGCCCGGGTTTCTGAAGGATAGGGTCAGGACAGAATGCCAACCTGCCTGCTGGGGCTGTGCACACTGAGTGCCCAGGCAGGCTTCAGGGAAGCCCCCTTTGGACAGGAGGGGGATATGTACCTCATCTTATCTTGTTGCAGAGAAAAACATCAATGATTGAAAGTCTCAAAGCACTTGAACTGCTTGAGAGAAAAGGATTCTTAATGCATTTGTGAAATAAAGGAACAAGATGCTGTGGGGTATTGATGTGCAACTCCGACCTTCCAGCCTATGATGATGTAATCACAGTCCTTTTGGGGCCATCCATATTGGCTGTTCTGGGACATGGCTCAATCGGATCCACACTTGCTGCCTGTGGTGATGTTTTGTTCTGTCTTGTAGCACTTTCAGACCCTGTTGCAAAGGAGAGCTGTATGTTGAATCTGTTGCTATCACTTCCAGAACCCAACCTTGTGACATTCCTTTTCCTTCTGGACCATTTAAAAAGGTAATATGTGGTTCCTTGAGAAATGCATGTAATGGGTAAAGCATCGCTGTTTTGAAAAGTGGAGCCTTTTCTTTAAATACCTGCTGAATCACAGAAATGAAGAAGTATTTGCTGATCTGCTGTGAATGCTCATCAGATAACTATTGTCTCATACTCATTTAGTGAGGCAGTAAATCCTGAATTCCATTCCCACTCATACTGAAAAAGGATTAGAACTGGAGGAAAGGAGTAACAAAAGAGTCAGGGCTTATCTATCACAAATGCAAATTCCTGCTGCAGTGTCACTGAGACTGCACCTGCATCTGGATACAAAGACCAGGAAAGGTTTTTGTGTAAACCATGAAGCTTTGGCCATATTTAAGGTCTAGGGAGCCCTGTCTCAGAAGGTGTCTGAAATCCAGTATGATCTATTTTTAAAATTCCAGCACTTTGCCTAACTGCAGTTGTCAGTTTCTTTTTTTAGTCAAGTCTTTCTGATTTTGTCTATGTCTTTGTAATATGGTTGTAACTGGGAGAAAGTATTTCCATGCATTTGATACTAATGCAGTAAGCTGGCTTAATGCTTGCCCAGTGTGTTGAGTTGCGTAAGTATGTTGTACATACCAGAAACTGTCCTTGGAGACCTGAAAGATCATCTTGTGACTGAGATTCTGGATTAAAATCCAGGAAATCTGGGCTTTACTTGTGTTTCTGCTGCAGACTTTTCTGCCCTTGTGTGCCCATATGTGCACTGGCAAACTTTTTAAACTTTGTGCCTCAGTTTCTCATTTATAAAACTCAGATCTTTATAAAGGTCTGCCTTGGGCATTGTTTCTTCTCCCAGGGTTGCTGAGAGAGAAAGTGTGAACAAGATGTCCCTACATAATCTTGCCACTGTCTTTGGACCAACACTGCTCAGACCTTCGGAGAAGGACAGTAAAATCCCTGCTAACCCAACCCAGCCCATCACAATGACTGACAGCTGGTCATTAGAAGTCATGTCCCAGGTAAAGTCCTGAATGTGCCATTGCATCTTGTGAAGACACTTTCTGGGAAAGTGCAGTCCTGTGGCAGGCCTGACTCAGCCATCCCGCTGGGGTTTTGTGGTAGTTTTTTTGATAAATGTAAAACAACTTTTGCCCTCACACAGATGTTTTAGACTGTCTGTAGAACAGTGTTCCTTCAGGCAGGTCAGTTTGCATCTGTACGAATACAGCTTTTCATGAAGGAATGTCTGTGTGTGTGCATCCTGTGTTTGTGCATGGGAAGTTTTTGGGAAGCTGTGTCCCAGCACCATGCTGCTGGCCTGGGATAAAAGAATTGGCAGTGTTTCCACAATGCTCCTTGGCCTTTAAACCACCTTCACTGATGCACAACAAAATTCTTTGGCCACTGCTGCCTTTGAAGGTGATGCAGAGGATTGGAGTGCAGAGCCTGTGTCACTGGGTCAGACTGGTTTGTACATTCTCTGTTGAGTAATGGCAAATTCTAGATTCAGTTTTTTCAGTGCTGGAACACTAGCACGATTGTTCCACCTGGAATCTAATAAGAGTGTCTCTGAAGCACTGTAAGTTTTACTATTTCTACTGCTGTTATACAGTGTATTAACTACACAGCTGCTACATGTTCCCAGAGAGAGCTGTATCACCAGCTTTCACATAGCCAGGATGAGAATGAGTTTTTACAGGGCTTTAGTATTACCTTGTCGTTTCTCTTTCCAGGTTCAAGTTCTTCTGTACTTCCTGCAGCTAGAGACTATCCCTACCCCGGACAGCAAGCGGCAAAGCATTCTCTTTTCCACAGAGGTGTAGGTGCCTGCGGTACCAACGGGACACAAACTGCTTTTGGCATAACTTTGTCACTCTCGATAAGGAAGATGATTGGTGTTTCCTTGGACTGGCCTGTTCCTTGATGGGGAATTCCGGCCCTCAGAGCTTCTGCTGTTTGTTAACCAGAGACAAGCTGGAGAGAATGGAAGAAAACCTCTCCTTGTGCTGGTAGAACCAGAACTAACTGGAGATGGAGCTGTGCGGAATCTCCACTAGAAGGAGCAATAGACACTTGGACAAATGCACCACAGAGTGTGGCAGTTATTCTTGTTGGGAACGCGACAGAAGGTATTCCTCATTTTATGGATTTAATTTATCATAAAGAAACGTCAAGATTTCTACTGGACCACTTGATAGGACACCCCTTTTTGGGTGAGGGGGCGTTAAAGGATATATTACAACTGTGTCTTTAATAACTGCTGTTTTTCAAGTACTGTTCTAGACCACAAAAATAGCATTGCTTTGCAAGAGGAAGGAGAAGACAAGGGTCTGGGTTCTAAAATTCTCTCTACAGAAATTCATGTCTTGATTTGAATATGGTTCTAAAGAAATCAAACAGTTTTATGTACAGCTAGAACTGTTGTCTGGTTGGGGGCTGGGGTTTTTTTTTCATTTGTATGGTTTTTTGGCTCACCCACCCCTTCCCATACAAATGTTTGTACACTCCAGGGAAGGAGATGCCCTGCTCTTGCCTATGTTGCACTTCTGATGGGTTTTGTTGGGTTGAGACAGACTCAATGAAATTAAATAAATAAATAAAGCAAGTTAAAGAGAGGCAGGGAGGATAATAGTCAGTGATTCTGTTGTTTGTTTGCTTATAAAAGCAGGGGCAATACTATCCAGGAAGGATTGGTAAATTCCTTAGATCCCACCAAACTTAATGAAAATTAATTGGGAAGACTGTTAATTCCCAACACTCCAAAGAAAATACGTTATCTCTGCAAAAGTAATTGAAGAACTTGTAGATTAAAAAAAAAAAAATCAGTGGCTCTCAGTTTGGCTGGCTGCTTACTCCAGACTTTTATCAGAACATCTTTTTTTTGATACTTGATTTTTTGGGGGCTTTGTACATTGTTTCTACAAGAGTCTTTTTCTGATAGATATAAACACTCTGAAAAAATGCCAGAATGTACTTTATGGACAATCTAGCAAGTAGCACGCATTGTGGATTCTCCAGAAATTCCAACTGTTTTAAGTAAGAGCAGTGGAGAAATTTCTGTGGAACTCCAACTAGCAGTACAAAAAATCTGGCCAAACACCAGTTTTGTATTTCCCTCCCTAAATCAGTTGAAGCTACAGGGTGGAAAGGGCAGCAGTATTTGTCTGGGGAATTGAAACTGCAGAATGTAATTGCTGGTATCCAGAGCCCAGATTCTGGCTCTGAAGCAGTTGTGCCAAACATCCTGGGGGTAGGAGCGATGCCATTTTATTAAACTATTCCAGCCCTCGCTACTCCTACACAGCTATGCAGCATCCATTTAGTGGCATCTGTCCATCATCCTCCTGGTGAGAAGAGAAGTACAGCTGGAAGACAAGGGAAGGAATCAGCACAAAAAGGGGAGGGAGGGACAGATTTTGAAAGATTGGTAAGGTCAGGTTGTCAACATCATTTGCAGGGAAATATGACACAGAAACTGACCCCTCTTTGTGCTGAACTGCACATTTTCTGATGGGTGATCTGCAAACTCTCAATTAAAAAAAAAAAAATAGCAAAGGAGTGTTTCCAGCAAATAAAAAAAAATTAAAGGGAAATGATTTTGTAGTCACTGTAATTCTGACTGCTGCAGAATATTAGAAATTATTGTACTGTGAAGTTGCGAAATCAGAAAGGAAAAAATATAAATTTCAATTTTGTGCGTATATCAATATTTTGCATGCTTTGTAAGGATTCTTATAGGAATTTAACATTGCTTAGTATCCCTCCCTCCCTCCCTAGGTCTGGGAGCAAACCTCTTTGTAATGTAAAGTACAACTAGAAATTCCTTCTCTCTTATATGTATTTCCACGACATTCCAACTTCTGAACCCGCAAAAAAGAAAAAAATGTCTGTAGTAGGAGGTGCTTTTTGGGGGAGGGAGGGAATGAAGGCAAGGAAACTTGAAGGCTTAAGATTTTGATTTTTTAAATTTTTATTTTCATTTTTTGCCTGTTTGAAGGTAAAAATTAGTCACAGTCCTGAAAAACATTGACTTGAGCCATGTCTTGCAGAGCAGTAAAGCATTCTCTGGGTTTGTTTCTCTGTATTTGTTCTCCCTTTTCCCTAGCAGCTCTACAGCAGTCCTTGCACTCCTGCCTGCTCCCACTCTGGGGACATGGACCTGAGGCAGGAGCACTGCTGATGACTTCATGGAAAAGGGAAAAAACCCAAGCTACACCTGGTGCTGGGTGATGGCCTTTTCCTTTGGTGTTCGGAATCTGTGGCTGCTCCTTGCAGGTTGAAACTGGAAAGCAATACCATAATGACTGTGCCAATTTACTTTCGCCCGATTTTAAAATTTTTATTTATATAGGAAGTTAATTTTAATATTAAATTGCTATAGTATGTAACCATGAGAAAATTGCTTTTGCTTTGGTTACTGTGACAGGTTGTTGCTGTCATCTCTCATTACAATGCTCAGTTCTAATGTAATGTTATCTAACATGCAGGCATGTGGATCAGGGAAAAAAAGTTAATTTAACTTAACCCGTTAATTATTTCTGTTAAGTATGAATATGTTTTCCCCAAAGCTGGTAATTTTGGGCTGGAAAAGATAGTGGATCGTATTGCTGATGATGAAATCATGGACTGATTTGAAATCCGAGAATTGATTTCTTGAATTTCCTTTAATTTTGCAATTAAGTTTTTTTCAAATAGTCTTATGTTTTCAGAAATTAAGTATTTCCAAAAAGCTTTTATGTTTTTTTTTCCCAGGGATGTTAGTTGGGGTTTTTTGTTTGTTTGGAGGTTTTTTTGTGTTTTGGGTTTTATTTTTACTTTTTTTTTTTTTTTTTTTTTAATAAGCCTTATCATACTCAAACAAAAAGGGAAATGCAAAACTTGGCTTTAGAGAAGGCCTTCTGACTTCTCCTCTTATACATTCCCTAGTGAGTTGTGTCAGAAAACTGAACTCTTTAATTTTCTGTCTTAAAAGGTACAATATAAACAACACGAGCAAACTAGCGAAAAGTTACCCTTTATGTGTGCACTGGGAGATTTTTTTCTCCTTCAGTTTCTAATATATTGGAGAGACTTTTCCACAAATGTCACTTTCAGGAACAGGAATCTGAAATGTTTAAATTTTCAGCTAAGGAAATGCAGGTAATTAGGATAGTCTGTGTCTCTCCGGTTTAAGGAGGGGAATAAGCATCAGTTTCCTGGCATTTAGAAACTACCTTACAATTCTCGTGGGTTTTTTAACACTGAATAGGTTTTTAAGTAAAATTTTTAAAAGTTAAGCAAATGAAGGGAAAAGTTTTCAAAGATGGACAAGAAATAACAGTTACTAGCTCAGAGTCAGCTTTGTGTTTGTGCATGCTTTGTATGGGAGGGAAGTGTCAGAAACCAAATTGAAATATATCCATTCAAATGCTGCTGGTGTTCTTTATTCTTGCACATTTTTAACAAGTTGAGGTAGTAGCTAAGCTATTTCAGGCTGTATTTTAATGCTGCTATTTTTCAGTGTATCAGCTAAGGGCAAAATCCAGCAGTGTGGTGCCTTGTCCTTGCCGGTGCCCACTGCCCGCCTCGGCTCTGCCGTCATCGCGCACACGCAGAATTGTCCGGCACTGCGCGGAGCCACACGGCCCTGTGGTGTTGGCCATGAGCTGGTGGAACCACAGAGGATATTTATGGGAAGTGCAGGATTTTTACAGTTTATTAGTTTTACCTGTTTAAAACTGTTTTATGGTTGTTCCTGTTAGTTTTCTGTGAGTTTATTTAAACACGTGGACTATTCTTTAAGGCAGACATGGATCTCCAGATTAGTTTGTCACCTGTGTTAACACTGGAAGGCATCACAATGTGTTCATTTACCTTAATGTGCCATTCTCTCAAGTGTGTATGAAATGTTAACTGACCAATGTGGTTTTAAAAATGTTTTAAGTCTGATGGCAAAAACCCAACCATCTCTGCTTCCTCACCAGGTAATCCTTTTGTTTCAGTGCTTGGTCACCTACTGGGATAACTTTATGAGATGTGGCATTCTTCTTATGGAAATTTTAGTATAAAATGGGAAATGTTTTAAGAAAAAAACTTCCCCTTTCTCTTTTTACTTTAATTCAAGATGACAGGGACTTGTAATAACAGAGGACCAATACATTTATGCAGGAACTTGGAGGGGATTTGCTTCTGTTCCTTGAAGAAGAAAAATCTGAAAGGGCAATCCCTAGATACAATCAAATTAATCAAATTCTTGGAGATAGTCACTTGTTTATGCCCTCTTAAATTTCTACTCCAGGGATGTTTTTCTTTGTAGATTTTGCTAACATTGTCCTACTACTGTTAGTGAAAAATAAACATGGTACCTTTCCCTTCCTTTAACACAGGGCCTGTGCAACTGAGGTACTGGAGCCTTGGACTAGTATTAGCAATTCTCCATTCTGAACTAGGATGAAATAAATGTTCATGTGTGTTCTATGAATTCTGTAATTGAATAGAATTAAATCTATGGATTGCCCTTAAAATCAACAGAAGCTATAAAGGAAGCACTTATAGTTAATAGACTGTTCCTTAACAATCTTTAGGGAATAAAACCAACAAAAATGGAAAATGGAAGCAAAATTAGGAATTGTTCAGGTCACATTGCCTGGGACTAGAATGAAGTTCTCATTTTGAGTTACAGAAGGTGGCTCATGCCCTAGATAACTGAGCAAAGGCTCTCTTGCCAGTAAATAAACATGAATGTGGGAATGCTAGGAATTTAGCTTCAGCAGCCTCACAGTTCTGATGTGCTGCAACCCCTCTTTCTTGCTACTGAACATTCACAGTTCAGTGCTAAGAAAGCAAAGCTTATCACTTGCTCTCTACCTTTTCCCTGAGGCAGCAGCCATAGGGCCTGTATGTTAGCGTAGGTGAACTACCACCACAAGGAAGTAAAAAGCTCCTAGAACCACAAAGTTGGACTGTTGTTTAAGCTAGAAGACTGGTTTTGGGCTGCAAGGATAAAACACAACAGCTGTAATGACAAAATGGTTGGGGCAGTAGGACTAAAGCAAACCTGAGTGTATGTGTTGTCTTGATTCTCCTCCTTCCATGACCATATCATTAGATTTATGCCTCTCAGGTCAAGCAAATTCATAAATGCTCTTGTCAAGAATTAGAAAATTATTAAATTACCTAGTTTGCCTCCACTGTTGATTCTCTTTGTGTTACCATCTTACAGTGACATCTCTGGAGATCACTGCAAAACATGCAGTGGTTTTTACACAATTTTTTTCCTGCTGCCATGTTTCACCTCACAATAAGACAGACCTCTCCTTTTCCAAAAGAACCACTTCACATCATTCTGCACTGTAGCAACTACCACACCAAGAGGTTCAGTTTGTAGCAGAGCTACAGAGCAGAGCCCTGGAGTTACTTAAAATAATTCCAGTCTTCTTATGCAGTGGACCAGGTACTGCTACAGTTCTGGGCTCATGCAGGGCTGTGTTGCGAGCTAAGTAAGATTCTATTATTTACAGCTGTTGAAGCATATTTGGGAATTATTATGATTACAGAGTGCCCAAGCCTAGCAGAAGTGTTTGCTCTACTGCTTTGTCTTAATCACAATCATGTTCAAATCCTCTTGTCAAAAATGGTTCACCAGAATAGAGAAAATTGTATTTTGCAGTAGAGCTTTTGCTTGTGTCACTGCTGTGGTCTTTTCCCCACTGGTAGGATGTTCTGAGAATCTGAGACATTCTACAGATGAACTGTTTCTCTAATTTGCAGAATGATTTATACCACACTGCATTTTATATCCCTGTGGATGTACAAAAGGGCAGGCTTGTGTACAAAACAGCTTCCTGCCTGGAAGGAGACTCCAACAGCTTCCTGGAGATGACCCTAAGCAAGGGTCACAGCAGGTCCAGCCCACCAGTGAGCAAAGGCCTTGCTGCTGCTTGGGTGCTCCCATCTACCCGGGGGCAGTGTGAGAGGCTCAGAAGGCAGTTGTGAGTTCCTTCTTACTGCACCCAACCAAGTGATCAAATGTTGATCTAGAGTAGTTCAAACTTCCTCTATTTTAGTCCCATTTTGGGAGAAACAGGGACTATGCTAATTTGGGATTATACAAATAGCTGAAAACCAATCTGTATCTAAAACCTATTTCATGTATAGTAGATGGTAATGTAAAAGCTGCCATAGCAAAAGGTCACTTCTCTGCAAGAGCCTTTTCTACTCCCTGCCTTCTTTACTGCTTCTCACAGCCTAAAAGAAATCTTGTCTTGGGTTTCACAGTCACATACAAAACTTGCAGAATCATCGATAAAACTTAGCCATGCAGGGACCAGTGTTTCAGGAGTACTAAAAGTGATTACCAAGGTAGCAAAAAGAGGATAAGGAATTGTTGTGTTGGGATAACTGAAAAGCATCACAATGAAACGGTGAATTTAAAAATGATCTCACAGCAGGACACTGAAATGTTGTCCTTTCTGTGTCTGTCCAGCAAAAAAAAACAACAACTCGGCCTTCTCTTGCCTATATAAGTTGCATAGTTTGTTCTTATCTCTAGTATTGTGTTTATAATCCATGAAGAATACCAAGGAAAGGAGTTAAGACTATTTATTTAAATATAAATACAATTAAATTATATAATTAGTCCTAAATTATCAGATGTAAAAGACAAACAACTTGTTATTGTTTGGATAATTTTGGGTTTCATCAGAGCTAATACCGTTGGCATTATTTTAAACACTACCATGTTAGGGAGTCAGTTTTTGACATTTTATCCTGCTGTTGCTAGTGCTTCAGTATCTCATAGTGCTCTGTTTTGGGGAAAGAAAACATAATCCTAATAGTTTAATACTGAAAGGTGTTGAAACCATACTGTTAAACGTCTCTCAGTTTAGGCCCAAAGAGAAGGGGAAAGGGAAAAATTGTCATTCTGTATTTTTTTTTAAACT
Organism: Machaerirhynchus nigripectus; assembly: GCA_013397975.1. Classification (NCBI taxonomy): domain Eukaryota; kingdom Metazoa; phylum Chordata; class Aves; order Passeriformes; family Dicruridae; genus Machaerirhynchus; species Machaerirhynchus nigripectus. Next base: position 251,321 of record VZRQ01003998.1, on the reverse strand, counting down.
TTCTGAGAAAAGTGGTATGAAAAAAGGATCCAAAAACTGTATTTGGGGGAAAAATGTCTTTAAGGCATTTGTAGCCTTTCTTTGTACACAATGTTAAATAAAATCTCCTGTATCTATGTTGTCAGGTTCTTTTGGTCTTATTTAAATAAAAGTGGGCCTACATTACTCTGAATGTGTGAATTTCATTCAGCTGAGTTTGCTGGGGGTAGGGAATTTAACTCGGCTGTTTCAAAATAAAAGCTGTTTCTTGTTTTACAAAGTAAAAGCTGTATCACCTAAAATCTAGAGGTTGGTACAGAGAACTAAACTAAAACAACTTTAATGTGTGGAAATAGTTTACATGGAAGGTAGAGAAATAGCTAAGCAACCCAGTCCATGTTGAGATCTGTATGAATCCTTTTGTAGGAGTTCTGCTTCAAACCCCAGCCCGTCTCAGACTTTGTCAACATTTGTGTGCAGAGCACTTGAACTGTAGTTAGTATTTGCTAAGAAATCAGCTCTGGCCTCCAGTTCTTCAAACACTGCATGAAATTAGTGGGATTTTGCAGGAATCAGTGTGGAAACTGAATCAGCTATTTAAATCAAGTTAACGTGCTTTATTTAAATATTTTTTAAATTAATAATGTAATTAAAGTACATTTATGTTTGAATATAGTCCAAATTTAATATAATATATAAACCTTTCTACAATAAAAAGATACTTGTTTGAAAGCTCTGTAGCCAATTTCATTAAGTGTGGATCTCAAAGATTACAGGACTCCATTGCAACAGTGGAAGTAGATAAAATACTAAAAGTACCAAACTGACTGCAGTGTTTAAAGCTACACTGAGTATCATGCTTACCCCTGAACGAGCCAAAAAGGGGAAACTCAGTGACTATTACTAATACTTCCGACCAGTGGTGTGGCTGTATATTATAAAATAGTTCTCCAATAGCTTCAATGTGGAATGGAATTCTTCTGCCAAATGGTTCTCCCTCTCCCAGAAAGTGAACCCTTGAAGTACAATAACATGGAACAGCAGCCCCGGGATGAGCCTGGAAGGGATCGTGTCCTGCACCAGGCACTCGGCACCCACAACCATGCTCCTACCGTGTCCAGCTCTCTGCTGACTGCCAGCCTGGAGCTTCTCAGCCACTTCTGCTTTTCCCTGACTGAAGGGCCCAGGTGAGCAGAGCTGCCCCGGGCTCGAGGTGAGCCGTGGTGTGCAGGCCTGTGCAAAGCAGCCAGCACACACCTGCGGCACCTGGAACGAGAAGGAGCAAACGAAACCTAAGGCTGGAGCAGGATGAGAAAGAACATGAATATAATAACCATGGATGTTCTGTGCAAATTGCTCCACCTGAGCAGGTGTCCTTCCATTTTCCAGACAGCCCTGAGGCTTGGACAGGCTGCCCTGGGGCAGCAGCTCCCCTGAGGCCCACGGGATACAGCTGTTAGTGTGAGGCAGGATCAGCCATCCCTGCCTGACTCTGGAGAAACATTTGTCTGGTCTTTGTTAGAAGCCTCCAGTTATGGAGATTCTGTAATACTCTGGGGCAATCTAGCCCAGAACATAACCGCAATGAGAAAGCTTTCCTAGCAGACAGCTGAACCACTCGCACACATTACAGCACATAATACTGCAATTTTACTCATTTTTTTCAGCGACCTTTTAAGTTCCAGAACCAAGATCCAAGGCATATGTACTGTCAGCTAGCAGCTTGTTCATTAATTCATTGAGCTGAGTGACTGCTTCCTGCTGCAAAACAGAAAGCTGAGCCCTTTGTGGGCTATTGTGAGAAATACATTGTATGAAACAAATGCAGTCATTTTTCACATCCTTAATTACAAAAGTAGTGCCATTGAAAGGCCATTTTTTAGCTGATAACTTAAAAATCAGTCCAAATGTAGAAACATAGGACAACATTTTGCTGAAGGTATCACGGATCAGAAAATCTAGCAGAATGACACTGGTCATATTGTAAGAAAATAAACATCAGGATTATTACTTAAGCATAAAGGAGCATTTCACTGTCAAAACGAGTACACCGTGTCTGTGCAGCTGCCTGCCAGGGGAACCCCACCAGGTAGGAACAGGCAGAGTGCCAGAGAAATGGACAAGGAAGGACATCTCAGTGAAATGACTGACTTTCTAAGACACATAAACAGAAAATTTTTCCCATCATGTAAATCAAACTATGTTGCAATATCTGGCAGCATACATCCTGTCAGTTTTAAAGGCAATTCTGACGTAATAGAGATGTCATTTACTTTGATTTATAATATTAAAAATTTAACTTCACCAAAGATAATGAGGGGACTGTAAATCATACTTGCCCTACCAGTCTGCAGCCTACAAATTCCATATTCCTGTGAATTCTATTCCTATGAATTCAGAAGGAATGTACCTCAAGGGAGAACATGCAACTCAATCTTACACTGAAATGTTCTTTTTGCTAAAACAGCTGAGTTGCTGTTGGGAGAGAAGCTTTAACCTAAATAGAGGGGAAACTTTTACAGGGACATGTCAAATCAGCACATTTTCTTCATTACTGTGTTCATAGCACTTCCCAGCCAGTGCCTGTAAATACAAACTCTGCTATACCTCCCACCAAAGCACCCACGCTGCAATTTGGGTTTGTTAACTTCAGTTGCTGGTTATTCATGACAAGTCAAACATCCTGCACAGTGATGGGCTACAAAGCTGAGCTTAGTTTAGTGCATTTGAAGGCAGCTCAGACTCTGAAAGCTTGTGTGCACGTGAGTTCTTTTAACCTAAGAAGACAAAGCTATTTCCTACCACAATGTGCTGGTTTTGGCAGGGGTAGAGTTAATTTTCTTCAAGGTGGCTAGTACAGGATATGTTTTGGGTTTATGCTGAACACAGTGAAGAAAACTCTAGCCCATTTAAGCCACGACACACATTCAAACATCTACTTCTCACTCAAATGAAAAACTGCAATTATAGATCTGGACAGTAAGGCACAGAAGGCCCACATCCCCCTCACTCACACTGACATTTCCTGCCCTGTGCGCGCTTGGTGCCAGAGCTTAAAATATGCATGTTTACTCCCATGCCCAAAAAAACCCCCACAAAATAATTGATTTTTTCACCAGTCCCAGATGTGGCCCTGGACAGGGGCTGTTGCCGCCCTCCCACCCACAAACGGGCAACGTAGCTGGGGAAGGGTCTGGAGCACAAGTGTGGTGAGGGGCGGCTGAGGGAACTGGGGGGGTTGGGGTGGAGGAGGCTCAGGGGGGACTTCTGTCTCTCCACAACACCCTGACAGGAGGGTGCA